>CP137679.1:27167305-27495289 GCA_037976565.1 Mesocentrotus franciscanus | reverse complement strand
ACTTCAAGGTTCTGGAATCATCAAAATGATAAGAAATTTGGCCCAGTCTTGGTAAAGTTACAAGCACTGTACACAGAAAGATATATATGGGACTACACGAACATGTGGCATAAAAATCCGTCCTGATTTTTATGCTGTTATATGCCATATTTAGAATATTAAGGCATTTGAAGAGGCATGCTTTTCAGGGAAAATTTTTAATCTGATGTTCTTCCACACTTGCACAATATTTGAATAACAATGATAACGCTCACAAATTATTGTTCACCTCTTCCATGAACTCAACCTTCTCTTTAACTTCCATCCTGACTCAAACCCTAAACCTAACCTAAAACCCATTCACAATCCTAGATCTAAACCTTTGAAGAAATAAAGCCTGGAGCAAATGTCACCAGAGCATATGTCAGGGCACCACCATTGCCACCAGGGCAACTGCAAATTTCAAGCCCTGAATGGGGTATCAAAACTGCCCTTGCTGGCTTGAAAGCCAGATGGTAGCACCTTCCTAGAAATCTTTTCAGTATACAATATCACTGTAATTTGCCTTGAACCAGATACACTGGGTCAATGATCTTGTTGAGGAAGTTGTTCAGGGTACTCTCACAACGGAAGTTCACTGTGTCAATAAATTGTTTTTTCACCCATGGGTTAACTTGAAACCTTTTTGTGGCACCAAACATCAATTAAAGGTATTGTTTACAATTTCTGGTGAAATATGAATGATTTGAAGTTTGCATAAATATAACGTAAAGTAAACTTGAAACCTGAAACGTGGCACACAACACTAAATTATGGTATGTGTTACAATTTTTTTATTAATAAAAGTTTATAATGAAATTGATTAAAATCTACATACAGGTTGTACATGTATTACTGTTTGTATCTTAACAGTTTGATGGATTAGACAGGAAATATCAAGGATTAAAATATTATTTTTATCACCAAAATTTGCACACTACCACATTGTACATGAACAATGCAGATATTCTTCTACTTTTTTCAGAATGCATTCAATGAGAAATTCCTAAAGAAATTAGTAAACGCTGCCCCTTACAAGAACAAAGCCGAGCCACAATCAAATCCCATCTTGCTGACTTTTCTGTTCAATTAATTACAGAAAACCTACTTTTCAGTCTAATTTTTTTTCTGGAATCAAAAGAGCCAAAAGAAAATCACAGTTGAAAATGTCTGAAAAGTGTTTGTCAGAGGAACCAGATAATTAGTTACATAACAACCTGTTCGGTGTGATTTTCTGATCAACAAATTAACTTCTTCCTTGAATTTTAAGACCAGCTGTTCCTCTCCCCGTGCTTCGAAACATTTTATCTCACTGGCCAGATGGAAATAATGATTTTGTTTTTGTTTTTGGTAGGAGTCCCTGGATTTTTAATGTCAAACTCAATCACTTCAAAATTGTTTTGCATTGTATGTTTTAAGTCGCATGCTTGTGTCTTACATTCAAAATTTCAGTTTTAAATATTCTTTAAAAGGCATATTATCTCTGAAAAGAGATATTACTTCTGAAAAGAGATATTACTTCTGAAAAGAGATATTCCTGCTGTAAAGAGGTATTGCAAGTCAACTTGCCTAAGCTGTAGTGTAAACCAGAAACTTCTGTGTGCTTGAATTGATCACAAATGTCGTGAGTGATTCAGATTCGAGAAACGCTGCAAATCAATTAAATCACAATCGACAAAACACTATATTCAAGTGGATTTGGCACCTTGCAAATGTTATCTATTATTATCATTGCTACATTTTTTGCAATTACTTAAAGTATCTTGCCATGATAATGGGCAATGGCTGTCCTAAAGTCTACGAGGGCAAAAGCTACTTGTAAAGTTGTGAGTAGACTATAGTTTGACACATTTGCACATTTTGGTGCACATGACCAATGTCCTCAACTAAATTTCTGTGTAGGACTTCACATAAAATAAGATTTGTCCTTTCCGTTTTTAATTCTGTTGAATCATTTACCATTTTAATACCAAGTTCAGATTTTTTTGGATGTCTTATATTATACACATTACTTTTTGCAATTGGTATCCTAATATAAGGTACTTAAGCCTCCTTCAGATATGACATATTGCCCCCAAGGGTAACATAAACCCAGCTGTGCCATAACAAAACAACAGCATTTATTTTTATGATGAATTAATAAAGTGTAATACATTTTACATTTCTGTATCCTATAACACAGAGCTCAGTGAATACCAGCAGGACTTTAATTGTGCACAGTTTCCTTTCATTTACACATTAAAAACAAAAATTGAGGCTTTTTTTAAAACACGGTTTAACATGTCATATCTGAACGGGCCTTCTGTAGAACTTTGCAGGAATTATGAATATGTCATGTATGTCCTATCTGTGAAATTCAAACGTTAGCAGTGTCCTAATATTCAAATTATTCAAGGAAACCCGTTTACTTGCTAGACTTCACTGTCAGACACTATTGAGTGACTGACTGGCTTTTTTCATCTTTGGTAATAACATACATAAAATGAGGGTAAAAATATAAAAGGGTACATGAGCATTTGTCTACATCAATAACCCACTTCTTGTAATGGCCAAAAATTAAACTGATTGAATCTTTGCGCAGCATAAAACGAGCTGCTGGAATTTAACCTTTTCATTTTTGGGGCCTGCAAATGGGACATAGTACCTTTAATTTACAGTACCTTTAAATGTGTACATGTATGCACGGCACTATTGGTTATGTCCATCTGAGAGTGAACACATGCATGAAAAATTCAATTACATTCAGTCAAGCGTATCAATATCTCGAATTCAGAATGACAGGTGATCAATTTTGAGTAAACATTAAATTTTCCCACATGACCTTTACAACTTGCTTGACTACCGGTACATGTATCTCCAGTTTCACTGGTTTCTCTTCCCCAAGTATATTTCCTTGGGAACCTGTCTTCAGAGAGCCATGAATGTATCGAAATGACTCAACAATGCAAGAAAGAGAAAAATGAGATGAAACAAGTTTTGTTTTAAAATAAACAATGTACCCTGCCCACTTTCGTGGTGATCCAAGCTCATAAATATTCATTATCAAAGTTTCATGAATATTCATTATCACAGTTTCACAACTTTCAAGAACTTTTTCATTCATCCATCTTCTTTCAAGGAACTAAATAATAGTTTTATTGAGCAGTTCCTAGACATAAATGAGAATAAATTACATACCTTCACAACTTCACCCCTGAAAAGAAGCTCTATTTCAAAGGTCACTTTAAACTCAAGAAGTGTGGTATTCTGTGGTAACTATATAATGGCCTAAAATTTAGCCTAAATAGATCACAATAAGGAAGTATGATATCAAGATCTTTGCTCATGAATATTCATGAGTAAGACTACTAGTGTGGTAAAGGGGCAATTAACTATTGCCTTTATCTATCAAGATGGACCATTATATTATCAAAGTTGTAATATGTGTTTTGTACATTTCTTTCAAATAGATTTCTTTCATCTTAAAGGCATCGTTTAACAATGTTAAATCTGAGATGCACAGCCCTACATGTTATGAGTGTCTGTGATATGGTGTAATATTGAAGCCCTAAAAAAAAAATCGCGCTTCAAAATGATCAAGAAGTGCCTCAAAAGAGTAAAAATATTTGAGTGACCGTTTTAACCATATTCGTTTTCCCAATAGACTGTAGTGTTATGAAAACCGTTAGGAAAACGCAAAATTTGGTTTCGATTTCCAATCATAAATATCTTGATAATCAGACAGGCGATCGGCTTGTAAAAGTCATGGGGTTCCTGACTGACCTACAGGTTTATAATTATCATTGCAGCATGAGCTAAATCCAGGATTTTGTTTTAGAATCTGAGACAAAGTTACCGGATCCCTTTAATGGTTGAAATTTGAATTATATCTCAAATAATAGCTACATGTAGATACTTGACATAATATTGAATATTGGCCTGTATTTTCACGTTCATAATTTGTATACACTTTTACATCTTACATGTATAGGTTAGCCACATCAACAGTGAGGCACTGTTTTACCATAGAAGAGGGATAGGTGCTGCATGCAGACTTAATTAATACATGTTTTCACATTTAACTACCCCCAAGGCAGTAAAAAAAACATACTATTCTCAAGACTCACTAATAATTTACGAGATGGTAAAAACTAATTTCACATGCAATTAAAGGCAACATAGTCATTCCTCATTCTTCCTTTCAAAATCTGTTTATCCTGCCTCCCCCTTCTCCTCTTCAAGATGAAAAGAGAACAATACATAATTGTATACACACACAGGGTCTCCTATATATACAGAAACCATTGAAGTACAACTCTAAACCAAATGGCACTTTAATCCGGATATTGGACGGTTTAAAGAAAAAAATTGAGTTCTGGTCAAACAATGAAGTTGTGAAAGAAACTGTCTGGAAGCAACTTGGAAAGGTTGATTTACGTAAGTAAATAAAATTTGATGTGTATTAATTGTGAAGTTTTGAAATGGTCAGAATGAAAAGAAATTCACTCATTCTTGAGGAAAATCACATGCACTGCAGCATTGCACACATAAATGGGTATACAGGATTATACATGTACATTATATGTACATGTACACACATTATGTTTGGTCTAAACTTTTCAGCTTTTTTTGCCATACCCCCGGTATATAAATATTAAGAGCATAATTATAAGAGCATACATTATTTATAATTCAGCTGCTAATCTGGTTTTTTATACCTTTTCTAGTTCTACAGAAATTATTTTTCTGTCATTCTGAACACTTTCTTGTCAGTGTGTACATTTCACTTAATTTGAGCAGGGAGGTGAAAGAAAGGAGTCGAAACTCTTGTAATTTATTCAAACGGATTCGTGAGTTCTAAAGAGTAAGAATGGGATGTGTAACATTCCACTCGGCTTTGAAGTTCCATGCTCCGAGCCACGCTTCCACTGCGGGGATTTTTGGAGGCCAGGCACCAGTTTCACATTTATTACAAACTATTAAATTACCGGCAAAATTTCAGTGTAAATTATAAACTTTATATGGGGATTGTATTGGGCATAGTGCATCAAACAATTTTTCAAATTTAGGACCCTGCCCTTCCTATAATTTGTGTGCCAGAGTTGGTAAAAGAAATATTAGATCCTGACAAAAACTCAATGTTTTAGGATGAGCTAATATTAGTTTTAATGTCCCGTTATGTAATCCATGATTTACAATCTTCGATAACTTTAAGTTTGCTAATGCGTGTTTTCACGTGTTTTTTGTATTTTTGCAGTTGGAAAAAAGGATGAAGTTACACAAGTTTGTTTTCGCTTGTTCTACTCTTTACACATTCAACAATGGATGAGAAATCATTGAAAGGGACAGCGAACAGTTGCTGTGATACCATTTTCTGATGTAGGAATTCTAAATCCTGAAATTTCATGCTCTTTTTTATCTCACCACCTGGTCAACAGTTGCAGATTAGTGCATAACTTTTCGGCGGCTTGGAGCATGGGGTCAAAGGAGAGCGGCTTGATTCCAGTCCTTCTCTATCACGTCCCTCTCTATCACGTCCCTGATTTAGATCCTGACAAAAACTCAATATTTTAGGATGATGCGCTAATTTGTGCATGTTTTAATGTCCCGTTATGTAATCCATGATTTACAATCTTCGATAAATGTTGCTGTGATACCATTTTCTGATGTAGGAATTCTAAATCCTGAAATTTCATGCTCTTTCTTATCTCACCACCTGGTCAACAGTTGCAGATTAGCGCATAACTTTTCGGCGGCTTAAAGCATGGGGTCAAAGGAGAGCGGCTTGATTCCAGTCCTTCTCTATCACGTCCCTGATTTGAGGTGAAAATTCCATTTATCATCATTACCTAAACTCATGAGTCATGACTCACTATAACTGAAAAGTTGTAAAGCATGAATATTATCATGCATGTGCATGTCGCTCCTTTTCACATGTCCATGTAACTACTTTCTATTGTACCTGATGATATATTTACAAGAAAACATATGATCTTGTCCAGACATTCAGTATTTCTAACCCAAGGCTGTTCCTTCATTCATACAATTGTAAAGTTGTGCTATTGTTAAAATGATATTCTACAAAAGGACACCACCTATTACTCTGTGCATTCAAGTCTACAGTTGGACAGTAATACCTTTCTAGTAAGACTCTTGAAAGTAATGCATACCGTATGTGTTTGAATTGAGCATGAATTCATTTTGAAATGATAAAACTAAAGAAATACAACATTCTGAACTAAACCTAAGGACAGATTTTTTTATAAAGATAATACCCTGAAAAAGTTCTTCTCTTTGAAACTTCAAAACTTTAATTGCTCAGTTTTTGACAGCATAAGAAATGCACAATGTATTTGATAAAATATCATGTGCAGGTTTGGGCTATCAGAACTTCCACACATTATATAAACTGGTCCTGCACAACATTTGTCCTACCCGGTACACTCTAAAAACTAAAATGTTAAAGGTAATGCAACGTTTTGGGAAATTTTGAAATTGGATGGATATTAATTTTTTTAATTTTTGATATATTTGGATGCCCCTGTGGATGTATTATAAGCACTAAAAAATTTAGCCCCTAAAACACTTCTGCTTTCAAACAAATTGAATAATACAAATTTACTGGTGCTCCCGGTAAATTTTCAAATATTTCAAATAGCGCCTTATGCCATTCCATGGCAGCTGCGACCATGAAAATCTCAGAATATGCAGTTCTGATATATAATTTCCAAACGGGAATAGCAAATCGGTTGATTGTAGTCAAGAAACATTGTTTTAAAGCTAAAGTAATATCAGCCTTGAGAGGGTGCTATACAACATAAAGAGTTTATTATTTACAATTTCATCACTTTAGATTCAATTTCAACAGCGACAACGATCATTGAATATTGTAAAATCGCATATGCTTCCAATATGTTCATTTGAACCAAATTCATGACCCCATACCAAAACTTTGTAATACCTTTAAATCACCATTTAAAAGGGCCGAGGAGTGACCACTCTTTCAAAATGTCAGATTGATACTTTTAACATGCTGGATTCAACCTTTAAAGTGTTGGATCCAGCATGTTCAGAGTGTTAATCTACCATTTTGAAAGAGTGGTCACTCCTCGCCCCTTTTAAATGGAGATTTAACATTTCAGTTTTTAGAGTGTATGCACAAATAGTCCTATGCCAAAATAGTCCTATGCATGATTGGTCCTTTCCACCACACTGTCCTACAAGTCATTGGTTACCATTAAATTATATCAGGGGTGCCAGTTAGAATTGATCAGAGGGCCTGAAAATCACCTAAAAATAGCATTTTGTACACAAAAAAGCCTAAACTATGGCCTGAAAATAAATCGCCAGGGCCTGAATTCAGGCTTTTGCCTGAAAACTGGCATCCCTGATTATATTTGTACTATGGTCTATTAGGGGTTCAAAAATACAAGGTAACCTATATAAGATAACCCTAACCTCATCCTCAAACACTAGCCTCTAAAACTAAACCAACCCATCCGAGCACAGTTTAGAAAAATGTCTATACTAGCAAAGGACCAATGGGATGTCACCCTCAACAGTGTATGTGGTTTTAAACATGTAGTTTTCATCACTTATGGGTCAAACCAACTCCATATTCCCTAATAATTGTTTAGATAGTATCACTTTATAAAATACTATTACACTGCTAGCATTTATTATTATCTTTAAAGCTCCCTTACAAGACCCCAATTTTTCTCACTCTATCCTCCCCCTTATTATTTTATTCAACCAAGCCAGAATAAGTCTCACCAACATAGAGTGCTTTGTCCAAAGACAGAAATCCCTGATGTTTGGGAAGTATGATTTAAGATAATTTTAGATAGTTTCTCTTGAAATACAATTCCATTAACCCCTCCTAGATTTCTAATTTTCTCGCTCCATGCATTCTCCCTCTTTTATTCATTCATTCCCAGCAAACACAAGTCTCACCCACAACAAAGCGCTTTGTCCAAAGAGAGAAATCCCTGAAGTTTTCGGAAGTCAGCTCTTGCCCTCTAATAATATGAGTAATAGGATTGGAAAGTCCCTTTGCGCTGACCGACCGAGTGCAAACCCTGAGACATCGTGACTGCATACAGGTGTACAATGTGTCTAAGACGTTTGTTGTGATTGTTGTAGCTAAGGCTTCAAAATTCCTTTTGAATGAATCACAATGCAGTGAAAGTTGTATTTATAGTACATGTAGTTTCAATAAGAAATTACTTTTAAGGCAAACAAATGATGTGGTCTTGATAGGAAGGTAGTCTTTCTATACAGGTGGTCGTTAAAGCAGGTTTGACCATGGAATACATGCCCTGATCCAATGGCATTAGAAGAATTAGTCAGTCTGTTTGGATTAGTACTACAGCAGGTTATTCCATTAGAAGGATTTAAATTACTTTTTTTCTTATCAGGGCATAGAGATCGGTTTATCTTTGTCTTATGTTTGCATTGTTTTCTATTATTGAATTATTTTTCATGATTATTCAGATTCCCATCGCTCTTGTTTTTTGTATTTCTTGCCATATTTTCACAATAGAAGACAATAAAACAAACAAAAATATCACATGACTGATAAGATAAAATAATCCAACAATGTTTCATCACTAAAAATGAATACCATGGCATAATCACATTCCTAAAAAACATATACATGTAAACATGAAGAGAGCCACATGTTTCAAGGCATAAACCATAAAATACTCAAATCTTTAGGATATTTAATGATGTCAGCCAATGCAGATCTCACTATAGAGGAGAATCTATGATTTATAAGATAGGAAATCAAGTTGCTCCTCAATAAATCGTCGCGCGGGTGGCAGAAGGGCGTTAGCGCGAGCGACTCGAAATCTACTTTTCGAATTATTCGCAATTAAAGATTTGTTTTATATTTAAAATACTTTCCGTGCCGAAAATTGGTTTAATAATTAAGAGACTAATAGAAATGTTATAGTAGAACACGGCCACAATTTTTTTTCGGAAATAAGTCAGTTTAATAAAAGTTTGAGGCGATAAAGTGCTAACGCCCTTCTGCTTAGCGCTTCATTGTTTACCTGAAATTCGAGCTAACGCCCTTCTGCCACCCGTGCAACGAAATGTTGGCACCCTCACATTTCAATTCCTTCATACCACATGCAATTTTAGGAGTACAGTTTCAAAATACCTTCTCCACCTTCCATCAAAACAACACTCAACACACAGCTAGCGCTGCAGAGGGACCCCCTCTTTTCATCCACTTCACCAAACTCCCATAATGCAGTCATGTCTCAATTGCTCGGCAAATAAGCAATTGTTGGCCTTAGTTATTAGTTTTGCCCCTGCTGCATGATAATTGTGGTGTCATTTTAATGTTATTACTCCTATTTGCTTCTGAAATGTACATACATGTACATGTATGTACGGGAAGGCTTAGCTGGGCTCAAATGAAATTATGTTAAAGGGTAGATGTGTACATTGAAGTTACATGTAGCCCCCCTTTTCACTGCTAGCACAAAATTTTAGTATGTACAATATATGTGTACGGTGCATTTGACAACAGCGAGTAATGGTTGTAAAATGTTTTCATTCAAAAACTTCACGTCAGTTTTTATCTAATTTTGTGGTACAATTTGAAAGTGGCCTCTGTATAAAATGTTGATATTTCTAAAGTCTATATCTTACAACAATTTATTTGATCACTGTAAAATGAAGGAAAAAAATGAATTTAATCAAATGCAATCGACATTCATGTTACTGTTTATCATGTTGAGTAGAGTGGGGTTCTAGCAAGATATAATTTCAATGACAAACAGTAATCTACTGTTTTTTTTAAATAATTAAAATGTTTATAAACATCATACAGCTTAAGCTTGGCCTGTAATTAACCTCTGTGACTGGGATCTATGGAACTCAACTGGTCCTTAACAGACAACAAAGTGCTAAAATACATCAAGCTAGCTGTGCACATGTACATGTACATGTGCATGTATGTGATGGGTGTCATAATGTCTCTCGCTGACAGATGCTATCGATTTCACTAGCCCTAAGAAAGGCTTGTGCTCCTGAGATTCAGTCCCAAAGCCCGGCCGGAAATTTATTTTTTTACCCGAAAGATTGGGAAATTGAGAGTTGGGAAACAACCGTCTGTATCTGTGGAGTTCCTGCTACGGAAAACTTAATACAATGTGGGGGTGAAAGTTGTCTGATTATAAATATATATATATTCAATGCAAAGTTTCAAGAATTTTGACAGACTTAAGAGTCGTGTCACATTAAAACACACAAAAACACGCATATGGGACTGGTATCAGTATAACGTTTATAATCTCCTCTTTCCTATTATATCAAAATATGCACATCATAGCGCAAGGTTGAATAAATGTCCATCAATATTCATCTTCATATTTTCCAAAATAATCATAACCTAACTTGGCTATATCTGGTCGGATTTTGACGTTTCGAAAGCGTAGGACTTCTTTGTTTATCACCTCGTTCGGATACAACCACTGCGCATATGATATGCACAGGCTTGAGTGACTGCGCAGCCAGAATGTGTAGATATCGATTTTAGTGTATTGCCAAAAACAGTGGAGGGATGGCAAGAATGCCAAAATCGGCGGTGTTGAGCATGGGACTTCAAAGCAATGCCAACCGCAGCGTTATCGCTCTGATTTACGACCGAGCACTCATTGTTGCGTAACTTTCACAGCCTCCGGGTACCGAGTGGCTGTCTGAGCGCTGCTTATCAGGAGTTTGGAGGATCAATTGCAGCAAACTAAGCTTACTTAATACCCTGGAATGTTGTAAAATAAAGATTCTTCTCCTTTCTATCATCTCCCTGAATAGATTTCAATTAAGGATCCATGGTGCAGACTGCAGTGTCTCACACATAGTGTAGAGTCATGGACCTACTACAAATGGTAGGGTTCACTAGCCCTACTAGAGATATATGACCCACAATCAACATTCATTATCAGGGTCTACGGAACTCACCTGGTCTTGAACGGACAGCACCTGGGCGTGATCCACAGTGCAGACGTGGAGCACATGGTACTTGAGTGTCTCACACAGGGTGTAGGGCAGGCTGGTGAAGGACGTACTGCCAGTCTTGGGCACCCGGTTGTAGATGATCAAGGGGTACATGAGCTTCTGCTGATAGAGTTCGTCCGCTACCAGAGGGGTGGGGACCTTCTGCAGGTGCCTCATGTGGCTGTTGTCAAGGGCATCACGGAGTTGTTTATCTGTAAGGGGGTAAACAAATATAATTTAATTTCACAAGAGCCATTCCAAAGACAAAACTAATTTGCAAGAAGAAATGAGGATGTCCATATCTTCTGAAGATTAACACTCTCAAGAGAAATGTTACTTTAATTCCCCACTAAAGCCCGGTCATCCAAACAAAATCATGAACTGGATCCAAGAAGTTCCTTACCAAAGATTATTTGTTGACAAATATCACTTTTATTATTACAAGTCTGAATGGCCAAGCATATTTCTACAATTTATTTGTGTCAAAGAGACAAACCCAATGGATAGTCTAATTTTCATTCATTATGATGTCGATCGGCCATCCAAGGTCTGACTCTTATACATGTAGTTTCAAGTGCCTACTTGAGTCTTCTTCCCAGCAGAAATGCTTGCTACACAACAATGTATTGATCTGTTAGCTGTTGTACAATTAACAAAACCAATCCCAAGACTCAAACAGGAATGTCCAATTCTAATTTTCATTCTAGGCGATGTCCATCACCCAAGGTCTGACATAAAGACTAGCTTCAAGAGCCTCCATAGATGAAATACCTTCATCCAGCAAAAGAGCTTACTATCCTCGAGCAGCTACAGTCGAAATTAAGACAAATTTCAAGTCAAGACTTTATCTAGGAAACCCATTCCAACTTTTATCCTCAGGGTCTTGTCATCCGGGTCTGACATACAGACTAGATTCAGAAGCCTACATAGAACAAGAATAAATTGTCTTCATTCAGCAAAGGGCTTGCTATCTTATCTATAGAGGATGTACATAAAAAGAAAATAAATTTCACATCTGACAGGAATTGCCATTTTCCATAGGCCTGCTATCATATTACACTTAAAATGCATTTTGGCGTCAGCATCAATTGCATAATTAATTCAATTTCCTGTCTTGTATATCAGCAAATCCACTCCCCTTGGACTGTCAAGATCCTACCCCTAAACACAGAAAATATCAAAAACGAACTCTAAATATCGTTGATTTACCCAGGAAATCAAAAAGCTTTCTCTTCAATTATACCATCAGTGAAAGTAACACAATTCATGCAGCAACTTAACTGGTTTTGGTGCCCATATAAAGTTTTTTAAAGGTCGCATTTTCAGAGGGAATCAAACAAGTTTGCTTTGACGGGTGAAGGAAGAATGGAGAAACATCTGTGATGTGAATTAGCTTAAAAGAAATTCTTACCTTTTTAAAATCATTTGAGTGTCATATGAAATATGGCATTCCTTGGGAATGATTAAAAAGTAGATACAACATGTACACTGCAACATGCTCTATGAACGAGTACAGCATGACTATTGATATTTAAAATTATTTTCTTTCTCTTGTACATACATCCTTGTCTCTCTGTCTCTTACATGTGTTACTCTGTCAGTGAGGTCTCTCCCTCCCGCCCCCCCCCTCCTCTCTCCTCTCTTTCCTGTCTCTCTCTCTCTCTCTATCCCATTTTCTTTCCTCCTGCTTTTATTTCTTTATCCCTCCCAATTTCTCATTCTGTCCTTATTTCTCTCTCATCCCCTTTTCTCTCTCTCTCCTTCACCCTCTCTAACGCACTATATCTCCCCCTTACTCCATATGACTCCCCCTTCTCTCTCTCTCTCCACAATACTTGAGTTCTCAAGGGTTAACCTCTTCAGAAATCATTCGTCAAAACCACTTCCTTCCTCTTGCTCTGTGGAGAAGAAAAGTACAAGGTTCCTGATGATCCAGATTATTGACCATGAAATTGACTTGCTATCCTTTCTCTGGATCTGTCATCTTGCTTTCGACACTTCAAGTATGAAAATGCCAGATTTCATGCGTATCAGATTACAATATTCCTCCATCACTTCCACTTATACATGTAGCTCATTCACACTCGAGGAAATTTATGCGCAAACTTGTATCAATAAAGAAAAGTCAAATAAAGAATTGTCCTAAAGACCAAACGTGAACAAGTCTCATATGAAGGATATCACATAAAGAAACTAGTTTTAAAGATGTCAGCTTAGCCCTGACACCATATGTACATGTATATTCATGTCAGCTGATGTTGCAGGGGGACAGCTGGCCAGTCATAAATCACAGATATGTCCCATCTAGTTTTATACTGTTTTCCTACAGTACGATGTTCATGCTAGAAGCGGACCCTGATTCTTCATCAGATTGAATGGGAAAAGGGCCTAAGTAATAACAGATTCAGACAAGTATGAATATATGCCAAATTTCATGCTCCAGTTGCTTTAACAGATCCTTAATTATCCAGCTGCATAAAAACCCCAAGATAGCTTGGCCTGGAGTAAATGGAAAATGTGTATTATACCCAAATCAAATCGTTTTTAAATAGTTCAATGGACTACAGTATATGTAAACAACATTGAATGAATACATATGCCCTTATTCAAGTACCTACTACATGTACATATTATCAAAACCTACTTTGGAAACAATGGAAAGAGAAGACAAAAGTTAAAAGAGGAAACATTTTGTATTGGCTTTAACAAATTTGGAGCGTAAGAGTTAAAAGTTTTAAAATAAGGATGAAAAAACAGGGTTTCTGTTGGTAAGAGGCAGATTCGTCTCTGAAGATCGACAGTCCATCTATGCATGCACTTCTTTCCACTTCTTTCAGTATCATGACCCCTTCGTACCGACGCAGTACAGGGCAAAAGCTGAACAACCTAAGGTCATTCTGAGGTTCGGATGAAGTTCAAGTCCATGAAGATGATATGACCTCCTTGATGTCTGACGATGATGTAAAATGCCACCTGGGACATTGATAATCATTTTCATCTGCCGAGCCACAAGGGTGTTCAGTCCTGTGCTTCTACACAGGGTTAATACTTAATACCCATCCAGCTATAAGGAGACTATGACCCGTTCTCACTCACTTTGAAAGTGGTCTTAGTTAGACCGCTCCAGAGGAACGGGTCTTGAGGAACGGTTTGCGGCGTTCACACTCCGAGCAGTTTTTATGGCTCAAACCGCTCCACGAGTCAAAGTGGTCTTGTTGCTATGGCAGCTCAGGTCAGCGGGTAAATTTTTCGCGGAATCCTAAGCGTATGTACCGTACTACATGTTTCACGCGAACGTCACTAGCTCACTTCCGTTCAAAGTACGCTTCCGTTCACACTCGCACATTAGAGCGCTCCAAACCGCTCTTAATAAGACCCGTTCCTCAAGACCACCTCCCGAGGTGGTCTTCTGGAGCGGTCCAGAAGTCCACTTCCTGGACCACTTTGACCGTTCTCACTCACCTTAGAACTGCTCCTGAGGAACGGGTCTTAGTTAGACCGCTCCAACGAAGTGAATGAGAACGGGGTCTATGATGCCGGTCTGCAAAATCCCAAAGTGTACAATTTCTTTAAATTTTCATATTAAACAATCAACCCTGTCTATTGAGGCTACACAAGGGAAACAGAGAAAGTGGCCACTGTAGACAGGTGGCCTTTCTGGACAAGTTCTAGAACACACATTTCTTTCTAGAGGGATACAAATAATTGGCCACTATATAGTGACTATTAGACAGGTGGCCTTTATAGAAGTGGCCACTAAGATACCGGTAGGTTTGACTGTATTACAAATCCCATACTGTAAGTTATGCCATGTACTAAATACATTGTAGTTTGTACAAGTATCATGCACACCTATGTATGATAATACATGTTTGACAAAAATACACGCAAATGACATGATACATGTACAATGTACGTGTACAGTTTGTATATGATAAATGATACATGTATGATATCATTGATACGTCTGCGGCCCTAGGATTCAACTAAACTTTAAATTGAACAGGAATTCTCCCAATATTCCTCTCATGATAATATCATATTATATTTGATATTGTAAAGAATATATGTGCACAGAGTTTCATCAAAATTTGAGCAAGAACAGTGTTATTTTCACAAGAAAGACAGCCAAGCCTTTTAAATTTTTGCTCACAATTGCAAACACATTCATCTTATACCCAATTTAAGGATTTTTGACATGAGAGATGTAAATGGAATTAATGAAATAAGACATTATCGCTGTGTTTTCTCCCTCAATTTTAGCATAAATAATTATTGCTTTTAAATAATAATAAAGACTCAAAACTGACATTTCTTACATGTTCATGCAGTTACACGTTTGCAGACAAAGCCATACTGAACTCAAGCCATATAAGCAGATAACAAATGTACTCTTTTATCAACCCTGACAGTTCATGCCTGGGTGAAAGACCATCCCAACTTGAAAGAGGACTGACTTGACGCTGATCAGACAGGCTCTCTATTACCGATCAATACCGGACGGATGGGAAAAACGAAGACTGATACCTCACTGTACACCGCTCGATCTTTCTAGTATGCAGGCACAAACCCTTGTCAGTTGTAGTGCTTTATAAAGTGCCTGAACTACGAGACTAGGTGCAGACTGCACTGTCTACGGCACCCCATAGGCTCCGTACTATTTACACTGATAGAGACTGACAGAGTTAGGCTCAGCTCAGGGCTTTTGGGAATTGAATCCAAGTGTCAAATCTGAGTCTGTTCCTTTAGACTACACATATATTTTCATACACCTCTATCTATCAGCACCATGAGAGGTTTGAAACATTAACGATGATGAGCTTCAGGGGACATCAATATATTTAATGAGCTGAATGGGAGGTGCGACTAAGAAACTATTAAATGCACTGTGCTTCTTAGATGGAAATGGAATGATGTATTCCACTATCATCGATGCCTGTAGTCATACTGATGGCAAAAACATGAGTTTCTTGAACATTTTCCTACAGTTTACTGTAATTCCTTTTCCATCTCCTTCAACTTGTTCATACTTGTGCTTTCAGGCTCAACTTCCAATGGAATTGAAATGATCAAAATCTACCAGTGATTATTTTGATCATCATCAATTGTATTTACTTGTACACATGTACAGTGCACTGGACATTATCTCTCTGTTACTTATTGTTATAAAGCATGAGATAACCCTGGCTAAGAAATATATATACAAATACGAATGTTTCAAAATCAAATCCTACCCGCAAAACACTCCAATACATTACAGTATATGATTCTCATCCACACTAACATGTATGTACATTGTACATTTTATTTCCATTTCCTCTTTGGCATGTACATGTAGCCATGTATTCATCTCTCTGCCTTCTCGCCCTCCTGTACCACGCACCCCCACCCTTCCTGTCACTCACCAATCTACATCAATTCATTTTTCTCCCTATTCATTAAAGGCCTATTCATGTAAAGTGTACAAGTACAGTACCTCTTTCTTAATACTAACAGTGTACATGTACATGTACTTCTATCTATTTTCCATACACCATGTAATCTGGCTCTCCTTCCGTCTCTTTGCATCAATGATTTCCTTTCTCATCCCCAGTTTCATAGGTCTTCCTTTACACAACAGCATATTCTTTTCTTAGTTTAAAGCATTAGGGCATTGGACACATTAATACATGTACATGTAGCTCCATGCTACATGTCTTGTAATGTGAGCAACAGCTGAGAAACAAGTTGGGTTACAACATGCTCACAAACAACACAATACATTTTGATTAATTTTAATTTTCATACCATTAATTTTTAATCAAAACTTCCTAATTAATGCTATCAGGAATGAGGGCACATCAAAATTATGATGTTTCTTTTGGCTACAAAGTACATGTTTACAGGTGTACAATCTTAGGACTGCACCAATTTAAAAAGGTTTTCCACAGACTCGACAGAGCAATGTGTTGCTCATGGGGCTGGGTGCCCTTGCCTTTTGGCTTTTACCCTAAATTATCCCCATCATAAATCCTTATACATACATGGATTAGATTGGTGAGAAAATTTGTCTATTTAGAGCCAGACAGGGAATCAAACTCTTGAGCAAAAGTATATGATTTAATACCCCTTTGACTCTCAATAGATGAAATGCAAACATAACCTCATAAATCAACATTCTGAATTGATCTTCTAGATAAATGTAACACTAGTATCCAGAGAGAATTAATCATTGCTTAGCTCTCTTCAATAAATCATCCTACACTGATTTTGCAAGTCCCTTTCATCAGTCGATAATAAAGAAGCAAGAAATGAACCATGAAAGGCACTCTTTACAATTCTCCCCATGACTCAAATTCAAACTACATGTACAATGGTTTTTTTCTGGCAGATGAATTCTATAATTCTTAGATTCTGAATGAATAATAGCTGCTTTTTTCTGTTTCACAGGGTGAAGCACAATGCATCTTTGACTGACCCCCGAGTCAATGACGAAAAAATTGGCCCTAAATTTGACACCACTAACAATAGAGATGAATAGAGTTTCCCCACAAGATTCATGATTCATTTCAATCCAACGTGTACAACCCATTCCCTGCTGCCAAGCTTTTCAAAATGTGACCCATCTTAAATTGCACACCAAGGGCAGTACATGCAGCTCAGCTATTTTCCAGTATAAGAGTACTCGGTAGTATATACCAAGGGGCTTTATATGTATCCCCCAGTCCACATGGTTAGGCCTACATGTATGTGCTGGCAAGCAAAGAACTTTTGCCTTTAGCCCAAATTGGGACTTCTGAATTTCTTTTTTCTTCTGTGTGATTAGGTCCTACACTGTACGTATAGCGTTTGACCAGTTCCCTTACAAGAAAATGTTTTGTATTACAATTATTAAAAGGAACAGGAAATCTATACATGAGCTCTACCTGTACATCGTACATGTAGTTCAAACAATCAATTCCCCATGTAACATTATTTAGTTGTTAAAGGGCAATCCAACCCTTGTAATAAGTTGATTTGTATGAAAGCAGAAAAATAACAGAAACAGAATGGCAAAAGTTTGAAATGAATCGGACCAATAGTAAGGAAGTTATGAATGTTTGAAATATGAGATCACTAAGTCTATGCGAATCTCAAATTGGACATGTAGTTCGGTCAGTGGA
Source organism: Mesocentrotus franciscanus (assembly GCA_037976565.1). NCBI lineage: Eukaryota > Metazoa > Echinodermata > Echinoidea > Camarodonta > Strongylocentrotidae > Mesocentrotus > Mesocentrotus franciscanus. Next base: position 27,477,140 of record CP137679.1, on the reverse strand, counting down.
TTGTGACGTACACTGTAGGACGTGGATAACTTTCCCATTTGCCGTGTACAAAAATATCATTAATTTCTGTTTTTCTCATTAGTTCCTTCTCCCTTGGGGCATTACTCAAAATATATTATAGATAGCATATTATCATAGGTCCTCTAAAAAGAATACCGGTAGACCCTCCTGAGCAATGAATTTTTGAGAAATTTAAAATTTTAGTCATTTTATATGTTGGAACAGCTGGGAAAGTAGTCCGGCAATACATCACATTGCATTACCGCTTCAGCCAATTTGAAGCGCCCATACGTATAGTGATTACAACTTTCAAAAACTCATAACTTTCTTATATTTAGTTGGATTTAATTGAAACTTTCATCAGTGGGCTATTTGGCAGGTGAATATTTGCTCGGGAAATCATCCCAAGATATCTTGGGTTAGTTTTTTGCAAAATATCCCGCTATTTGTCCGGTGCGTCTTCACCAGCCTGAAGACTTGCACTATGCGCGAACGCTGAGCAAATTATCTCGAGCCAATTTCGAGCTCAAGTTTCGAGTTTCGAGCTGATGTGAAGACGCGATTTGTAACTTCGGGCTTATTTCCCAAATCAGAAATAGCAGGCTATTTGGCAATCTCGAGCTGATAAAGATATACTGTACACGTACCTTATGATAATACAATCTGTTGTGCGTTTTAAAAACTATACCAGTACTAAGAATATCAAACACACATACATGTCTAGGCATAGAGAGCATTCCCTTTTTATTATAAAGCATTGTAGCATCAGTCCTGGGTGGTGATTGATTGCTGCCATTTTACAGTCAGCATTTCATATTCATAATAACTGAAATGTATGACTATGATCAGAATATCTGATTTTAAAGTCTAAACCCATCTTTTAGCTCTCAATCCTCTGCTAAATAAGTAAATAAAAGAAATTTTTTAAAAAGTAGACAGATTTGTACAAAAATTATATTAATATTATATTATATTATATTATATTATATTACATGTATATTATATGAATTATATTAATTATAAAATTATATTTTTTAAAGTATCGATTGTAATAGTAAATTCATTATTTTTGTATTGTTATGTTAAAATTCTACACTGATTTGTACCAAAATACATTGTTTAGCTGTTGAAGGGGTTACCATAGGCTCGACTAGCACATGTGCTATTATCTGGCCCTTTTTACCCACCAATAGTTTCTCTTCTTGTATATATATGTAAACACATTGTATGAAATGTGTTACTGTTGGTAAATGAAATCAATCAATCAATCAATCAATTTGGAGGATATGGCTATGTACATCACATACTGGATGAAAGTTTTATGAAACTCTGAAGACAACAACTCCTTATAATTGTAAAAATAAAAGGAACACAGAGCACTTATATCAGTTTAAAAAAATCAGATAGTGATCAGCAAGTCACTGTAATGCCTGAAATAACAAAACATATTACATGTATTAGCCAGATACATGTAAGCAACATAAAATAATAACATGTAGGTATGTACAGTACATGACTGTACATGTTAGCACTTCTCTTGAGCATCCAGATGAAATGGAAGCCACATTGAGATTTGTTCACATGTGCCACAATGATGAATTTCAAGGATTCACAAGTCTACGGAGGTGTCACCAGGAAACATTCACACGTGGCTAGGTGTGAATGCCTCTTTAAGTTGTCTACTACACCTTGTCAAGGGTTACTCTCGGCTGAGAGGCAACTAGAGCTCTAGTCTCCAAGTGCAGACACTTTTCAGACGTTCAATAGCTATTGAATCAATCATTGTGTTTGATATTGCTATACAATTCTTTCAAGTTGCTTCACAGAGAATCCTATTTGTCTGCTTATCTCAATTAAAAAAATATGACATCTTGCATCTTCAGTGTGCATACATTGTAGCAATTACATGTACAGTTGTAGAACACTTCTATTCTAAAGTGAAGTCGCTTGCACTTGAAGGCTATTGGAAAACTTTTAATTGTTTTTTTTTTTTACTGTTCGGGTGATTTATAAGCAATATTTAAATGCTCTCTGACAGAAGTTTTGTTAAACAGTATGATTATATTTTTCAATGTTACCCATCTACTGCTTCTGATGTATTATTGATGTATCACTATCTAAACCTCAAAGAATAGAAGCACATTACAGAACATGACATTCAAACAGGTGTGTCTCACAGCAACTGACCGTCTAATTAGTGGCTCACATCCTGGAATTGACACCCTTCTCAGGAATGTCCAGGAAGGTACTGGTACCTTGCAAGCATTTGTGAAGTTTTGCAGGTGTACTGGATTCACAAATTTACTCATATGATATTGATATTCTATCTTGTATCAAAGCAACCTTTGTACTGTACATGTACATGTACCTGTATGCCCAATTTGTAAAAATATTTACCCCCAACATCCAAAGATTATATCAATATGTCATTGGGTTTCAAGTATTTCCAACCTCTGAAATAAGATGCAACTCTTTCCAGCAAGAGTCAACAACTTACAATGTACTTTATTGAATTCTCTAATGACTGTACATGTACATGTAGGTGAGTCCAATGAGAGAGTGGTCAAGCAAGGAGGTGAGATCAATATACAGTCATTACAGTGTACATGGATGTTGTTGTTTTTTAAAACAATTTTGTGGTTTTTGACCGAGACAAGAGATGACCAATTTGCTGCAAATTCACAACAACTGCTATGAGAAAATTGACAACTACAACTTATGAATGCATGTGTGAGCAAAACTACTAATTTGCAGCAGTCCAGAGGACTCCAGACACACATTCATGAATGAGCGATTATCCGAAGATCAAAAAAGAGATTAAGAGAAGGAGTCTCAACTGGAATATGGTAGGATACCAGCAGTCATTGAACATGGGCCAGAGCTGAGCAGCTCAGCTGAGATAGCAATCGGGCGACCCAGTTATGACAAGTCTTCAACAAAAGACAGCCTCCAAGTCATACATCCTCAGGACGTGGAGGAAATCTCACTTCGTTTGGTCTGCTTGATTAACTCGCAATTGCATTCGGTGCACGCATTGAAATCCCCCCACCAATCATGAAAGCCCAAATATCTTGTTTGCTACTTCGCATTTTATAAGGGGAATATGAAAATCAGGGGAATATGAAAATCAGGGGCTTAGTATACATGTATATTGCAGACTGGTGTAAGACAGGGATTGTATGGAGAGTGCATGGAGTACACTTTGTCGCCAAGGAGGTGTTAGACTCATATGTTCACAAATCTTGTCATGATTATTTGGACTGGTTAAAAGTAGATCTGAGCATGGGCCTTAAATGCAGATCTTACATGTACATGTAGGATGCGATTTAAATGGAATCTATAATGTATGTCTTGTATACATATGCATTTAATGTCATTTTCCATATTATACTGATTAATTTTGACTTTGTTTTGTTATTCAAACATATCAAATATGACTGAACTGAAACAGATTGTATATTTAAGCAAAGTCAACAATAAACTGGATTTTATTCAGGCTTACATGTGTACTTTCCATGCTCCTAAAGTAATTTTCTGTCGTCTTTAAAAAAAACAGTGCTGTAAAATTCCTCAATCTTGACAGAAACAGAATTCTGGTTGTGTAAAACATACAATTACATGTACATGTACATGTACATGTATGTATCCAGGTACATTTATATTCATACTTGTAGGTAAACCTTTGAAATATGAAACTTTGAAACAGAGAATGAATTGCACCCCTTTTAAAAACAATATACAAAACAATTTTTTGGTACAATACATCACACTTTGAGAAAATTGTCAGGTTTCCTCCACAATGGCATTTTAGTTTGTCCAATATTTGAAAACCCTTTGCTCTGATGGGTATCGTTTCTTTCTACTTGCATCAATGTAGGCAAGGCTAAGGGGAAGCAGGACCAGAACATCATGATGTACATGTACATGATAACCGTTGATGCAGATATTTCTAACTTTCATTTCCTAGATAAAAAGAAAAGAGAAAAATGTATGGGAGAGGACTATTATTCCGGTCTTGGAAAATTAAAAAAAATATATAGAATTTAGAAGAAAAAATTAGATAATGTTCTTGAAAGAATACATACATTGTAGAAATTACTGAGATAATGTCACTTTTACAAAAAGCAAATCCAGAGGAACTCCTGTCAAAAAAGCAACATCAGTCAATCTTTGCTCTGAAAGAGACAAATTTGGCATCATCATCAGCTGTAATGCTTTATCCACGAAGGCTACAAATTACTACGGTACTCGAATTGTCAGCAGATGTTCAAGATGATGTGTTGATACTCCTTCCCATGATTCACAAGAGATGTTATAAATAGTTAACCACCCCCCTCCTTTTCTCTCTCACTCTCTCTATCTCTCTCTTGAAAACAATAAATAAAATAGTGGTATGTACATGTACATGTACCTGTAATGTTAAAAATGTTGTGTGAGTCACTGGAAATGGGGGAAGAGCAGTCTCACATCATTATTTGACCATCTGCCATTCTGCTGCCAATTTGAGCAGCACATTACACAGTATTTCAAAATTCCCATCTTGTTTGTTCTTCTTGAAAGCTGAACATTTGGAGTACTTTTTAATTGAAGTACCGGTATGTATTCTGCTAAATCACTGTGCTCTGTCTTTCAAATAGAGGTGCAACAACTGTTTCTAGTTTGATTTTTTTTTTTAATACTATCCACAAGGTAATATCTTTTCTTTCTGTCTTGTCTGTAACTCTGTACCAAAGAGGGCATACATGTAAAAGTAATCAATCTTCTCATATTTTACACAAAAATATATATTGCATACATTCCTATTGTACAAGTTGATCAGATATTCTACACCTGTATTATTTTCTTGCATTACCTACAGTTGTACAAGTATATTTGGCCATACAAGACTTTGGATTGCTTTCAAGAATTTAATGGAATCTCTTGTTTTTACCTACTTTGATCAAGTTTTTCAATGGGATAACCTGGAAGTCAAAGGTTGGCAGAATAAAAACAAAATATCCAGTATCTTTATAGAGAATTGCCATTTTCAAAATTTAAAACAATTGTAAGATAATAAATTGAGAGAAACATGTCATATTTTGTAAATTATGCATACATTCCAGAGTACAAGTAGGAAGGAATCTTTTTGTCACACACCTGTATGGGTGCTGAAAAACATAACAACAAATTTAATCATGGCCTTACCAAGTTTTGTTATTTTTTTTAAGTAAGTGAAAATTGATTTGTCTTGATTTATGTTTCTTGAGAATGTGACACATTGGACCTTACATCTAAAAGTATTTTTAAAATGCCCTACTTCAACCAGTCCTCCTTTAATTCTCGAGTTATGAAAAACATTAAATATATATATATATATATATATATATATATATATATATACAAGGGGTATGAATAATTCAGTTGTTAATTGTATATAATTTAAAGTGACAGTGTACATGTACATGTATCTTGTTAATAATTATCAAATTAACTGTTTATGTAGCAAATTTTAGTCAGAGTGAGAAGCAACTGTTTGCCACATCATTCAATTTCTAATGAAAATATATTCATATACATGTACATGTAGACAACAAAATGCAAATTATACTCAGCCCTCCACATGTACAGGTACATGTACTTGCATGGTATTCATCTGGTTGCAGAAATCATACTTTGTAAGTTTGTTTGAACACCGAGTGATTATAAGTCATAATTAAACATAAAAGGTGCACATATGATATTGTAACTAAGTTATATGTTTACACTTTAAAAGGAGAAGAACATGTTAATTAGATAAAAATATTCAATGCATTTGCTAGCAAATCATCATGAATTCTGAGATGAAAAATTGGCTTTCTTTATTTTTCTTTAAATCAAGTTTCTTAAAATCTTACCTCGTTCATCATGAATATCTTGCACTTGGAACTCTAGGAATAGCACCGCTAAAATGAAGATAAAAACCAAAATAAAAAGTCCACTCCTGTAGTGCATTAGGGCTCGGAAAGGGATCATCATCATGGTTTCTTGTTGTATCAAAAGATGGATCTTCAGCAAAACTCTGGGTGTGAACTGTAACCTCTGTCTTTACTTCAGATTTTGTTGTTAATTCTGCCCTCCACTTCAATTTCACTTTTTCAGCAAGAACAGTCAAGGTTAATCATGTTGAAGTAATAAAATAAAGAAATGGTATTGTCAGTAGCTAAATTCAAAACTGACTGGAGGATATCTTGATGCTGAACAAGAAATCCATGACATAAACTTGAAGTCGAAGTTCACAAGAAAACTATTGACTATTGATAGTATTGTTCAGTGCAATACAGCTCCAATAACCAAATGTCAATGATGTCTACTCTGACAGACTGACACTTCACTCCTTCAATCAAAGTAAATTATGGAAATAGCCGAGAACTTCTGCTTTTATACTACAGAAATAAGGCCTCTCTTAATGGCAAGAACCTATGGAGTTGGTGCTGAAATCATTAGCACTGAGTCCATCGCCGATTTATGAGCAGCATCTCAAACCAGGAACACGGAATTATGAACACGAAGCACGTCCGTCCACCGCATCCGTTCTGATGATTGAGCTGCCAGCTCGCCGGGAGCTAAGGCGCGCTTCACGGTCCTCGATCCGTTGAGATGAATGAGTGAAGTACCGTTCTATACGACAGGTGTAACGTTAGATTGTCAGCACAAGCAGCATCTTTCGAAAAGAATATCCAGGGCATCAGTGTAGCATGTAGCGTGGAATACAACCAAGATGAGTTCAGTTTTCTTTTCCAGGATTAGTTTCATCTCGCTGACAGAGTTAGAGGAACAACCGACGTCCGTCATCACAACTTTGATGTTTACGGTGATGCTTGCACTGAAGTTTGCAGATCAATTTTTTTTGGAAGACGTCGCGCGCGTCACGCTAGAACGATCATCTGAAGTAATGGACTATTTTGTTCATCATAATGGATATCTGTAAGGTACGGAGATGCACGTATACTAATACTAGATCTATAGTATTGAGGAAATAATATTTTCAGAGCACAAAGGTAAATTCTCGGGTGAAGATGATATTCTGAATAGGGTAAGGAGGGATAAATGTATGTGCATGGATAACAAGACAGACTGCATCCTTTCAAGAACAACATTTGCCGAACTTACAACTACAATTATGAACATAGATCTAATTGCAATTGGCTATACCTTAAGTTCACAAAATAAAATCCCCATTAATTGTGTATTTTTAAATTTTGATCGTCCATTTTTTTTTTTTTTCTTAAATAAAACACCGGATTAACCCCTGGTAACTTCAGAACAATTACCCTGAAAATACAACTTCTCGTCCGGTTCATACTCATGTCTACAATATGTTCTTTGCCCATGCCAACCCACTTTCTATCCAGATTATTTTCCATATGGTAGGTTACCCCCTCTCTCTCTCTCTCTCTCTCTCTCTCTCTTTTCTTCTTCTTCTTCCACTTTCCCACTTTCCACGATGTGTTTTCTCCATCGGCCAAGTCTCTCTCTCTCTCTCTCTCTGCCTATACAAAGTCATGCATGTATCTATCTATTTTAAACAATATTGTTATGCATCATTCCATTCCTTAAGTCATGTCATTCTCAAGAATGCATTTCATTGCATACAAAGTTAGTTGTAGTTCTTTTTGTTTTTGTTGTTGTTGTTGTCGTCGTTGCTGCTATTGTTTTTGCTGTTGTTGCTGTTGTTGATCTTGTTGTCTGGAGTGGCTTCGAAAATTATGATTGACAAATAATTTTCGAATTCCATGTATGGCGAGCTGAAGAATACAGATGGCGCCCTTTACATGTGTCTCATCCGTAGCATTGGTCGAGCGTACTTGTTGTATAGTAGCGGCAAGCTAGCATTAGTCTACTTTATCTTTAATCACTACATTGAAGCATACACGTACATTGTATACAGAGTGTACAATAATCATGCAGACCCCTCGAACCCTACCCCCCAATGTTCATTCAGCCGTAAATTGTTTGGGTTAGCCACATAACTCTTGACCAAAGCAGTGACCAAGAGGGTAACTTTCCCATCATAGACCCCGTTCTCACTCACTTCGTTGGAGCGGTCTAACTAAGACCCGTTCCTCAGGAGCGGTTCTTAGGTGAGTGAGAACGGTCAAAGTGGTCCAGGAAGTGGACTTCTGGACCGCTCCAGAAGACCACCTCGGGAGGTGGTCTTGAGGAACGGGTCTTATTAAGAGCGGTTTGGAGCGCTCTAACGTGCGAGTGTGAACGGAAGCGTACTTTGAACGGAAGTGGTCTAGTGACGTTGCGTGCGAAACATGTATTACGGTACATACGCTAAGTATTCCGCGCGCGAAAAAATTTACCCGCTGACTTGAGCTACCATAGCAACAAGACCACTTTGACTCGTGGAGCGGTTTGAGCCATAAAAAACTGCTCGGAGTGTGAACCCTCGCAAACCGTTCCTCAAGACCCGTTCCTCTGGAGCGGTCTAACTAAGACCACTTTCAAAGTGAGTGAGAACGGGGTCATATACTCTGTGTGTGTGGGATGATGTTGAATATATAATTCTACACAAGCAGGAACTTTCTCCATTGTGTATGAAGACACTCTGAGAAGTGAGAGAGAGAGAGCAGTATCCTGATTTAGCTGTTGTTAATAGGGTTTCTAACAGTTGGTAAGTTCATTTAATATATTCTCTTCTAATGTATCATACTTGTTGTAGTGACATTTAGTCAGTTATACATTCTTGGATATTTGAAGTATTAATCAAATACTTGGTTTGAAGTTCATACAGTTGTAGTACACTGTACATGTACGATCATTTGAGTATGTATCTTATATTTATAACATCTTTGTAAAGTAATTTAGTAAACATGTAACTATGCATTTTCACGAGTTAGATTCATATACTCATGACTTCTATATTTCCTTAATACAAAAGAATAATACGAACGTTGGAGTTAAGAAGATATAATACAGATATATCAACATTACATAATAGCTGATCGAACTTGGTTCATATAATGCCTCGGTAGCAGACAACGGTTTGTTTACTATATTTAATTCGAAATTGTTTACTAGGGTAGGTAACTTAATTGTTATGTATCACATACATGTGTATATACATCATTTATCATATATATGTTATTTGTTTTGTTAGTTCAATTAAACCACCACCACCACCACACACACACATTATCTGGTACATTGGTACGTTTAGTGGAAGTAAATACTGTCTACATAGCACATTTGAACTGGTCAGTGTGATTTAATTGTAACTGTGTCGTGAGAAAACCGAAGGAAAGTGCGTTTGGCATTTGAGACCCCTAATGTTGCGCGGCAACACTTGTAATGTAAATAGCCTACCGAAGGCTCATAATGGAACAGAAACATGGAAATTAACAAAGAATATGAAAAAAGAAAATCATCTCATTTGAGAAATGGTTCTTCAGGAGAATGACGAGAATATCATGGAAAGATATGAAAACTAACAGAGAATTCCTGCATAATTATATAGTAGGGCTTAAACAGAATATCTAGCTGATAGGAATGGTTAAAGAAAGAAAGGCAAACTACTTGGATCACATTAAAAGACATCAGAGTCTCTTGAAATATTTATTGGAAAAGATAAAGTAGAATATACTAGACCAAGAGGGAAACTAAGAACTAACTTGGAGAAGAACTAAATGGGAGGGAACATGAATTAGACATGGAGTGGAATTAATAACACTTCAAGAGTGTACTAGGCTGGCAGAAAACAGAGATGTGTGGGAAAATGTTGCAATCAACTTCCGAGCTTGGAGAAGATACCTTGATAGATAGATATTAGAACATTTTTTTTAATTATTCAAATTTATACACGACTATGCAGTGTATGCACAATACAACTTCACCCAGTTTTCTGTTCTTTTCCCTAACCTGGGTCAAAAATTATTTAGTACAGTTTCTCCTTGTTATACATTAAACTCTGTACATCTCCCCATCCATCTTTGTATTTAATGTTCAACCTCTAATATAGGATTTCTCGGTCAATTTCGTAAGTTGGCCACACAAATTCATTTTATGTTCATTCAATTTCGCCGATTCTGTTACCGCAGCTGTTATTTTTCGTTCGAATTCGTTTTTTAGCATTTAAATTCATGAAACGGTCATTCAAAAACATTTTATTTTCATTCGAATTAAAACGTGTTTCTTTTTAGTAAAATTTTCATTCAATTTAAAGCGAGACGATTCGCGATTACGTAATAGCGTCTTCCGTGAATTCAAATTCGTTTCTTTGCATACAATTTCACACGTTTTGCAGACAAATTAAACATGTAAATCTTACCCAGTATGATCATATATAGAACCCCGCAAGCTTAGTTCCATGCTAAATCCATTTCAAATTGTATGGGTTGGTAAGCAACAAACATGTTATTTGTCCTCACTAGGGGTGTATACCCACTAAATCATCACTATTTAGCGACTGAACGATCATGTGTTAAGTAGATATAACCTAGCCACATCAATATAGAATTAGCATGGAACTAAGCAAGGGTGTCTTTTTTATGAATATGCAATGATATAAGTGCATGCAAAGTGTGTGTTTACAGACTACAGTTGTATTTATTGGAGTGGCGTACCATAATGGTGGGGGGTATCAATACATTGATTTATTTTTATGTTTTGTTTGGTTTTGTTTTTGATAATTTATTCGATGTTCGTAATCTCTTTGAAGCCATTTATATTTGTGTAAATTACATTTAGACTGTTTAATTTGTCTGCAAAACGTGTGAAATTGTATGCAAAGAAACGAATTTGAATTCACGGAAGACGCTATTACGTAATCGCGAATCGTCTCGCTTTAAATTGAACGAAAATTTTACGAAAAAGAAACACGTTTTAATTCGAATGAAAATAAAATGTTTTTGAATGATCGTTTTATGAATTTAAATGCTAAAAAACGAATTTGAACGAAAAATAACAGCTGCGGTGACAGAATCGGCGAAATTGAATGAACATAAAATGAATTTGTGTGGCCAACTTACGAAATTGACCGAGGAATCCTATACTATCTTTGTAGTTTTTCGGGTATAGTTTGGGTATAGTTTTACCTTCCATCAGATTGATTAAATTTCAGATTCACCGATTCTTTTTTTTTAAACAAATAGTTGTTACTTGCCCAAAACAATTTAATGAACTTGATATAGAGAAGTGAAAATATTGGGCAATTTTTTTCCGAAGTATTGTTTGTAAATACATGCCCAATTATCAGGTAAAGATAGTTGCCACAAATTCGTCAAGCTCTTTTTACAGTGGCTGATTTGGTTTAAAATAGCTAAGGTGTTAATTCATGTTTAACCGACCAGTGGTTGCGAGACTTAATTTACACAAGATTGTGAGAGTATATTATTAGATCTCAATAGTCAGAATAAAAATTGCATAGATTTGATGTTGCTAAGTCGGATAAATACCATGATTCGCCCTAGTAACAATATGCAATTTGCATTTTGACTATTGAAATAAAATTATTCGTTAACAGGTGAATAAAATAATCCGTAACGAAGACTTAACAACGACATATGTATTTATTTACGAAAACAGCCTATAATCTGGAGGTTCCCGAAAATTTGAAAATCGGATATTTCGCTCAGTGGGGGCGGGGGGTAGTGAGCACCATTTGTTTTTGCTCAACGGGGAAGTCCTATTTTAAAACTCAACATCCACCCCTTGAGCGCCAGGAGGGGCCCATCTTCTTTTTCTTCAAAAAGGGTGTTTTAACCTGTTTTTTTTGCCAGGGGAGGGCCCTCCCCCCTGGATCCGCCACTGGGTCAATCTTTGGCCTTTCCTATTGGTATTTCCGAGTTGGACTTGACTTTAAAAAAAAATCATGATGGGTAACAAGATACAACAAAGTGACTTCTAACCCTATGCAGTTACCTCACCATTCACCCCTTGTCAAACTTTCGTCACTGCATACATCATGTACTCTCTAATCAGAGGGGGCGTGTCTACTCCACTCTTGTTTATCATAATTTTATCCTGATACTCTGCTGAAGCGCCCGACTGGGCGGGTATTTCGATGCTGATTGATAGAGTTTTGTAACAGACTTCTGTATTTTTCATATCAGTCTTGTTTACACGCATGTACATACTAACACATATGCATCCACGTTTCTGATCATAGGGGGTGTGGCTACGCAAGATTAATTATTATTGTACCTCTACTTTTCTGAAATGTTAGGCAACACGAACGTGGAATTACTTTACTACACCTGGGCCCCGTCTTACAAAGAGTTACGATTGATCCAAATCAATCGTAAGTCCTCCAATCAATCGCAAGTTTGCATTCTCCTATCTCTTATGTACATGGTTGCGATTGATATCAATCGCAAATAAGTTACGATTGATATCAACTCTTTGTAATACGGGGCCCTGGTGTATAAGTCGATCATTTGAATCTGGTCAATACAATGTGAAATGTATGTAACCACTCAGTAGCTATGTACTTACTTTAATCTCAAATTTTTAATATCGTGCACTCCTTGCTAACCTTTAAGTTTACAAGAGGAATACCATTTTTGGTTATGACAGTAACTATTATACAGAAGATAGGAAAATAAAAAATAAAAACAAACAAAAAAACAAACAAAAAAACAAACAAAAAACAAACAGACATATTTTTCATTTTATTTTATCTAAATTTTGAAGGCCGATACACTCAAGGCCCATGATCCATTATCGATTCCCATAGCACATGTTAATTGTATTGCCATGTAACCAGCCTTTTGTGCGAATAATAATTGATCACCCTAGATACACAATGAAATTGCGGACAGACAATGTCTTATTGACAAACAACTATAATTGGTAAATCACTCCCAACTTTGAAAACTGAGTGGATCCTAATCCACTCATGCTCCTTTATCACATTTATATGAACAATATTCCTACATTGTTTACAGCCCTGAGCTTATTTAACGTATGGCTTCGTTGCACTTTATGATAAAAAAAAGCATATTCCTGGGTTTGCTCCTTATTCATTTGTATGTGACCGCTTATTTATTATTCTTTTTATGTGTAAATGATTTCAACTATTATATACATGTTCTTAGGTGGTTGAGCTCTGCTCTACTGCTTCCAGTGATTTTCTTATGCTGACCAAGATGGGTCTTATTATTTTTATAGATGAACTTTATATTGATATTGACTGCACATCAGCACCACAGACACACACGAACACACGTTCAGTCACTTGCAAACGCACCTACACCACAAGCACGCTTGCAGTTGATCCCTTACATAATATCTGGTACTTTACATTTTATCGTTTCTGATGGAGTCACTCTCTTTTATTCCTGATAATTACATAGAAAATTCATACAATAGCAAATACTACACACCTCAAGAATTCAATAACATGTTTGATAGTAATCCAAATGATATTTCCCTTTTACATGCAAATTTAAGTCTGAATAGAAACTTCGAATATTTTGAAAATCTCTTACACACGTTAAACAATTTCAAATTCTCTGTTATTGGTATTAGCGAGACATGGCTACATGAAAATTCCCCAGATTTGTTTAATTTACCAAATTATAAGTTGATAAGGGCAGATCGCAAAGGGAAAAGAGGCGGAGGCGTGGCCTTCTACATTGCTGAAAAACTGAAATTTAAGATCCGTTCCGATGTGAAACTGTTACATGCAGAGACTTTATTCATTGAAATTGAAAACACAGGATTTAAGAATATCATCATAGGTTTAATTTATAGACCGCCAGGCTCTAATTTTGATTTATTTTATAAGGAACTTGAGCAATATCTCTATATAATAGGTAATGAAAATAAGCATACTTTTATTCTTGGAGATTTTAATATCAATTTCTTACCCTCAGTCGACAATAATAACTCAAACAATTTTATGAAACTTATGTACTCATTCGGCTTCCATTCATTCATCAATAAATCCACCAGAATTAACCCATATTCATCAACTCAAATTGACAACATTTTTTCCAACGTACATAACAACATGAATAACAAAATGATAGGAGGAATTCTATGCTCTGAAGTTTCAGACCACTTACCAATATTTTTAACTTGTGAATTAAAACTACCATGCCCCAAATCATTTAACCAACGTACATATCGAAAAGAATCTAAACGTAATATTGAATTAATGAAGCAAGACTTATTAATTGAGGGTGGGAAGATGTATACAATGAAGCTGACGCGAACATATCATATAATCTCTTGAATAATAAATTACAACATTATTATGAAAAAAATATTCCCATAGGTAAAGTAAAAAATAATAGAAAAACCCCCAAACATCCTTGGATAACAAAGGGTTTATTGAAATCAATACAGACACGTAATCGCCTTTACAAGTCACATTTACACAATCCTACTGAAGCCAATTTAAAAACATACAAGTTATATCGCAACAAGTTGACAAAATTAATTCGTATATCACGTAAAATGTATTATGCTAATAGAATAAAGGATGTCAGTTCAAATACTAATGCAACTTGGAAAATCATCAAAGAGGTAATGGGAACTAAGGCAAATCCCCCACCTACTGATGATATGACTTTAAATGGTTCTAAAGTTGACTCTTCCCTTCATGCAAACTCATTTAATTCATTTTTACAAACATCGGACCCGAACTTGCAAGCAAGATTAATAGCCGAAATGCGCATTTCACGGATTATCTCCCCCAACCTAATCCACATTCTCTTTTCTTGAGCCCCACGAACCCCACCGAAATTATCAATATTACACGTTCTCTTAACAACTCCAAATCTCACGGGCATGATAGAATTAGTGTGTCTTTTAAAAGAAATAATTCACCCACTTGCTAACCCTCTTAGTCACATTTTCAATAAATCATTATCACAAGGTGTTTTTCCGGACTTATTCAAAATCGCCAAAATCAATCCAATTTTCAAAAAAGACAATCCTCATGAAATTAGTAATTATCGCCCCATATCTCTACTCCCAAGTATATCCAAAATTTTTGAAAAAATAGTATATAATAGACTCTATGAATTTATCAACAAACACAATTTGCTAACTTCTAATCAATATGGCTTCAGAAAAAATTACTCAACAAACTTGGCTTTAATCCAAATTTATGATAAAATTACAAACGCCATAGCTAACAAAGAACATGTCATTGGTATATTTTGTGACCTCAGTAAGGCATTCGATACACTTAATCACGATATTTTACTTTCAAAACTTAATTATTATGGTATACGAGGTCAATCACTCCTTTGGTTTAAAGATTATTTAAGAAATCGAAGACAATATGTCACATTTAATGGTTATGACTCTGATTCACTTTTAGTTCAATGTGGTGTCCCTCAAGGCTCCATTCTAGGCCCACTGTTATTTCTGCTATATGTCAATGACATTATTAATACATCCTCCATTTTATCTTTTGTATTATTCGCTGACGACACAAATATCTTTTTTTCTCATAAAAATCTCACTTCCTTAAACAACATATTAAATCATGAAATAAACAAAGTATCACAATGGTTTAAAGCTAACAAACTATCTTTGAACACAAAAAAGACCCACTTCATCTATTTTAAACACCATTCTCATATTACTGATACTCCAATTCACTTACAGATTGACGGCATGCCATTAGAGCAGAAAACTCACTCTAGATTTTTAGGTGTTATCATAGATCAAACTTTATCTTGGAATGAACATCTGCACCATATCATAATAAGTATCTCAAAAAGTATTGGAATAATTTCAAGTTAAGATTTATTTTACCTCATAAAACTTTATTTTTATTGTATAATTCGTTAGTACTCCCATATATAACCTACTGTAACGTTGTTTGGGCTAGTTGTGGTTCTACAAAGCTGACTTCTATTTTTAAACTACAAAGAGAGCAATTCGCATTTGTACAGGATCGCATTACTTGGCCCACACCGATCCTTTATTTTTTAAACAAAAAGCACTAAAAATTGCCGACTTATATACTATTCAAATAGCTATCATTATGTTTAAGTATATTAATAATCTGCTCCTTCGTCTTTTGATGACATGTTTAAGTTCAATAGCTCTGTCCATACCTACCCAACTCGCATATCCGGAAACTTTCATCTCACAAACCCAAGACTGTTAATTGCCTCTAAATCAATTCGTCATCATGGTCCAGACATCTGGAATAATCTTTCAGACAATATTAAATCTTGTTCGACCATATACTCCTTGAAAGCCACTCTAAAAAAATATCATTCAATCTTATGAATCCCATACTCCAAATTAATATATTCACATAAATATTCAAATTCGTCATTCAATATCCTCATTTTACTCAACTGCTACATACAGCACCAGCACCTGCACCTGCAATGCACCCACTTGATCAGTAAATATCAATTTCAGTCACGAATCTTTTTATGAGGCCGCCATCAATTTCAAGCCTTACCGCTCACGATGGCGGTCTCCTGCGTTCATTGATTGGATTATATATTATATTATATGTATTATATTATATTATATGTGAGAGTATGTATAGGTGTATGTGTGTATGTATATGTATCTATGCATGTGCTATGTATATGTATATATATATGTATATGTATGTATGTGTATATATATATATGTATATATATCTATAAAAAAAGTTTAAGCTCACTTCCTTATTTTGTATTCATTATGTATCATGACTATATTGTTTATCTTATGAATTTTTTTGTATATTATCTTTGTAAACACATTTTATATTATGTATTGTATTATTTTGAACGCAGAAATAAAAGCAAACAAACAAACAATATTGAGGGTCATTACTCATTAGGACCGCTGTTCATAATACGAAATCGGGGTAAATGTTCATAAACATGAAGAAGGGGCGCTAGGCCTATTCATAATTTATATTGGGGATTCGGGGTCACTACTCATAAGGACCGCTATTCATGTTCTATTCGCTATTCATTCTTCTCATATTATGAATAGCGACCCTCTTCTCCTCATGAATAATGATCCTTATGAATAATGATCCTTTTCTCAAATTATGAATAGCGGTTCTTATGAATAGTAGTCCTTATGAATAGCGGTCCTTACGAATAACGGTCCTTATGAATATAGCTTTTGCAGGGCCAACTAACCCCGTAATTTAGGTGGGGCTAGCCCACTTTGGTAAATTCGTGTCTGAACAGAAAGTGGGCTAAGCTCAGCCCCGTGACTAGGCCTATAGGTGGGGCTAAGACCCCCCTTTAGACCCACCTATAGTCCGGGGCTAAGCATATTTACTATTTTAAGATGAAAAGCAAACATGTGGTGTGCAACCGATTTATGGTTATTAAAGAGCTCTATTCATTGGTCTAGTTTGTTGTCTGTTCCGAGTTAACCCTGTATAGGTGAGCTACCAGCATCTCAGCATAGGCCTAATACTAAAATACGAAACACTTTCTTTTCAAATTCCCGGTTGACTCACAGTGAGCCTTACTAGTCTGTACAGTATATATGTGCCTTGGAAAGACGCAGTATTATTCTGTTCGTGAACATTTTCAGTGAGAAAATTCAAATCTCAACTATTGGCCCAAGAATCAAGATACCGGCACTTGCCGATTTATTCGCTTACCACTGACTCTGTAGTCCACCGTTATTGAGCGCGGACATTATTAACGCTCAAAAGAGCCTTCGACATACACACACCTTGCTGGAAGTGAGTCACAAAGTGAATGTTGATGAAAGCATGGACCTATTACGGATGGACATTCGACGTGATTCTTTCTTTGATCCAATGAGTTCCACCGCCTTCTGATTATGTGCATCTTAATGAGAACATTCAGCTGTTCTAACAATAACGACTGCTCAAGCATTATCGGTCATTGACAAGGAGCAGTTTCCCTCTTTTGGGTTTTGTTTGGATGGTGTGCTCTGTAAGAGTGTGTCTTTAAAAAGCATCCCCAATGGGGAGCAGCAAAGTGGAAAAGCAGACGATTTTGGTGATATGAAATGTATTATTACTGATTCGCACACTTTCGCACACACCCATGACCTTATAAAACAATTAGAAGGCCATGATCTTTATAAGCCCTGTGCATTGTAACTTTGGAATATTATGAGGAAATTGGGGGAAACGGAATTTTAAACCACAACCAATCCAAATATAACCTCTATCTGGAAATATAAACGTGTTTTTCAAAATAAAATACAGTACACTGAACAACAATTTCCGATTATAAACCAGAACTGCACATCGATTTTCCATGATTTAAGCGAGTTATTATCTTCTGCGCATGATGATTAACATGTGTAAAATCACTATCTTGATTCTGTCCCGGCTTTTTGGCGGTGGACCTCATGAGATCAAAGTGAAGAAACATGTACGGAATGTTATTGAAACGACATTGACGGAGACAATCACAATGAATTCGTTAAGAAAACGACGAATGTCCATCCGTAATAGGTCCATGATGAAAGCCTGCCTAGGATTTGCTCAGGAATTCATCAAGTTGTCCCTCTCTTCTATGTAAGTATTGTTTTGTATTGTTTTTATTTGATATCATATTATGTATATACATTATATAAATCTTATTAGACAAATAAAAAGCCAATATGAAGTCAGACTCAAATGTAGGCCTTGTTATGTATTGACTGTATTTGATAATAATGTGCAATATTATGTAGATATAATTTTAATATGACAGAAAATATGCCTATTTACAATTAAGGAGTTTCTTAGGTGATGCATATTGCAAAAGAATTTTTCATTATAGAGTATAGCTTTTAATTACCTTGGAGTACTTTTAGATGAAAACCTATCTTGGACTTCTCATATTAATTATATTACAAAAAAGGTTTCTCAGAGCGTCGGTATTATTAGTCACTTAAGATTTGTGTTTCCACTCCGTATCTTATTCATGTTATATAATGCATTTATCTTGCCATATATTATGTATTGCAATTCTGTTTGGGCGACGAAACATCCCTCTAACATTACATAGACTTAAAAAAAGGGCATTACGACTTTGCTCTAATTCCCCTTTCTTAGCTCCCTCACAACCTTTATTTAGAAGATTCAATACTTTACATATTTATGATATTAATAAATTACAAATTGCGTCATTGATGCAACGATTTTTCTCAAACTCACTACCTCCAAACCTTATGCACATATTTAGTCTCAACAATGCGGTCCATACCCACTACACAATAAATGCTGATAAATTCCATCATTGGAATGCTTCTTCCAATATACTGACCGATTCTCTCCGTTATGTTGGTCCTAAAATGTGGAATTCCCTACCTCCTTTTTTACAGTCTGTCAGATTTAATAATTCATTCAAAAGACTTTACAAGAAACATCTTCTCTCTTTATAATGCATAATTTATTTTAAGACCACACCTCTAAAACTAAATACTTCTCTTTTTATCATTTTTTGTTCTTCTTCCAAGTATATGTTATTATTACTTCTGCGCCTGGTGCATTCAATTGTCAAGCCTTATTGGCTTTTACGGATGCACCATTTTCCATTTGTACTATGGTTTATACTTTCATATTTTCTTTATATTTTGAATGCTGTTATGTCAATTTATATGTAATTTTGATATTGTTATCTGTTATGAAATTCCATACTTTATCTTTGTATATATTGTCATGATGATGGAAATAAATGTCAATTCAATTCAATTCAATTATTCAACTGTTTGGGAATGATGAAGTGTTTTGGTATTCAAAAAGTACTTTTCTAATCTCACCGTTGATACGCTCTTGAAAACAAGATTGCACTTTTCAGGATTGACTGTTTATGCAATTCCTCACTATTGACGACAATGTATTATTATTCTTATTTGTACATCGGCTCTAAAATGCTATTTGAATAGTTTGATGACAATAAACGACCCCCAATTCCGGGGTCGGAGGGACCGCATTCGTGTTCCCAAAATCTCCGGTAAAGGGGTACTTTTCACGCAACAAAGTCCGGCCCGTAATACACAAAAATCCGGTCCATAGTATATTGACTTTACACACCGGACTTAGGTGGGTGCTTTCAAAGGGTGGAAACATGCATATGCGTACCCTAAATAACCCATCACATTTATTACATTTATGAACATCCACTGAATCATATGAACCACAGGAAAGTTGCTACATTTGAAGCAACTGAGGGGGGACACTGCATGTAGTACTATATTCCTGTAGCGTTACATGGCAATTGCATAGCAGATAAATGATCAACAGTACCGGGTTTAATCATTTAAAGAAAACGGAATTTGAACCCCGGGCTATACTCTCTATCTCTCTTCCTTCGTCCTCCCTTCCTGTACTTCCTTCTTACTACGAAGTAATGTAATGTGCATGTGTATACCTCGATCATAGAGAAAATAACCACTAACATCGTTAAAATTCTTCTTTGTCTCCCCCCTTCTTCTTCTTCTTCTTCATAGTAGTAGTAATAGCACCAGCAGTATCGTAATTTAACATGAATAAGTGTGAAACGAACTTAAACATCCTTTGAAGATCCGAAGACATAATGCAATTATTCAGAGAACCACGTTGTACAATTCATTGGCATTTATGCATGAAATGTGTCAAAGCTGGTTCGGGGACCTTCAGAAATACCTGAATATGTTTGGAAATGGGAAAATGGACAGGGGATCTTGATTTTCTGAGCTTAATTTCCTTTCATCCGAAAGACTGAGCATATAAACAAATCATGGTTTAAAACTTTGAATGGAGAAAGTGTTATTTTCAGAGGATGTTGTGACTTCGATACGTTTCATTTTTGTCACTCATAGAAATGAAGATGTTAACAGGAGTGATTATGAAATGAACATAAACATCCTTTGAAGAACCGATGACAATCTTCCTCCATTCAATAAGCCAGTTCATAGATACAATCTGCGCATGGGCAGATAAAGGTCATTTGTACCAAAAAGGTAAAACCCACTGAGATGAATACTGGATATGCGCTCATGAAAGTTATGTAACATTATTCATTTATGCACCAACGGTACATTCTATGATACGCAGGTGGAAGTATTCTTTTCAAGAGTACAAACAAAAGGTATTCATGAAGCACATCTAGGACTTTGGCAGTTATTATTCTAAGATGCTCAAAGAGGAACTTCTCCATGTGTAAAGCCTCGGTCACAAATGCCATTACGAACTGCTACGAACGCCGTACGAACGATTTTCAGACAATGGAAATTCGGGAAGACAATGGAAAAACGGAGATTCGTACGAAATTATCGTTCGTACGGACCTTTGTGACCGTAGCATTAAAGATCTGTGGATATTTGGGGTCATTTGTACCATGTGCTATCTGTAAACTCCCTTATTGCAATTATTCAAAGAACCACCTTGTACAATTATTAATTGGCATTTATGCATGAAATGTGTCATAGCTTGTTCCGGGACCTTTCATTAATTCCTGAATATATTTGGAAAAGGGAAAAGGGACAGGGGATAGTGATTTTCTTTACTTGATTTTCTTTTATCCGAAAGACTGAACAGAATCTTGGTTTGAAACTTGAAATGAGAAACTGTCATGTTTCAGAGGATGTTCTGACTTCAATACGTTTTCATTTTGTCAGAAGTAATTTCTCATTATACTTTTACCCTTTGCTTTTTTGTTTACTGTTGTATTATTAACTCAAATTATATTTTGAAGGAGGAAAAGAAGGAATATTTTAAATTTAACAGAAAGGACATAAGTGACATATTCATTATTCCTGCAAAGTTCTACATAATTTGATGTTGGCTGCAAAAGGGATACACTGGTAGTCTTGTCCAGACGGAGGCAAGTTACCCTATATAGGGTAAAGGTCGTGTTAAAGGCCAGGTTCATTGATTTTGAAATCGACTGAATTTGGTATCATTGTAATCAGAACATTACACTGAGTAAAACTATCACATTTGTGTAACTTGTAAATTCGTGCGAAAATTATAAAAGTTGATTAAACTTGACGAAATATCACCCCACTCGAGACCCCGAAAACATCGTAAGTCAGCTGATTTTTGAGTGACGTAGCACAATGAACAATTAATACAATGGGCCGCTCAGCTGATCGGTGCGCGATGCAGTTTGCGTGCAATTCACATGTATTGCATTGACTCTTGAGGACCGTACCCATTCTTACCCAACGTTGTTTACCTTCATCAAAGTCACCCTGAAAATATCGATATGGACGAAAGCATACTTGATTTGAGTTTTGAGGAGATAGAAGAAGGAAGTACCTCGGACAGCGACAACGACAATGGAGATTTGGGAGATCTAGACCTAGAAGAAGATCTGGAAGATTTTGCCGAAGTCGATGGACAAGCACAAGCTGTCGGGGCAGCCGCAGTCGCTGCGTATCTACATGAGCCCGCATATCACAGCCAGGCCAGCCGGCCCGGCGCTTGATCGAGCTAGCTGTGAATCGCGAACCGGACTGATCTAAGTCTTCTCTCGACTTCCACTTTCCCCATTTATCTATCAAAAATCTAAACTAATCGGCCTAATCAGACATTTTCGTAATGAATATTTGGACAATTATATGTAAACTTGTCGCATATTTTGCCCCAGAAGAGTCGTTAGTTCAGCATGCAAAATGTCCTAGGCACTCCCAGATCCGACACATACACGCTGAGCTGCCCTCAGAATATGTGATTATTTTCCCGATTTTTATGGTCAAATGTGACGGTAAATAACATAAAAATCGAATACACATTTGTAGAAAGTATTATTTATTCAGTGTATCTCATTCAAAGTGCCTAAAATAAAGGAAATATCACAACTGGCGGTAAATATACAAACAACGTTAACCCATATCTAAAAATTGCAATGGGTATCCAACATTGTCCCGAATGTGTGATTGCAGGTTGTTCATAATGTGACGTCATTTTATCGCATGTAAATAACGCCGTCATTTCACTTTGTGAGTGGGTTTTGGAAAGGGTATCAAAATTGCAATTAATTTATTCCTCACAATAGTGAGGGCTTTAAAAGTACTTTAGTCATTTTGTTAATGTTCTCAGCAATCTGTAGAGGTGTGATTTGCCTTTTTTCCAAATTTCAATGAACCTGGCCTTTAAGAGCTAGTCGGGGTAAATATGGCGGGGTATATGGCGGGCTAAGCATGCCACAACTATACAACTATACGACTATACGTCTATCCAGTCGGCCAATCAGAACGCAGGAAACTGTACATCTATACAACTATACCAGACTAATGATGATGAAAATGGTGTCAGGTTAAGGGCATTCTAGAGATTAGGAAAACCCGGAAGCTCATTCTTTGAATGTCAATGTCACCTGCAATTCATAGGAGAATTGTATCTAACATATTAACATGAGTGATTGTGAAACGAACATAAACATCCCTTTGAAAAATCGATTACATAAACTTTCACCATTGAAATGCAATTATTCAGAGAACCACAACAACCCTTCACAACTAGTACCAGCTTATACAACTCATTGGTATTTCGTTAAGCAATGTGTCTTACCTTCTTCGGGGATCTTTCAGAAATGTCGGAATATATTTTTGAAATGGGAGAATGAACAGGGGATTGTGACTTTTAATGATCTGAAAATTTCCTTTCATCCTATGGACCGAGTATATCAAATAATCTTGGTTTAAATGGAGAAACTGCCATGTTCAGCGGATGTTCTAACTTTGATACGTTTCATTCTGTCACTCATTGTCATATATAAGATGGAAGAGAAAGAATCAAAATTGTAAAAAGTGTTCTGACTTCGATGTGTTTACATTTTGTCACTTATTGTAGTACCCTAAACGAGGAAAGAGGACGAATCAAAATTGTCAGAATTATTTTCCCCATTATATTTACACTCTTCGATTTGTTGTTTATTAGAAGATATATCTGAAGGGAGAAAAGAAGGAATATTGATAATGATGATAATTATGTGAAAACGTTAACTGATGAAAGGTCAAGGTCGTTCTTGGGAATGAAACTTTTGAGTTGCAAGGCTGCAAAATTTATCTGCGTTTATACATACTTATTCAGTTCATAGGGCAGTGGAGAAATACCATTCATTTGTGTGTCACTGATACTTTGTATTATAGACTCTTCCAATTTAAAGGTAGTGTATGTGTATCCCTTTTGCAGCCCACATCAAATTCTGTAGAACTTTGCAGGAATTATGAATATATCACGTAGACTATGTCTTCTTTGTGAAATTTAAACGTTGGCAATGTCCTAGTATTCAAGTTATGCAAGGAAACCCGTTTACTTTCTAGACTTCACTGTCAGACACAATTGGGTGACTGACTGACTCTAGGACTGTTCTAGAGGGTGGTTATCCGGGGGGGGGTGGCTGTCCAGGGGGCAGGGGCGGATCCAGCTGGCGGCAAGGGAGGGGGCAAAAGGGCCCACTTCGTGCGAAAATTTGAAAATCGTTAGCACAATTTTTTATTTTTTTTGCCTCCGAAAATTGAAAATTGGAAAATCGTGCCGGTCGATTTTTTTATTTTTTTGCTCAACGGGGGGGGAAGTGCTTTTTTTCAACCACCACCCCTTGAGCGCCAGGAGGGGCCCATCTTCTTTTTTATTTATAAAAGGCTGTTTTTACCTGTTTTTTTGTAGGTTAGGTGTCCTAAAACCGTCCATGGGTCATTGTGCAAACTGCTGGAGAAAATAACGTTTGATCAGATTCCTGAAACCATATAACATACATATATTTGTTAGGTCCATTATGTTATATTGAATGATTAACCTTTCACTGTCCGTACCTTTTGTCACAGAAAACGTCCTTCAGATCAGTTTCCTGACCGACGATTATATAACGGCATTGTCACTTTTATATAGTGACTGTCATGTGGTTATATTGCATGTATACCGACTATATTGTAACGTTTTGAAACTCTCATCATCTGGTATTCTACTTAGCCTACATATTTGTTGGTTTTACTTTGCCACATTGTGATAGTGGCCTTTTGTTGTCTGTTTGTGCCGGAGGGGACCTGACTTATACCTGTTTTATACAAGAAATATGACAAACATGTGAAAATTAAAGAAATCCTTCTTATTTTCTGAGTTTCTAGTCTAAGGCTATAATGTTTGTTTTCAAACTTTGTTTAGGGTTGTCTAGTCTTTCTTTATTTTATACACTGTTGCCCACAAAATTTGGATAATTTTGTTTTCTCAACCTCTTTTCATGAAAATATGTTTGTGACACTATGATTTATTCTTGATAAATAAAGTTTATATATTTTCAGAACTTTATTGATCAATCTCTTCCAAAGCATATCGGAATGAAAATCAAACCAGTGTTAAAGGTACTATGTCCCATTTGCAGGCCAAAAAAATGAAAAGGTTAAATTCCAACGGCATTTGAAAGACAATACTAATTTAGAACTTCCCTAAAAAAAGGGGGCTTGAAAATGTCTTTAAGTGGGAAAATAACGACTATTAGTTGTCGAATCGACTTAGGAGCTATAGAGCCAGTAAGTAATAGTCTGATTTTTCAGACCATTGTACCGAATGGTCGTACGTTTTATGCTGCGCAAAGATTCAATCAGTTTAATTTTGGCCATTACAAGAAGTGGGTTATTGATGTAGACAAATGCTCATGTACCCTTTACAGCTCATTTTATGTATGTTATTACCAAAGATGAAAAAGCCAGTCAGTCACTCAATAGTGTCTGACAGTGAAGTCTAGCAAGTAAACAGGTTTCCTTGCATAATTTGAATATTAGGACACTGCTAACGTTTAAATATCACAGATAGGACATACATGACATATTCATAATTCCTGCAAAGTTCTACAGAATTTGATGTTGGCTGCAAAAGGGACATAGTATCTTTAATTTGTACTAACGCTATATTCTAGTTTAATTTAATTTGGATTTGGAGGCCTTAAACAATACTGTCTTTTTGTTTAATGTTCAACGTTGGTCATTTAAAAGAAAACACTTTTTGGGGGAGATTTCACGCATAAAAATTATCATATTAAAATTTCAAGTGTCACTCAGTCACTGATTTCGACTAATGTCGAGCATGGCCTCCCCTAGCCTATCCGATAGGCGTTGGGCTTTATGGCAAGTATACTAATCGCGTTATGGAGACTGACGCGATTAGTGAGCCAGACGCCTATCGGATAGGCTAGGCCTCCCCTGGCACGGATCAGTGAGTTCCACTAAACTCTAACGTACACTGGTAAGTTCGGACGTCGTGGCATACTGTGCACAAGCTTGTTGATGTTGTCAATGGAGACTGGAAAGGGCGTCCCACTCTTCAGTCAGATCCTGGGCTAACTCATGTAGAGTTTGAGGAATATTGTCCCTCTTATCGATGGCTCGGCCCAAGGCATCCCAAACATGCTCAATAGGGTTCATATCAGGGGAGTAAGCAGGCCATGGCATCTGCTGCACCTCTGCACCGAGGAATTCTTTCAAAGCAGCTGCCATATACGTGGTCAAGTGTTGTCGAATTGCAGCTGAAAGTTGTTTCATTAGACCCTACTTGCGTTTGGACGGCAATGATTCTTCAGGATGTCTCAAACACGACAGCGTTGACGTATCCATACGGCATCACCAATGTCGTTTTCCCCGTAATGAGTACGGGCCCATACCATCACTGAGCCAACACCAGCTTCATTGGTTTGATGGATGCAATTATCGTAGAGGTTATCGCCACGTAATCGGCGAGCCCTTTGTCTTCCATATCTGTACAGTCCAGGATATGGCGGCTCTCATCCATAAAGATGACATCTGTCCAAGCTGTAGTCTTCTGCGCTCCCTAGCCCAGCGAAGTCGGGTAATTCTGTGATGAGCAGCGAGGCATGGACACTTGGCCATTCGACTTGATCGGTAACCATGCTGAAGCAATCTTCGATTAACAGTTTGGCGGGAAACGTTGATTCCATGGTGTCTCCTCCATAAACGACGAAGGCGGCTCTCGAACAACTTCCGGTTTCTCAGGCACAGATTAAGCAGTTGCCGATCATCTCTCAAACAACAAGATCACACAGACAATTGTATACCCTATTGCATATGCGTTTTTACCCGTGGTGCCGCAGGGCATTGCTAAGGGTGCCGCGAGAGAAATTCAATTATATTGAAAAATACATTCTATAATAACGTCAACCTAAGGAAAGCAAGATATTAGAAATCATAGGATGCACAAATATATATAATTTTGGGAGTTTTGATAAGGAGGTAATATAATGTCTTAAATCCAACCAGGGGTATCGATCACGGGGTGTCCTGTACAATCATCCCCCCAATAATTCACCATCAAACAAAAACAAAAAAATGAAGAGAAAAGTTAATGATGAGAGCCCGATGAGAGTAGTTAATGGTTATTACTCGCAAGATGACCATCAATATACACATTTTGCTATCTCATTTTCATAATACATACATATATAAATAGAAAACGAAGTAAATGAGACAACCGTATATGAGACAAGAATAAATTGAATTCTCGCTCATACGGCTTCATCAGGAATTGATCAATTTATTCAATTTATTCAATCAACAGCATCATAGAAATGCAGTGCGCCAAATGCAAAGCCGCAGCGTTAAAAAGCAACGAGCTAAATATTAAGCGCGAAGCGCAAAAGTGCAAAAAAGAAGTAGAGAGTGGGAGAGTTATAAGATAGTTCACTAGTTGTTATGTTGTTTCCGTTCACCCTTTTAAAATTCACGTCATTGTATCTTTATTTGTTCTTTTTTCATTCATTTTATTTCATGATATTTCCTAAAACATTTTTCAAAACGAGTTACAGTCGTGTATTTGTTTAACTCTTTTAATTTGGGCATTATTGCCAAGAAAAAATTATCAACCAATTCCTCAATATAAAGAACTCTTAAAGGTAAAGGAAAGCATCTGAGCAAGAATATCACATGACTTTTGGCCAGTTCAATCTGAAGTGATTTTTAAAGCTATGACTATGTGGGGTTGATGATGCGTATTTTTTCATAATGCAAGTAAAGTAATAAAATATTGTATCATTGAAGAGAAAGACGGTTTTGTCCAAATGGCAGCATGTAGGAGACGAAACTTTCAGTTTGTTCCCTGATTCATACTCAGTATCTATTTTGTTTTATTGATTTCATCCATTTCTTTGTTTATTTATATCTCTACATGTAAAACATTTGAAGAGCTATTTTCCGAAAGGAGCAAAATCTTTGATAGCAAATGGAGATAATGATATACATTTTCCTCTATTTACCTTGAACAAAATTATTAACCTAAATTACGAGAGAAATTATGAACACATGCATCTTTTAATAACAATTTTCCATAGACACCTGAACAAAATCGGGTAAACAAATCTAGTGCCTCTTGAAAATAAGCTCTTTGTATGTACATAAACAAGCAATACAACAGAATACTCCAGTTCGATATTTTGGAGAAAGATTATTATGTCACAACTTATTTTTGTTTTATTGAAAAGCTGATGTAGGCCTATGTATTGTATTCAAACGTAACAGGCATAAGATAGTTAAGGTGTTTTTGAAGGTTAGAATGTTATTAAGTTTGAAGTTTTGTTTATAACACCCTTCCAATAATAATGCACCTTCTAAGACTGGTTATAGTTTTTGAGAAAAAAATAGTGCTCTGGTCAGGGCCTTAGGGAATATTATGCTTATATTTTAGAGCGTATCTGGTATGATAAGTATATCTGGGTGAAGAAGGAGATAATGGAAGTTTGTTGTTTGGTAGTTGGAACGTAAGTTTTATATTATGTTTTTAAGAAACAGACAGTTTGTATGAGATCAGGAGTGGAAATTTTCTGTCATTTTGAGAACCAAATTTTGCATCAGTGATATTCTGTTTCATTGAATTGAGTTTCCCGCAGAGAGGATTCAGTTGGTTTAATTAAAGAAGGAAGAGAGTCAAATGAAGAACCAAAAGCAATATGTTTTTCATTTACTAATGAGAACTATGTTTTTGGAGATCTCCTTACACAGAATATTGGAATGGGTTTTTCACGATGAATGTTGTTTGGAGACATCAATATTCATAAAATGTATGTTTCTATCACCAGGAAATAAAGAATTTTCTGTCTACATGAACCTTTCCTGGTTGCTTATTAATGCATTTGCCCACTGGTAACATAATACTTTCACAAGTTGATATCCCTCACCATTGGATTTTTTTTGGTAATGTCTAAATTTCGTTTAAAAATAGATGATATCAGTCTGGTAGGCCTACACTGCAGGCAAGAGTCAGGACTAACATTTAGCATGTTATTCATTTTATTACCACTCTTATATTCTCTGAAATGTTATCTTTATTGAGGGTGACTTGAAAAAGTTAATAACTTGGAAGGGAGGGGTGCAACCTGCCACACGCTTCTACTCTTGGTTGCTTTGATCCATTGCTGAAAATATTTTGGCACCTATCATCCCCTCCCAACCACGGATACAAATCGACACCCCTGGATCCAACACTATACAAGTTCAATTTAGCATGTTCAAAGTGTTATTCTGTTGTATTGAATGAGTAGCCACTCCTGGATCCAGCCAGCATCAGTTAATGACGCTATCATACGTCAGGCAAATAACGCATTGTGGACATTGTGGTACGAATACTTGAAATGTGTGGGTGTGTGTTGTTTGTAGTGTGTGCGTGTGTGTGTGAGTGTGTTAAATGCGTGCACGTTGTAAATTCGGTTTTCTCGATTATTCTAACAATGTTTGCATGTCCATTCTCTCAAATCAGATACCAATAGACCAACATGGCAACAGTTCAGAGCGAGGATTCGGTGGACACTTGGAAGTACACTTGTGTAGTCAGCAAGTTTGTCATCAACTGCATCGAGATGGCGATTTCCAAGTCATTTGGAGTTCTCATTCCGTCATGATTAATATCCTTTCAACAAATACAAAGACCATAGGGTTTGCGTGTAGCATGCCATCTGCCTGGATGAACATTGCATGTGAGCAAATTTTGTTTAGCGCTTTATCGTATTTGAAAGGGCCGGGTTAAAGACAAAGTTGAGTTCTGGTCATGCGATTGCATTGTAAAAGAAACGTTGTAGAATCGATCAGAAAAGGTTGATCATCTAGCATATAAGTATTGGTGTGTACTGAAAGGTTTTAGAATCATCAAAATGATAAGAAATTTGGCCCAGTCTTGGTAAAGTTACAAGTATTAATTGTACACAGAAATATGTATATGGGACTACACGAACATGTGGCCTAAAAATC
Source organism: Mesocentrotus franciscanus (assembly GCA_037976565.1). Lineage (NCBI taxonomy): Eukaryota > Metazoa > Echinodermata > Echinoidea > Camarodonta > Strongylocentrotidae > Mesocentrotus > Mesocentrotus franciscanus. Next base: position 27,447,047 of record CP137679.1, on the reverse strand, counting down.
CGTCCCGATTTTGATGATGTTACATGCCATATTTAGAATATTAAGGCATTTGAAGAGCCATGCTTTTCAGGGAACATTTCTTCTCTGATGTTCTTCCACACTTGCATAATACAATGATAATGCTCACAAATTATGTTCACCTCTTCCCAGAACTCAACCTTCTCTTTAAGCAAGGACATTTTTGCAGGGTCAATAATGTCTGGTATTATATATGTTTAGAAGGTACAATTTTGCCTATGTTACTTACCCTGGTTGTGTTCATATAATGATCAGGGTCACAAAGGCATTCTAAAAATATGTCAACTCAAGGACAATTTCAATTCCCTATTGTATATCCCATAGAAAATCATGGTCGGATTTCGTAATACGTTATTATAATTTATATTCCACATACATGTACTAAGAATCTTGCTCTACGATTGGTCAAAAGTAAATCACGTGATGAAAGATAGTTCGCCCATCATTGATGGGAGAAGAAAAGTTCGTTAAACTGTGTAGATAGTACTACTATCTTCAGTGAAAGTGCGTTGCGTATTGCTCTCCTCTTTAAGCGCTTTTAGTGTTAGGAAAGCGAACTATGGTCACAACACCATACTGCTAGCTGTTAATTGATGACTTGTTGAGCTCTAAAATGACGGAAAAAGTGAAATGTTTCCGATGTGGAATATAAAGCAAATAATTACCTTTTGGTTTCAGGCGATGGCAAACTATCACTTCCTCGGCGATCTGAATGTATACGCTATCTTTCCTCACCTTCCTTTCGGAAAGATAGCTACATCCAGATCGCCTCGGAAGTGATAGTTTGTCCAATCACCTTCACCAACGGTAATTATTTGCTTAATTGTCATATTTCCAAAGTGATGGCCAAGGCAACCGGAATTGCCTTATGTTAGTTTTCGAAAGTCTTTACGATCGTGTTAATAGGAAGTGAAGTGAAATTTTAAAATAGTAATAAAACAATTGTTTTGAACCTTCTTTTACGTTTGACATCTCTTGACGCCAACAGGTCCCGTTGTTGCTTACGTCTTAAAGACGGGTGTTTTGAAACCCCGGGTGATAGCTCTGACTGGTGCGTTCTTGTCCTCGGCAACTATCATTGCTGCTGGCTTCACCACGTCCATACCAGGACTAGGACTATGCCTCTCACTCACGGGTTGGTTGGTTGGTTTTATTTTCCTGTTTCTTTGTTTGCTTGTTTGTTTTAATTTCCGTAATCAGCAATATACAACTAACCATAGCATATCGAGGGGATAGTTCCACAAAAATGCGTGCGCGCTCATATAGTTCACTGCCTCATTCTTACAATCTCTGAATGAGGGAACTATTTCGGTGCTCCATGAGTTTGACCTATGAACGATCGCCACTTCCGGGGACATAACTATCCCTACTCTACAAGCTATGAAACGTATAATAGGCCTACTGAATGAGATACATAACAAAAATATGGCGGATAGCCCATATCAGTTGTGTTATAGAAATACAACAGTTCTTTCATGCAGGGGCGGCCATTTCTTTTCATGACCGGGCGGGGGGACGAAATGGCGTACTGAGCAAAAACGTTGGGGGGTCAGAAAAAAATCCGCATCACCATCACTCTTACATGTTACATGCATGCAGGCCCCGCGGAACGTTTTTCAAAGTGGGGGGGGGGAGGGGCTAAGTTGATTCGACAACTAATAGGCCTTGTCGTTATTTTCCCACTTAAAGACATTTTCAAGCCCCCCCTTTTTTTTAGGGAAGTTCTAAATTAGTATTATATTATCTTTCAATTAATGCCGTTGGAATTTAACCTTTTCATTTTTGGCCTGCAAATGGGACATAGTACCTTTAAGCGCTATATAAAAGCTGAATATTAATAATATTATTATTATGGCTTTTATCTGGGCTTTAATGTTGATTACTACATTAGATTGAAATAAGTAAATACTTCGCTGGTTAAAGATTGCTTCTGACTTATTGTGACTAATTTGTTTTTGACAACATTTGAGTTTATTGGCTGAAACTTAATACCTCGAATTAAATCCTTAAAGGGAAATCCAACCTTGATTGCAAACTTGTCTAGAATGAGGCAGAAAAATCAGAGAAGCATGCTGGTGAAAGTTTCAATGAAATCGGACAAAAAATTAGAAAGTTACGAATTTTTGAAAGATGCAATTACTATAGGTATGCGCTCTTCAAATTGGCTGAATTGATAATGTCTATGTGATGTAGTGGCGTACAACTTTCCCATTTGCTCCAATTAATACACAAAAGGACTAAAATTTCAACTTTTCATAAATGTATGACTCGGGATGGTCTGTTCGTTTTAGAGGACATGTAATAATGTACTCTCCATGATATATTTTGAGTATATGTACCCAAATGTGGAATTGTTTGGAGCCTTTCATTTTTGACAGCTAGAAGCAAGGTTTGGTTCGTCTACATTCTGGACGCAGCACAGGCAAGTACATTCCAAAAGACCGGTTAATTAACATATTCCAATTGTATGCATACTTTTTATACTTTTTAAACAAATGTTGTTCTTGACATCCTGAAAACTTGCCCGATGATTGCCCGACATAGCAACAGATAATGTATGCAGACTAGATTCCAAGTATTGTAGTTCATTCATGAATAACAGGTTAATGGAATAACTCGTCACTAGGTCCCCAATGCAGGAAAGAAACATGAAACATTTAAAACGTTAGTAAACCGGTCTATTCACTTACTTTATTTGTTAAATTACTGATGAGCAGGTAAAGGTTACTGTTGCACAAATCGGTCTATGAAGGAACCGAGATAGTTAAAAAAAAATTATCATCATGTATATGAAACATTTTCTGAATATCCGAGAGAGTAACATTTTTGTCAGGATTTTAGAGAAGCTAGCGAGCTGACACCGAATGCATATCGTGTTGCTAGCGCGCTGCGCGTATACAGGGCGTTGACATTCATGCGTCGAGCTCGGCGGACATTTTTGAGCATGCTCAAAAAATCCCGACGCACACAGCGAATGACGACGAATGCATAGCGTTGGTCCAGTGTTGGTCCAGCGTACACGACGAACGAGTAACGAAGGATGACGCACACCTAACGCACGACAACGCACGTAAATTTTCAATGCGCTGGCCGTGCGTCCCCCATGCGTCCCCTATATGTGACCGGGCCTTACAGAGTAAAACAAACTCCCGTTACATTTCGAAAAGTGGAGAATTGATCTTGACGCATAGTTCCTGGAACGCCGGAGGCGGCGCTATTCATCGAACACTCTATCGGAACACTGTAAATGCTTTCATTAGGAAAGGACCTGTTGTGAATATAAAGAGCTCCAGTTTTGTATGATCACGTTTACCCTTTTTCGCTTTAAATACATGGATACAACACTGAACAGTTTTAATTACATATGACTTCCTTGAAATTAAATGACTCGCAGGTAATAAGGAGAATTTATCTGTTCTTTGTCAAGTTGTCTGATTTGATGACGTCATTGGCGATTTGATGACGTCATTGGCGATTTATAAGCCATTTATAAGCCATTGGCTAGAAAAGTCATTGGCGATTTATAAGCCATTTATAAGCCATTTATAAGCCATTTATAAGCCATTCCATTGGCTTTTTATATGCCATTATCCCTTCTGCGATTTTTCTGGCGATTTATAATTCGAGCTCCAGTTTTCTATGATCGCGTTTACCCTTACGGTGTAAATACAACGATTTATAAGCCATTGGTTATTTATAAGCCAGTATCCGGTGCGATTTTTGGGCGATTTATAACCCAAATAATACTTCTCTCACGCATTATTCAATAGCGATTTTCACCGTAGGAAACCACAGAACGCCTTCGCATGTTTACCCGCCGGGCACCAAAATTTGTGAAACACTTCTGCAAAGTAACCTGGTGTGTTTGTAAGTAAACTGAAGTTATTTTATTTTATTATTTTTAATCTCACGCACATACAGTACAACATGTTCATTATATACCGGTATGATCGAATTACCGGTATATAATGAACATGTTCCATGTCACGGTTGCAATTCAACTGTCTTCACTTTTGGCCAAATAATCCATCTCATGAAATTTCATAGCCACTTAAATGCCCACACAAATGAGAATTACTGTGCCATAATATTGAGCAACAACCTGTCCTGCAACCAAGATGCAAACTAATGCGGTATAGATCTAAAATCAAAGCACTTCGTAGGAAACTTGAACACATATCTTCTTATCAGTCCACCAATCTACTTCTCTGCTATACCAATACCCAACCCTAGTTCCGACAGCTCTGGTTCCGACAGCTCTGGGTGTTTAGTGTATACACTATCTAATGATTCTACAATGACGCTTTGTGTAATAGGCCATTTTCGTAATGTAGCCAAATTTAATGCATTATGTCTTTGTGAAGTGCCTGGATACGAAATATTCCATTCACCTGCTACGAATAAATTCCAATAGTCAGAATGCGAATAGCATATATAACGTGTTGTTAGGTAGGGCAAGCCATAATGTTTGTCCTACTTAGCGACAAAATAATGTATGCAATTCGCATTCTGATTATTGAGACACGATTATTTGTGGCAGGTGAATAAAATAATTCGTATAGAGGCACTAATGATCAATTACAAATATGTGGTATTTTATCAAATTAAGTTTGTTCTTGATGTGTAACCGATTATTAAACATGGTAACAGCCAACATGGTGGTCACATCCACCACCATCTTTATGACATAACGAGCAGATTATAATAGGTGAGGGTACTAGATAACAGATACATATCATTTGATATGGCTCATATTCTTTTATATTTTGTGTTGATTAGTTAAATTTCACTGTTGGCTGTGACTGTGACTTCAAATGACTCATTTATTTTTGTTGTAATCAAACGATCAGCTAAAATTATTAGATGATTACTATTTGTTTCATGTTGTTGAAAAACAATTATAGTATTGTCTAAAATTCAAATATATCTTGATTTGTTACCATGGTAACGGCCTAGCTCTCACGCCGATCACCTACTTTACAGCAAACAGACAGATTACGGTAGCTGAGGGTCCTAGCAAACAGAAAATTATCATTTAGAATCATGCAAACATTTATTTAACAATATCTCTATTAATTTTTCATGTATTTTTTAATACAAACATCATTTTTTTTACGGTTTCCATAGCAACAACCATTTTCAAACTTGGTTGACACCTCTGATAACTAGCAATTGTAATCATGTGAGAAGCTTTAAATAAATGAATAGAATAAATAATTACAAAGTATCAGTCTAAAACATAATATAAATAATTAAAAAAAATAATACATATATACATACATAAAGAGGTACAACATTAGGTTGATTATAGTCTTGTTTAATTTAGTCTTAAAAGTGGCAAAAGTGGGTAGTTGACGCAAATCAGGGGATAATTTATTATATTGAACAGAAGCTCTGTACACGAATTTTTTTTAACAATAATTTGTTCTTGGCTTAGTTAAAGAGAGGTTATGTTTATTACGGAGGGAGTATGGCGAGGGTTTAAACTCAAACATGTCATTCAAATATTCAGGGGTCATGATATTTAATGTTTTGTAAGTTAAAGGGCAATCCAACCCTTCTAATAAGTTCATTTGAATGAAAGCATACAAATCAGAGAAACAGAATGGCGAAAGTTTGAAATAAATCGGACCAATATTAAGAAAGTTATGAGCGTTTGAAATACGAGATCACTACAGCTGTGCGAATCTCAAATCGGCAATTTTGTCAGTGGATTGTGACGTTGTGACGGATTACTCTCCCGTTTGTCGCGTACAAAAATATCACTTATTTCTGTTTTTCTTTCAAGTGCCTTCACCCACGGGACATTACTCAAAATATATCATGGAGGGTACATTATTACAGGTCCTCTAAAACGAACAGACCATCCCGAGTCATACATTTATGAAAAGTTGAACTTTAGTCCTTTTGTGTATTGGAGCAAATGGGAAAGTTGTACGCCACTACATCACATAGACATTATCAATTCAACCAATTTGAAGAGCCCATACCTATAGTAATTGCAACTTTCAAAAATGTGTAACTTTCTAATTTTTTGTCCGATTTCATTGAAACTTTCATCAGTATGCTTCTCTGATTTTTCTGCTTTATTCTAGACAAGTTTGCTAGTTGGATGGATTTTCCTTTAAAGGTACTATGTCCCATTTGCAGGCCAAAAAAATGAAAAGGTTAAATTCCAACGGCATTTGAAAGACAATACTAATTTAGAACTTCCCTAAAAAAAACGGGGCTTGAAAATATCTTTAAGTGGGAAAAACTATTAGTTGTCGAATCGACTTAGGAGCTATAGAGCCAGTAAGTAATAGCCTGATTTTTCAGACCATTGTACCGAATGGTCGTACGTTTTATGCTGCGCAAAGATTCAATCAGTTTAATTTTGGCCATTACAAGAAGTGGGTTATTGATGTAGACAAATGCTCATGTACCCTTTACAGCTCATTTTATGTATGTTATTACCAAAGATGAAAAAGCCAGTCAGTCACTCAATAGTGTCTGACAGTGAAGTCTAGCAAGTAAACAGGTTTCCTTGCATAATTTGAATATTAGGACACTGCTAACGTTTAAATTTCACAGATAGGACAGACATGACATATTCATAATTCCTGCAAAGTTTTACAGAATTTGATGTTGGCTGCAAAAGGGACATCTATATATTAATACGCAAAATCGCCGCGGGGGGTGCGTAACGGTCTGCCAATGTGAATTTTTGACATCAAACCCGTCTTTCCTCGACCCTGCCCGCCTCTGCCGTGGCGCGGGAACGGCGACACAATTCCGAGCGGATGGGATCGGGCATGTCGCGTGCCACGTCGACCCCGTGGTCGCCGTCCATGTCGTTGTAAAGGTGGTTTCGGGGTCCCGGGAGGACGGGCGGACGAGAGCACGGCCGGCGTCGTCCGTGCAAGGAGGCGACGAACCCGCGAGTGAGTCGGCGAGGCGTGCACCCGCCCTCTGCACGTCTAATCAAAGAGATCACACTATCAAGAGACAGTCCAGTCCATGATGTGTTGTAGCAAATATGCACGTCGCAGAGGGTAGGGCCTATCCCGTGTTAGGCATCTTGCTATATGCAGTCTAATTAAAGAGATACTTTATCAAGAGACACTCCACTCACGTCATGTAGCGTAGCACATGCATGATGCGATGGGTTGGGCCTATCCCGTGTGAGGCATCTTGCTATATATACGCATCAGCCAAACTGACGTCAACGTAATACGTGGTTCTACGCTCACACACGTACACACAGTCGAGATAATTTGTGCGACGGTTACAATATATTGGCACAAACAGTCCGATTTTTCGCGTAAAATCTTTACTTTGAATATATTTGTACAAATTCTGTGGACCATGCCAACATAATCATAGTCCAAGCTTCTGCTTTATTGGTCTTTTTATGAAAACTACATTGAAATCACAACAATAATAACGCAAATAGATTGTAAATGTCGAGACCATATAACTGAAGAGAAGAAAAATTCAGCGAGCTTAGGTAATATCACATGCCTCCGCACGGGCAACTCCCGCGGTGTCAGGCCAGTCACGGCGCTCACACAATGCAATTTAACCTATGCAGTAACTGCAGCACTCTAGCTATACTGCATGTAGTACCTGTATATAGCGTGTATTTAGATCATTCAATGTTTCATGTTTGAGCCGTGCAATTGTTGTTTTCTTTTATTTCTTTTTTGAATGTGATGTGAATGTGAGTACGGTACGTACATGCTGATAGGCCTACAGGTGGAAGCAGGCGCGGATCCAGGGGGCAGGGGCCTTGGTCCCCCTCCCAGCAAAGAAAAAAAAAGAGAGAGAGAGAAGGAAAAGAAGGGAAAGAGGAGAGAAAGGGAAAGAAAGAAGAGGAAGAAGAAAAGAAAAGGTGTAAATAAGAAGAAGATGGGGGGGGCGAAAGGGCCTTGCCGCCGGGATGTTGCCTCCCCACCCCTCATCAACAAAATAAGAGAGAAGGAAGGAAAGGGAAAGAAAAAGGAAAAGAGGAGATAAAGAGAAAGAAAAAAGAGGAAGAAAGGAAAAGAAGGGGGATATCAGTTGCAATTTTCTCGCCAACAAGTTGTGAATCGAGGGCCACTAAAAAACCTTGCCTCGCCGCCCCCGCCAACAAAAGAGAGCTAAAATGGAACAACAAAAAAAGAGTAAGAAGAAAAGAAAAGGGTGAAAAGAAGGGAGATCAGTTGCGATTAATCCCGCCAAAAACGTGTGAATCGGCCCTTGCCTCCCTTCCCCAGCACACCTAAAAGAGAGAGAAAGAAGGGAAGGAAAGAAAAAAAAGAGAAAGAAGAAAGGTAGGGAGATCAGTTGCGATTTTTCCCGCCAACAAGGTGTAGATCGGGGGCGCTTGCGTACTGACGGGGCTTGGGTGCTTGGGGCCTGCCCCCAAATGAAATTTAAACGTGGTTTATTTCTAATTCGATACCGGTGATTTACAAATGTTGCTGAAATGACATAATTTTCCGAGATTTTTAGTACATTATACTTTTGTATGCGTTTGTTGGAAAATGACAAATTCCCAAATTTACGGTCGGGCAAAAAAATATACTTATTTAGAGGCCTACATGTCAGGGTCCACGGAACGGCAGGGCTCGGGGCTCGAGCTCCACCCCCTCCCCACTTTTTGTGGAAAAGTATATTAAAGAGAAATAGAAAGAAAGAGAAAGAAAGAAAGAATAGTGACCTGCCAGTGTCACAAAATAATGAGGTATCAAAATATGCTCATCTGACCGTGATTAAATGCCTAAAACCCTGAGCTTCTGGGGCTCCGCCCCTGACCCCACGCCAATGAGTGACCTGCCAGTGCCACAAATAAGGTATCAAATTATACTCATCTGACCGTAATTAAATGCCTAAAAACCCTGAACTTCCGGTGGCTCTGCCCCCTGGACCCACTCAATGGCCCTAAGGCGGACCCCTGGATGCTTATCTGACGGTAATTTAATGCCTAAAACCCTGAGCTTCTGGGGCTCCGCCCTTGACCCCGAATCACTTTGAAAACGTTGAGCGGGGCTTGCATGTAAGAGTGGGGTGATGCGGATGTTTTGTCTGCCCCGGCCTCCCAAAAAAAAAAAAAAAACCGTTTTTGCCCATTACGTACCAATATTTGGCTCGCATAACTTCAAATTTGGGCCCCCTAAGGAATCCTGGATCCGCGCCTGGGTGGAAGGGATATAAAACAAATATACAATGACTCATTCTGAACAAGCTAAAACTATTCGCACTCAGGAACATCAATAGTACTGTTCTCCCTCGGGCCGCGATGGCCCTCGGGAGAATATAATACGATTTGATGTTCCTTCGATGCGAATAGTTTTAGCTAGATCCTCGAGTGTCATTTTATATTTGTTATTTGTATATTATTTTCAGTGCATGCATGACAACAATATTCGTATAGATAACGAGAGTGAGGATCCGGAAAGGGATAGTGAAAAAGTAGGAACGAATTGAAGTGACGACAATAATCGTAATTAACGAAAGTAAAAAGAAAGTATTAGTCTAAAATATATGCATCAATTTTAAATACCACTGTTTTCTTCCAATTTTCAAGTTTGATTACATGATACATATTTATAAAAAAAAAATTCAAAATGATACATGGGACAGCAAACAAAAGGTTGATATTCTAACGAGTACAATATTAATGAAAAGAAGAAGAAAAATTATAAAATGATAAAAAGAAATTATCTTTAAAAATATTATTAAAAAAAAAAAAAAATCAAAAAAAAATATAATAATATTGATAATAATAATCGTTAGCACATATCTATTTTCAACCCCCCACCCTCCCTAGAATCCCGTGGATTTTCCACGGGTCCTGCTAGTAGTATCTTTAATAGTAATAATGGATTTTTTGCCTTTCACGTATCATTTGCCAACCAAGACAGCTATGAATTTGACTGGTAGAAGTATGCGAATAAGGGTTAACTTTTAGTATTATTCTACCGCCCATATTTTGATTTTTTTTTTGGAGTTGTATTAAAACAGTTACTGCTGGCAGATTGTCATACTACATCCCCGTAATCATCAGACATATTCACAAATTTTCTTAGTCTACACTAATAACTAACCATTTTACTTAGCTTGTTACACGTCTGTTCAATGTGAACATCCCATTTTAATTTTTCATCCACATGTACACCGAGATATTTAAAGCTTTTTACTTGGGACAACCGTTTTTCTTTGATTTTGATATTCAAAAGCGCTTGTTTTTTTAAGCATGTTGTGTGTTCCTAGTAACATGCATACAGTTTTGTCGTAATTGATCTTTTAGTTGTTATTCATCCACGCTTAAGGCTATTAAATTCTTTATTTAAAACATTTTCCACCACTTTTGGATATATTTTATGTGAATAATATATGACCGTGTCATCTGCATAAAGATGGACCTTGCAGGTGTTGAAAGCAGAATTTATGTCATTTATAAAAATAATGAACAACGGGCAGGGGCGGATCCAGCCGGCGGCAAGGGAGGGGGCCTAAAAAGGGGCCCACTTCGTGCGAAAATTTGAAAATCGTGCCGGTCGATTTTTCGCTCAGTGGGGGTAGTGAGCAAAAAAAAATTTTGGCACCCGAAAATTTTTTTCTCCGGGAAGGGTAATTTTTTCCACCACCCCCCCTTGGGCGCCAGGGGTAGTGAGCACAATTTTTTTTTTTTAGCACCCGAAAATTTTTTTTCCCTCCGGGAAGGGTTAATTATTTTTCCACCCCCCCTTGGGCGCCAGGGGAGGGGGCCCAACTTCTTTTTTTCAAAAGGGTTTTTTTCTAGGGAGGGGCCGGGCCCCGGGCCCCTGGATCCGCCACTGACAACGGGGGCCCCAGCAAAGAACCTTGCGGCACACCTTTCGTAATTAATCTTTCATCAGAAACTAGAAGTACATTATTGACCGAAGTTCTTATTCTTCTGTTTGATAAATAGTGTTTGAACCACTGTAATTCTACACCTGTTACACCCATAGATTCAAGTTTAGATAATTATAAGGATTAGGTGATCAACCATATCGAAGGCCTTTTGTAAATCTTGTTTGTTCCAATGTAATTACCTTTATCGAAAGAATAAAACCAGTCATCTGTGACTGCGGCTAGTGCTGTCACGGTGGAGTGTTTTGGACGAAAACCTGGCTGATTTTGGGTAAGCAAGGAATGAGACTTTAAATAATCTAGCAATTTTCGTTGAACGACTCTTTCCATAATGTTAGAGGCGCAAGGCAACAGTGAGATCGGTCTGTAATTACTGAAATGAAGTTTATCTCCTTTATTGTGTATCGGTATTACTTTTGCGACTTTCCATTTGTCAGGCACAACCCCTTCCGATAAAGATTTGTTGATTAAAAATGTAAAAGACTCAATCATTCGGATATTGACTCTTTAACAAGATACATAGAAATTTCGTTTACCCCGACGGACTTTTTTGTTTTCATTGACATTACTTGTTTCAAAACATAAGATTGAGATACATTTAAAAAAAAAAAAAATTCTGTCAGAAACCTTTACACCATGAGAATTAAGCTGGTTATTAGCCCTTTTGTTATTTGTGCATACATTTGTCGCTATATTGGCAAAGTGGTTATTAAACTCATTCGCTATTACACTTGAATTTTCTTTCGGGAAAGTGCTGTTAGAAGAATTACAATTATTACCCATTAAACTTTTGAGTGTTTTTCCAAGATTCATTTCTATTGGTAACTTCAGATAGTTTATCACATATGTATTTACGTTTGGATTTTCTCATCTCGGTGGTAACTTTATTTTTCATGCGTTTATAGACTTTCCATAAGTCATCACTGTTTCTCTTTTTGGCTTCCAGTTTTGCTTTATCTCTCTGTTTCATTAAAGAAAGTATTTCACTGTTCATCCATGGGGAGGGTTTTTTCTCACTCGTCTTGTCTTTAATGGCATATGCTTGTTAACTACTTCTAACAGCAACTTTTCCCATTCACTAACTGCATCATTTATATCACTAAACTCTTTTACTTTCTTCCAGTTTTGATTACGCAAATCAGACCTGAAAGCTTCTAAATCTACATTTCTCGACTTTCTGAACGATACAAATGTTTCACTTGGGGAAGTATGTTTACATTTCCACGCCAAGTAACTGGTATAATGGTCACTCATACCATTTTAAATAACACCAAACCATTTCACCTTATCGGGATAATCCGTTAGCATATATGATCAACAAGTGTGCAAGATCTATCAGTTACTCTTGTATACAATGTATAATTTACCTGTTTCAAACAATATATATCATTTATTTGATTATATACTTTCGTATTTCCTTCAAAAGTTTTTTTTCGTGATATCACAGTTAATGTCGGCCATAATAATGAGTTGCCCATTGAGACTATTCGCAAAAACCAACAAGTCCTCATAATGATTAAAAACCTCGACTTTTGAATTTGGTGGTCTATACCAGTTTAAAACTATAATTAGCTTCGTGTTCTTCAAACAAACTTGTATGCACAATGCTTTTAAATGTTCAAGAGAATCATGACTAAGTTGAAATGAATAGACTCATGACGTAAATGGCCACTCCAGGGCTTTCTATCCCTTTTTTCGAAGTAATGAGTTATGGGGTATATAAATTTCACTATCTGCAATAGAGCTGTCTAATCTAGTCTCATTCAGAGCAAGAACATGTATTTCATTTTCAAACATGATTTGCTTGATTTCTTAATGATATTTTAAAAGACTTACAATATTCAGGTGGACAAATTTAATCCCTTTACTAGAAAGTTGATCATATTTTAAAGATATGTTCTCAATAGATTTACATGAGGGATATTTGTTACTAGAATCGTCGACGTCGGACTCTGAATTATTCACAATATAATTTGGAAGATGGTTTAAAAGACATCTTGAACACTCCCAATTTACAAAATGCTCATTAGGGTTATCGTAACGCTTTACCGAGATTTCTGAACATGATATGTGTACCCAGTTTTCGCAAGAAGTACAGAGAAGTGCTTTCTGATTTGCTTTAACACATTTACTACAGCGAACGCATGGAAATTGTTGTACCATTTAAAAAAAAAGAAGTATAAAAAATACACTAGAATACTACTCAACAAAACTTAATAATGTAAGATACCTCAATAAGAAGCTTGTTTTTGAAAATAAATCTAAATGATCAGAAGTGTAGTAAATACAGCAGTATTGGTATTCTATGTTAATTGTTTACTCAACTTGAGAGCGTTAAAGGGTCACAGTCATAAGACACGGCCATTCAATACAAATACAATAGATATAGATCTTTTTTTAGCTAATAAAGTGGTACTATTCACTTGACTTCACTTGCAACGGCCCAAGGGTTTGCAACCACAATGAGCTGAAGTCACTGGATTCCACATTAAGCATTTAGTGTTTCATTCTCAATAGCTTAAAAAGAGCAGAAAGGGACAATTAAAGCAACATAACCATGAACAAAATATGCGTATGCGTCCATCTTGGGTCCAGATGGTTTTGAATTTGCTTTTGTGGTTTGACTTGATTTCCTAGAAAAGTTCAGATCTTGACCGGGTCAAACTCTCCTGGATGAAGATGGGATCTCCTGGTAGATCTCTCAGTAGTTTCCGGGATTGATACACACGGTTTCTGGCGTCATAGTTGGTGAACCGTATGATAATACCACGTGACCTGCCCTTTTTCGCGCCGAGACGATACGTCCTGTCGATGTCGCCATTTTGTAGATATATGCTAAGTTTTTTCTAGTATAGTAGTACATGTATAGTAGTAGGCCTAGTGGTGGTATCATTCTGATCCTTATTATCATGATTATCTTTTGCAATACGTCATTTGCCCAGGATTAATTGCTATACTACATAATATTATGATATCAAATGAAAAGGAAACATTAGAATATATTTTAAAATAAAGTCAAATATAAAGAAGAATAAAGTAGGCAACACAACCATGACAATAACCAATATGTCATAAATTATTGTCTTTAGGTTAACCCTTATTTGCGTCTGTCTTGAGTTTTGCTTGGTTATTTGGTGCTGGAAGGTTAACATGAAGAAGAAAAAAAACTAACTTGTTTACATGATCGCATTATGCTTTTTTCATTTTATATCTTATAATGTATAATCTATCATCATGTATACGAAACATTTTCTGGAAAACCGAGAGAGTAACATTTTTGTTATTAAAATACTATGTTTATGTTTGTTAATGCCAAATTATTTTTCACTAATTTTGTGGGTTTTAGGACTCAGGCTCCTGACGGACGATATTATAACAGCATTGTCACTATGACTGTCAAGTGGTTATATTACATATATACTCACTATATTGTATCGTATTGGAACTGACATCTTGTATTTTACTGATATATTTGTTAGTTCCGTTATGTTATATTGTTATAGTGGCCTTTTGTTGTCTGTTTGTGCCGAAGGGGCGCTGACCCGTACCTTTAGCCCTTCAGGATCCGACGAACGTTATTAAAACTCATTCATTGTCAACCCGTATTGTTCCTTGAAAAAGGAAAATTGCAAAAGTCACTCCTGTTAACAAGAAATATGATAAACATGTTTTAAGAGAAAATTAAAGAAATTCCTCTTATTTTCTGAATTTCTAGTCTAAATCTTCAATGGTCTTTTATTGTACCCTTGATTCCAAGTATAATGATTTGCATATGTGCTGTATTTCTGATTTGTATGTGTATAGGCCTATGCTTTTATAGGAATTAAATAAAAATTGAACCTGAACTTAAATAAACACTTGGCTTGAGAATGTCCACAGGAGTGGACTAAAGCTTGCCTAACTAAATGTTAAAGGTAATGCAAAGTTTTGGGAAATTTTGAAAATTGGATGGATAGTAATTCTTTAAAATGTTGATATATTTGGATGCCCCTTTGGATGTATTATAAGCACTAGAAAATGTAGTCCATAAAACAAAAATAATCAAAATTTACCGGTGCTCCCGGTAAATTTCCAATATTTCAAATAGCGCCTAAGGTCATTCCGTGGTAGCTGCGACCATGAAAACATCAGAATATGCAGTTCTCATATATAATTTCCAAACGGAAATAGCAAATCGGTCGATTGTAGTCAAGAAACATTGTTTTAAAGCTAAAGTAATATCAGTCTTGAGAGGGAGCTATATACAACATAAAGAGTTTATTATTTACAATTTCATCACTTTAGACTCGATTTCAACCGCCACAGCGATCATTGCATATTGTAAAATCGCATATGCTTCCAATATGTTCATTTGAACCAAATTCATGACCCCATACCAAAACATTGTATTACCTTTAAGGTTGGTAAAAGCTTCGTGTTATGATTACCCCAACCAACAAAAGTTTTCTGTATCATAGTGTGTGTTTCTATCGCTCAAGACAGCTATCTTGGAGGTTCTGAATTGCTTACACTCGAGGGCGTCCGGGGGCTCCTGGACGCCAGGCAGGGGCTCTGCCCCTGAATCCAGACATGGGCCGTAATGATCGAGGGCCCCTGGACCTATCTGTAAAGATAGAAGTGGCTCCAAAGACACCCCTTTGTTCAATAAAATTGTCCATAGGAGAGAGAGAGAGAGAGAGAGAGAGTGTGTGTGTGTGTGTGGGGGGTGTACGTGTGTGCGTGTGTGTGAGCGTAAGGAGAGAGAGAGAGAGAGAGAGTGTGTGTGTGTGTGTGTGTTTAATGCGTGTACGTTGTTAATTTGTTTTTCTCAAATATTCTAACAATGTTTGCATGCCCATTCTCTCAAATTAGATACCAATAGACCAACATGGCAACAGTTCAGATCGAGGATTCGAAGGACCCTTGGAGGTACACTAGTGTAGTCAGCAAGTTTGTCATCAGCTGCATCGACATGGCGATTTCAAAATCATTTGGAGTTCTCATTCCCGTCATGATTAATATCCTTTCAACAAATACAAAGACCATAGGGTTCACGTGTAGCATGCCATCTGCCTGGATGAACATTGCATGTGAGCACATTTTGTTTAGCGCCATATCGTATTTGAAGGGGCCGGGGGGTGTAATTGCCCACCCCCCGTTATTAAGTGGGGAAATGTTTGCAACGTCAATAGTTTCTTGTATTATTTATGTTTTGCAGGTACCATTTTTTGCTTTCTTACTTATCCCTGGTTGTGTTTATATATTGATCACGGTCGGTCACAAAGACATTCGAGAAATCAACTCAAGGACAATTTCAACACCCTATTGTATATCCCATAGAAAATCAGGTTCGGATTACGTAATACGTCGTTATAACTTCTCACATTTCCAAAGTGAAGGACAAGGCTACCGGAATTGCCTATGTTAATTTTCGAAAGTCAATTTACGATCGTGTTTATAGGAAGTGAAGTGAAATTTAAAAAAATAGTAATACAAACAATTGTTTTGAACCTTCTCTTACGTTTGACATCTCTTCACACCAACAGGTCCAGTTGTTGCTTATGTCTTGAAGACAGGTGTTTTGACACCCCGAGCGATAGCTCTGGCTGGTGCGTTCTTGTCCTCGGCAACTCTCATTGCTGCTGGCTTCACCACGTCCATACCAGAAGTAGGAATATGCCTCTCACTCACGGGTTGGTTGGTTTGTATTATTTTCCTGTTTCTTTGTTTGCTTGTTTGTTTATTTTAATTTCCTTAATCAGCAAAATACAATAAACCATAGCATATGGAGGGGGATAGTTGTGCCACGAGAACACGTGCGCGCTCAAATATAGTTCACTTCTTCCAGAACTCCTTCATTCTTACAATCTCTGATGGAGGAAATTATTTCGGTGCTCCATGAATTTGACCTATAAACGATCGCCACTTCCGGGGACATAAGTATCCCTACTCTGCAAGCTATGCGACGTATAATAAGCCTACTCAATGAGATACATTAAAATATGGCGGATAGCCCATATCAGTTGTGTTAAAGAAATACAACTGTTCTTTCATGGGTTAATAGTATACTGATTCTATCGTGATCTGTAGGCTATCTCGTGTATTCATTAAATACCATGCAGTCTAATCGCATTTTGAATAATGAAACCCAAATATGTCACTTTCCAGTATAATTTTTGCATCACATGTTGATTTAGACATCTTAGAATTATACAGGAGTATAGATGACAGCAATAACCGTCAATTTGAATCTCTTTCTGTTTCTGAATAATACCGTTGGTTAAAGAAGGAAACACTTACCGTCCCTTGAACCAGTAAACATGATTATAGGTGAAGGGCTTTTCCGTTATTGCCCCCAAAACCTGGAACTCCTTACCCCCTGTACTTAAAAATTGCCATACCGTCTCACAGTTCTCAAATAGTGTCTGAAAACATTTTTTTCTAATTTGTTGTAATATTCCTCTCTGTTGTAATTAATGTAAGCTTCGTATGATAATGTTCTCTCTTTTTGTTTGTTTGTATTGCTTGTTTATGCGCTTTGTATCTAATGAAAAGGCGCTTTATAAATGTAATATTATTATTATTATATGAATTAAGATGTGCATTAAAATCTTTTACCGGGCAAAGTGTAGTAGAATATACATATTAGCAATTTCTTGTATATTTTCAAATTTTATTCATACGGGTTTCTCCAAAATGCGTCTTATTTCACCTTAAGAACGTAAGAGTAAGATAAAAAATACAGTTGGTGTCAGTATGTAAATTGAGACGGCAAAAGCGATCACAAGTTTTAGAAAGAAAATCCCTATTTGTCAAGTTTTTTTCTCTCGTTTTCTTTTAGGTGTTGGCTTATCCATGGGTTATCTATCTACCAAAGTGATGCTGAATAAATATTTTAAAAGGAGTTATGTTTTAATGGCTGCAGTCGCCAATCTTGGTAGTACATTAGGAGCTTTCATTGTGCCGTTCATCATAGAGAGGTCGCTGGAAGCCTACGGTTACGTTGGAGCGATGCTCATAATGGGTGCCTCTACCTTGCATGCCATTCCAGCAAGTGCCACTCTGAGGAAACCCCGAGATAAGCCTTCAAAACCCTCTATGAAGGCGAAGAACGATGATGAGACAACTGGAAGCGAAGAGAAACTGGCGAGAGCGGAGGATGAGGAATATATCTCGAAGGAGGAACCAAAGTCATCCACAAGGTATCTTACAAATCTCAAGGAATGGCTTAAAGACTGCGTTTTAATCAAAGAGCCTCTCTTCACCATGACACTTCCGTGTCTTTTCTTCACTGCAGTTTGTTTAAATGCTTGGATGCTCTTTCTCGTGCCAAGAGCGGAATGGCATGGCATCCCGAGCTCCAAGGCAGTCTTCGTGTCGACTGTTGGTGGAGCAGGGGGTATCGTGGGCCGGGTCTTCTTTATAGCTCTTCTCTACTTCGGTGCTAACCCAATCGTTCTGTCATGTGTATTCTTCATGCTTTCTGCAGTCACCTTTCTGGCAGACCCCTTGATCACGACGTTTTCAGTGATGTGCGTTGTTGCCTTTATCCAAGGCTGCAGTGTTTTCTCCTGTAATCTGGCGCTCTCCGGTTACCTGAAGTATTCTGTTTCCGACGAGAACTTCACTATGGCTGCGGGCATCGATGGTCTGATGATGGGGCTCGGAGGGATGTCTGGAGGTTTCCTTGGAGGTATGATTCATAATTTCTACAAATCTGAGACTTTAGCTTAAATACATAGACGTATGCACTGAAGCCGATCCGGAATTATCAAAGGGGTTTGGTACAAAAAATGAAAACAATGGGCGACGCGAGTCTTCGCTAATGGCAATTTTAATGCGATTGGTGGTCGAACCAGATTTGCAAACAACTTATCTTAAGATTTTTTCTGCAAACAAGACAAAAGCAAAGCAAAACGTACAACAACAAAAACTGAATATCATATTATTTACATAATTAAACCTATATGTGCAAGAGAAATTTTGATTTACTGAAGAAAATAAAATATATATCGTAAATCTCTTTTACCATCATGTCAGTGTTGTCGCGTACAATTTTTAAATTGTACAAATGCATCATATTCCCTTTAGATGAAATCTACGTTTAAGATTTCCTTTAAAACATATCACTTATCACTTTATTCTTCTATTATTTTTGTATTTTACTCACAGGTCTTATCAAGGATGCCACACAGTCGTTCACTATGGTGTTTGTCGGGATTGGATTTGTTTTTGCCTTCTGGAGGTAAATGCCTTACTCTTTCTTCTTGTCCTTCGCAGAAAAGAAAAGATAAATGCAAATATTCAGTAAATCGCAGATTCATTTCTTTTCTTCATCAATGCAACTATAATTTATCTGTCGGACTAAACATTTCTACATCGACATCCCGTTTGGACACCGGAAATATTGGTTAGAAACAAATTTGAAGGTATTTTAATATAATAACAATAATAATAACATTAATTATAGTAATAGAAGTAATAATATTGATGAAAAAGGATCAATAACAATAGTAGTCATGAGAATAATAATGACCATAATAGTTGTACTGATGATGATGATGATAATGTGTATAACTTTGAATATTTCTCATTTTTGAAAATATAATATTGGGCTGCTTGGTTTTTGATATGTTGAAAATTTACTTCGTAATGAAAAATCAGCCATGTTCTGCATAAATAACCACATTAACGGCCATGAAACTAGGGTTTGTGATTTATTTCATGACAATAAAACGTCATTCTTTAAGAAAGCCGGCAGAAGTACATATACATGCGATGTATATAAAGGGTTGCACTGAGGGTCCAGTAAACAAAGAAATCATTGTGGAGTGTAGGTGCCAGCAACAGGACTATGAAGAGCATATCTACGCCGTCTAATTGATATGCTCGACAACCGTGGGTTGTTGATGTCAATTGTGTAGATCACACAACGAGGCTAACGATTCATGATAATTAGAATAGACGACAAGACGCATAAAGATACATCAGAAGACGAAGACGAAGAAGAACACAAGACGCAGCAAGAAGAAACTCCCACTTACAAGACTGTTGATGTTGGCGAAGATTTATTTTATTAATCTGAAACGTTTAACCCAAAGGTGCTTTTAAGTTCTTGTCATGTTTTATAGTACGGGGGCGTACAACATATATGTAATATTTTGTGTTATATTTATACATGTTCATGTTTATTTCATATTTTGTGTTTTCATGCATTTTTAATTCTTTTCTTCTTTCTTTCTGGACCTCTAGAAAGAACAGAGCCATCTAATTAATGTATCTGAACAGAGGCAATCCAGTCGTATTCTTTTAAAGTAATTATCATTATTTGTTATGTTCATATGGATGTTTTTATACGGATAATAAACCAAACCAAACCAACTGACTACCGAAATGCCACGAAAGAGTAATGATTTAACAATAGTGTGTTAATACTTTAAAGGTACTATGTCCCATTTGCAGGCCCCAAAACTGAAAAGGTTAAATTCCAACGGCATTTGAAAGACAATACTAATTTAGAACTTCCCTAAAAAAAGGGGGCTTGAAAATGTCTTTAAGTGGGAAAATAACGACTATTAGTTGTCGAATCGACTTAGGAGCTATAGAGCCAGTAAGTAATAGTCTGATTTTTCAGACCATTGTACCGAATGGTCGTACGTTTTATGCTGCGCAAAGATTCAATCAGTTTAATTTTGGCCATTACAAGAAGTGGGTTATTGATGTAGACAAATGCTCATGTACCCTTTACAGCTCATTTTATGTATGTTATTACCAAAGATGAAAAAGCCAGTCAGTCACTCAATAGTGTCTGACAGTGAAGTCTAGCAAGTAAACGGGTTTCCTTGCATAATTTGAATATTAGGACACTGCTAACGTTTAAATTTCACAGATAGGACATACATGACATATTCATAATTCCTGCAAAGTTCTACAGAATTTGATGTTGGCTGCAAAAGGGACATAGTATCTTTAAGAAACAATATACCTACCTGTATGAATTTTTTTTAAAAGTTGGTAAAGATTGCCTACATGTATAAATGTAACTGCTAACAATGGATAGTAGACATGATGAAATCATGACATTTTATGACAATGAAGAATTACATAGAGGTATCATGTAGGCATGAATTTAGTTTCAAATTAATCTAGGACCTGCAGTTCCTAAAGCAGAATATAACAGAAACAAGATTACTCAACAACTTAAATATTGTTTAATAAAGAATAGGTGTACGAGGCTCTACTCTTCCCTCACTCTTCCTCCCCCTCCACCCCACCCCATCTTTCTCCTCCCATTCCCACTCTTCTGTATGAATTTTCAGAACTGTTTACTACACAAGAAAAAAAAAGCTCCTAACAAATATAAAGTACAGTGCTTTCCTCTTTTAATAGCAACATTGGTACAATACTCAATGCAAATAATAACCTGGTTAATACACATTATCATACTTTCTTGCAACATTCAAATGTGATCTTTTACAAATCATTTTCACAAAACGTATTATATCTTATGCAAACAATTCTCTTAATCAATTTACAAGGGATAAACAAAGGCAAAGGCAAGGACAATTCCATAATACATAAATATTTCACAGCTTTCAGAAAGCTGATGGGTGAAAATTTTAAGTACACTCAAGACAGGCTGTCGAACAGTAGCAGAAGAATTACAAGAGACACGAGGTACATAAACTCGCCAGTTATGATATTGAGGAAAAAACACATGATTGATTTTTCTTACATGTAAATGCACAAAATATGTACATGTAAATGTTTACAGAACAATTCTAAATGATTCAATGAAAATTAGATAAAGTGAAAACCCTCTACAACCTAGTACTGTTTATATTAAATATAAAATAAATATTAAACCATGAAATTAAAGAATTAAAAGATATAAATAATAAATAAATAAAAACATCTAGGCTAACCCCAAACTAGTTCAGATTATAATAGAAATTTTAATGGGAAACACTGCTCATCTCGTAAAAAAACAACAACAGATGTGGTCTTTATAGACAGGTGGTCTTTCTATATAGGTGGTATCAAGAGCAGGTTTGAATGTACAATACACACATATTTATAATGATTGCACAATGATTGTACAACACATCACATGACCTGATGACAGACAAATGCTCTGTGGTCAAATCTAACACTATAAAATCAAATTTCTGAATTCAACCTATCACTACACCTATTACCTGTATCAATATACAACCCGACCCCTCTCTTATTGATGAAATAAAGCCTGAGTAAATGTCACCTTAGCAAATGTTGGATCATCATACTTATATCGTACAGTACATAATGGTATCCTACAGATTTCCAATTTGAAGACAGGATGACTATATTACGTTATAGACTAGTATACATGTGCAAAGCCTGGTAAGTTAATTTTGTACAATTTATGTAAACGTGTAAGTATTCCACTTCTCATATTAACAGAGGTACAAAGGTTTAGTCTTTAAAGCAGCATTGAGGTTATACATTTTGGTAATGATTTGATTTGTTCAGTTCAGTCTATTAAACGTCAACAGGATCCAATGCACTGTGTCCAAACATTGACAGATTTTAAAAGTAATCAACGTTGAAATAACCTTGAATAAGGTTTGCAATATGATTTTGTCCAAGATTCAGAAGAATGATGAATTTTTAATAGTGAGTCGATTTAATGATTTATTTTAAACCAATAACATTTTGGTTGTAAATTCCTATGACTTCCTGATTAGCAATTACAACAATACTTTGGTATCATACCAGTAAGCTATTTAAAAAAAAACACCAGCTAGCTCAAATGAAAATACAACTTTGGTAGAAAAGAGATATTGCAAATTTAATTACCAAAATTACAAACTTGCGAGAAGTTGATGGACCTATACATGCACACGCAGGCACAACATTTACCTCCAAGTTAAATCTCCAGAGACCTTGTTAAAAATTGAATTTCATCCTTTTTCTCCTCTTTAACCCATGGTAAACCCAACAAATTATCATTATTTTTACTACTGCTACTGCTACTACTACTACTACAAATATTACTACTAATAGTAATAATAATAACAACAAAGATAACAATATTAATAATAATCATTATGACCATAATAATAAAAATAATATTAATAATCATCATAATCATAATAATAACAATAATAATAATCATCATCATCATCATCTTCTTCATCACAATGATAATCATTACAAAAATAGCATTTTGTTACAATATATATAAAATAATTATTCGGAGGTAATTTTATGTACTAACGATACGTATTTGTATAATTTATTGTTACTCTTTAAAATATAATTGGTCCTCTTTCACTTAGAGTGCTATAGATCTCCTGTAAGGCTAACTTTAGCCAGCGAGAGGAACTGAGTTGATGATACCTGTCCCTTCTCGTACAAGATGTAGATATACTTGCTATCTTGAAGGTTATTAGGTATTGCTGTCATGGTGCTGTAGCCACTGTCCTTAGGCCAGACAGAGGGGAGCCAGCCCAGGTGGTGCCATTGTCGTAGCTCCAGCGTAGTGTAAGGTTTATTCCTGTGAAAGGTCAAAGGTCAAAGGTTCATGGTCATTGTAAGACACACCATGGCATATATTTTCGAAAGAAAAAAATTAGTCTGAAAAGACACAAAATGTTTATGCTTACATCAGTAGACAATTACAGAAAAATTACAAACATCAATGTATTTCTTAATTCTATTTCATTGGTAATTTTTTCCCGCAAGTTATGTCATAAGCCCCTTTCACACCGGATCTGCGTAGAGTTGCATAGTGTGGCGTACCGACTACGCCGAAATTAGGCTGCGTATTCATGAACAAAATGTTGCTTCGGCGTAGTCCCTGCGTAGGTTATGCTCTAGCCTCTTGTCGATGGCCCTGGCGGTGTTGGAGTCCGTAAATTCTGGCGAGCGAAGCGAGCCAGATACGAGGCGCTTGCGCCGAGGGCCTCTTAACAAGTGATCTGAATTATATATTCATGAGACCCGATTTCCTACTGAATTATGCATGTATACGTGAATAATGTAACCACCGCAGCGATTGCCCAACACAGACCCGGCCAGTCTCACTGCTCTGAGGAAATCCGCACAGAGCGGTAGATATTACGTCATAGCAGCTCTCTCTGATTGGATGATTTTCACCGAACTTCAGTTGGGTCGGAATATTCGCCAAACAACGAAAAACATAAGAAATTCAGATCACTTGTTAAGAGGCCCTCGGCGCAAGCGCCTCGTATCTGGCTCGGTTTTACATACTCATTTTCCCCAATAGACTGTAGTGTAATAAAAACGTTAGGAAAACGAAAAATGAAATTTCGATTTCCAATCATAAATATCTTGAAATTCAGACAGGTGATCGGCTTGTAAAAGTCATGGGATTCCTGACTGACCTAAAGGTTTATAATTATGATTGCAGCATGAGCTAAATCCAGGATTTTGTTTCAGAATCTGAGGCAATGTTACCGAGTCACTTTAAGAACATAACAATAGTACTCTTCATGCTACATGTATGTAGTACAAAATTGAGATCAATCTAAGAATCTGAACGATCAAGCCCTCCTGCGCAACAAGACTTCTGACTCTGACCTTTGACCTTTGACTCTACGCATAATTGATGAAATATTGTAGTGTGGACATCATGTAGTGCCAACAGAAAGAAACATTATTCAATCCTTGCTATCGCCAATACCCCCGAATGGCCCGATTTTTGCCTACTACTACTTACGGTACTTACATCCTTTTAGTGTATATGTAGTATACGGTGCATGCATGCGACGCGCGCGCATTACACGTATTATGCATGTGTAGTATATGTATTCAAAAGCTCTCTTGTCGGCTGCTACTGACCTCCTTTGATTTTTACAAGTCCATGATTGTTCCAGAAGAAATACTTAGGGAAAAACCACTGCATGTCCATCATTTTGTAATTGTTCATTGTCAAAATGCCGCGAACATAGTCGTGATCGTGCAGTGATTTCGGACTTGTCTTGCCTTCTAAGCAACTTTTTCCATGTCGCGCGCTGTGTAGGGTTTGTTGGGAATTTTACCCAAGTCACATCTCTCATCCAGGGATATCTCTGAAGGTTTTTTCGTTTATTATCGTGCGCACACGTACACAGCTGTGTGAAATGAACCGGAAGCGACTAAGGCACCAAGCTATCCCAGAGTGCATTTGAAATCGGAACATGAAATTTACATCCAGGCATTTGGGGGTATTGGCGAGCGAAAATTTCCATATCATATGATTTTTCATTTCTGGATAGAATAAAAGATATAAAGCACAAATTTCCTAGAATCACCACTAAGAATTAAAATGAGTGCTACTTACTATGAGTATTATTTTCAGGATTTGTAAAGAACAGGCGCCTTGGTGATAGAGAATGGAAGCTGCTACGGTGGGGTCAACCAGGGTCGTGTCAAGCGCAGGTCATCCGTCTTGAAAGAATCCGCTCCATCGTAGCTCATGAAGACCATTCGGCAAGGACAATGGTACTGATATTGGTTTCTTACGTTGACCATTATGGAGCCGTCTGGTAGCTCCAAAGGCTGGAGATAAACAATGAAATTGAGTTTAAATTGAAATCGACTCCCTCTCCGACTTTCTTTCTCTCTCTTTCTCTTTCTTTCTGTCTCTCCCTTTCTTCCTTTTTCTCTCTCTCTCTTTTTATTACTTTTATTTCTCCTTTTCTTCCCACACAGACGCGCCAGCTTTCTCCTCTCACTTTTCTTCCATCTTCATTTTCTTTTCTGTATCTCCATATACCATTGGCACCATATCACCTCTCACACTTAGATATTTTTTCCTTACGATATTTGTCTTAATTTCATTTTCTATCTTTAAAGAGATCTATTCTACTCACTATTTGAGGGATCCACACTAAACAAGCCCTGCTTCTTAGTGGACCTCTCCATTTCCTCAATTTTAATATAAAAAAGATAATAGATAAAAAAAACAAAAAACTTAAAGAATCATAAAATTTACTTTCCATGTTAACTCTGTATTATTTTTTAATACTCCAAATCATGAATAATGTTTTAGTCATTGATTTGTATTTTCGCCATGCTTGATTTGATTCTTTTGCATTGCTTACTGTATATTGATTTGTATATTCATGTTGTATACTATACAATTATTGTTTACTGCATATTGAATTGTATTGTGTTTGCAATGATGCTAGAAAAAATGGAAATGAAATAAACTAAACTGAAAAAACTGAAACTGACTTAATATCAACAGAAATATTGTTAAAGGCATTGTTTAACAATAAATTTGAGTTTCAATTGGAATCGACTTAATATCAACAGAAATATTGTTAAAGGCATTGTTTAACAATAAAATTGAGTTTCAATTGGAATCGACTTAATATCAACAGAAATATTGTTAAAGGCATTGTTTAACAATGTTTCCAGTTTTACAAATCTGAGATGCATGGCCCTAGGTGTTATCAGTGTCTGTGATATGGTGTAATATTGAAGCCCTAAAAAAAAATTGGGCTTCAAAATGATCATGAAGTGCTTCAAAGAGTATAAGTCTTTGAGTGACCGGTTTTACCATACTCGTTTTCCCCAATAGACTGTAGTGTTATAAAAAAACTGTTCAAAACTGTATGGCAAACAGTTTTTGACATTTCTAATGCCAATCATAAATATCTTGATAATCAGACAGGCGATCGGCTTTGTAAAAGTCATGGGATTCCTGACTGACCTAAAGGTTTATAATTATGATTGCGGCATGACCTAAATCCAGGATTTTGTTTAGAATCTGAGGCAAAGATACCCAATCCCTTTAAGGTGTGGGACCCCTAAAAATACTTCTAATGTTTTCACAAAATACATATTGATTGCATCACACAATCACAATCACTAATGCATTAAAATAGTATTTAAAAAGTATTAAAAATGCATTAAAAAGTACATTTTATATATGAGTGTATATGCACGTGCTTGTATAATGCAAGTCTTTTAGTTTTTATTATTTATGTTCATTATCTTGTTCTTGTTTGTTACAGGGCCCCGATTACAAGTAGAATTCTGCTTCCTAGGGGTCATAACCATTATATTGTAGATTGTCATTGTAAATTGTTTTATAAAGGTTGAATAAAGATTTGAATTTGAATTGAATTTGATTCACCTTTAAGTACTAAAGAATCAAATGAAACAGTCTGAATAGCTACATGTAACAACACACTTAAGCTTAGATTATTAAAATAGGCTTCAAACAGATATTCCTAATTTTGTGTAAACACCTAGAATGCCTAGACATTTTACTCAACTGGACAAAGGGTAAAAATATCCTGCCGAGAAGCCTGTAAAATAGCTGGCATTCTTCTACTACAGAGTCTCCCTTTATCTTGATGGTGTTGTATGGAACGCTCTTGAATATCCCTCCATACCTCATCATCATCATCATCATCATCACGATCATCATCACCACCACTGCCACCACCATGATGATCATCATCATTCTTTCTTATCATATTTCAGCAATATGACCAACCCAATACCACATACATGTCACACATCTGGTACAAAGTCTCCTGGTGTTGTTTGGAATGTTCTGGACCATCCCTCTGTACCTCACCATCATCATCAACATCCTGATCTTCATCATCTTCATCATCATCTTCATCATCACCATTATCATCATAATCATCATGATCATCATCATTTCCACATTATTTTGAATAATATTGTGTAATCGTGGTGCTGTCGTCCTGGCTTTTATTTTGTGTAATGACAGCGCTTCACTTAATAGCTGCTGGGACAACAGCACCACTGCGCCTAGAAACAAAGTATTAGGCGCATTATAAATGTGATCTATTATTATTATCATTATGACCAACCCAATATCACATACCTGGCATTCATCTGGTACAAAGTCTCCTTTGATCTTGGCAGTGTTGTAGGGGATACTCTTGACCATCCCACCATATCTCCATGTATCACCATGGTCATCACTGACCAAACAAAAAAGGCCATCACCGGGCACCGTACTATGACCACAGAGGATCAGTCGTCCTATGTGAGGTGCATGCTTTTCTGTGTGATAAAAGACAATGGAGAAAAACAGATTGAGACGTACTTGGTCAT
Organism: Mesocentrotus franciscanus; assembly: GCA_037976565.1. NCBI lineage: Eukaryota > Metazoa > Echinodermata > Echinoidea > Camarodonta > Strongylocentrotidae > Mesocentrotus > Mesocentrotus franciscanus. The sequence continues at coordinate 27,419,099 of CP137679.1, read as the reverse complement.
GACTGAGGAAACAGAAGAGACTGTCTCCAGGCAATGTACTATGATCAACAACAATCCTAAACCTTTGACCAAGAAAAACCTGGAGTAAATGTTGCAGGAGCAAATGATGGACAAGTGATTGAGACAAATGAATATCTCCTATGGATTACCTCATCCGGTTCTATGCTCTACAAGTATTTTGTACAAATCTTACCATTTATGAAAACCTGCAATCAATAACATCTTTTGAAAGCACACCAGGAAAGGGAGGGACCTCAAAAAAGAACTTAAAGAAAAGGTCGAGTATCGGTCAGGGGAAGAATCTGGGGGACAGGCAACTTTCTAATTTGGGTTCATACAAAATAACTTCCCATTTGAAGCACAAACTTGTGGTTAGTTACATGTAGCTTGAAGACTATCCAGGCTTTGCAAGATATACACACTGTATGGCCCGAATTCACAAAGAAGGTTTAAATTTAACCCATGGTTTAAACCCTCATTTACATAACCCATGGTTTAAAATTAGCGCAAATTAAGCGTACCTTGCCTTGCGCGCGTCTTATATTGGACATCTGACTGTGTCGCGCTTAATTTGCGCTGATTTTAAACCATGGTTTATGTAAATGAGGGTTTAAACCATGGGTTAAATTTAAACCTCCTTTGTGAATACGGGCCTTTATGTTTAACATGTTTGATTTCTAAAAAAAAATGGTCTTGAGTTTTGTTTGCATTAAAGTTCAAAGTCACATGTTCTTGAAAAGGTGGTCATGATGCTGACCTGAATTCCATAACCGGGACCACCAGCAAACATCTTGGTCCCGATCTGTTTTGAGGCGTTGTAAGGTTGGGTCCACGTGATGCCGTCATCCATGCTCTTGATGTAATACTGGGTCGAGATGTTGCACTGGACGTAGTGACCGCAAACCAGGTAGAAGATGAAGATGGTCGAGGTGATGTCATCCACTAGGACCACGCCCAGATTAAGGCCGTCTACGATTGGCCCATCGTTGAGGACAAACTCCTGGGTCTTCCAAGTTTGGCCTGAAACAGAATTGAGACATGCGATGCACTTCAATTAATGTTTCCCTTGTACAAAAATGCAAAAAATATACAAATATGATTTTGAAGAAATATCACAAGGGGAACAACAAAAACTATAAGAAACAAAACAGAACAAAATGATAGAAAATAGGTATTACCTATGCAATATAACTAAAGAGAATCAAGAGAATATTGGTGAATCAATTAAACCATTTTCAATAAAATTTCCATAAAGAAGATAGATCTATAATATTCTTTCTATTCTTCTGAAAAGGTCCTTTTCACATATTAAAACTTTAATGAAAAGCTTTCCAGAGCTACTTTGTTCTACTGTTTATATGTACATGTAATTGCTCAATTAAACAAAAATGAATACTAAAGTGCTCTGCCCGACTATGCAAGTGCTATATATTCATATTCACTTACCCTGCAGCTTATTCAATGTTCAATGGAACAGGCCTATGGGTTCTTAAATCTTGAGCAAGATGTATCTAATCAGAATACCTTTCCCAATTTGTTAACAACGGCCATTTTGTAAGAAATTTTCAAAAGTTTTATAAATTCAAAGATGTAATTCAATAACTTTAAGGTATGAAACTTCTGTGAATCTGGACCATTCAAGAATTTTATTAAGTTTCATATTTTACAGCTACATTTGTAATTCTTAAAATATGCAGTATTACTATTTTGTTCATCACATGTTGACCAGTGTACAGTAGTGACAGCTGAGAGCACATTAACTTTTGCAGTTTCCATCTTCTTTGTCGCTACAGTCAAACCTGTCTATAGCGACCACCCAAGGGAAACACAAAAGTGGTCTTTGTAGACAGGTGGTCTTTGTAGACAGGTTCCTTTAATACATGTTTCAATGAGAAACCATTTTCAAGGGAAACAAAGATGTGGTCTTTGTAGACAGGTGGTCTTTGTAGACAGGTTCCTTTAGTACATGTTTCAATGAGAAACCATTTTCAAGGGAAACAAAAGATGTGGTCTTTGTAGACAGGTGGTCTTTGTAGACAGGTGGTCACTAAAGCAGGTTTGACTGTATTACTTACACACTTCAACTTCATGGTATCAAATGTAGTTTTTATATGGTGTTGATCAAATGATATTTATCACCTTTATCCTCCGATCTCCTTGTGGCCAGAAACTTTGGTCCTGCATCCCCTCCGCCATTTTTCCTGGCCTCGCAGATTGCCAGCAGATGCCCCTTAGGTGTGTAGGTCAACAGAGGAATGCGATAGACGCCGATATTATCCTGGCCAGATATCCATAACAGTTGCTCTTCTTCTATGACCGGGTTTACCTGCAAAAGATAAAATTATTTGTTAATAGTCACTCTATTCCCAATTGACTCTACTGCTCAAATTCATGAAAATGGTATGTAGCTTAACCCATGGTTGTAACCGCCATAAGCATGCTCACTTACTAAAGGTGACTTAAGGTTTAGGTTGACTTCTTGACGCAGTTTGAGATGCCTCTACGACCAGATCCTGGTTAATTGGTAGTACTCCGGCAGTATAGCCTAGGCGCGGTCTAGGGGAGCTGCTCTGTAATTGTACTTAAATTCAGCTTGTACTCAAATACGATTCAAATACCGGTAGTATACCAAGATATTGTGTCCGGAGAGGTTGTGTATCCGGACAGTTGATTTAAAAAAGCAACATGTAGAAGTTTACAAGCAATATTTCATAAATCTGCTAGGACCTATGCTGGACAATATCATAAAGGACAAGTATTCAGGATGGCTAGTGCTATTTGATGAATATTTCTGTTAAATCCGAGGGCAAAAGAGAAGTCTTTATCTTTATTAAGTGTCCGACACCAACCCCTCATCATACTTAAATTCATAGTACATGCATCTCCTCATGTTCCACGAATGGGTAAAATATATCTATGGTATAGACTTTACGATTCTTTACACACATTTTAGTTCGAGGTCCATCTATTAGGACCTATGGCAACTGTTCACTGCTGCGCTCGAGAAAAGAAAAAAAAAAAAAAAAAAAGGATCAGCAATAACGATGCAATCATGATTGGATTTACCTACATTTGCCAAATGAGAAGATTCAGATTCTTTTCAAAGGTAATCTGTGACAAATTTTAAGATGAAAACTAAGTATTTGAATGTTCCAACTACATGCATACATGTAGCTAGACTCCTAGAGTGCCAATGTCCGTGTTTACTTTTGCGTTAAACAAAACACTCGACACAGAAATATGTTTCTATATTATAGTGTAAACTCATTTAATATCAAAATTTAAAAAAAAAATGAATATGTATCACTAATCACTATGTCCATCTAGACATTCTATAGTTAGTCAAGTCATAGTGATCACTGATCTAGTGTAACACGTTTTCAATAAATAAAAAAAAAGAGTAAAAATAGTGAGAAATGTCTAGTTTTACGTCTACTTTTTATCCACAAGCCTCAAAATGCTATCTATCACGTCAAAAATCCTGGCGTAACTGCTTATACAGTATCAATACTAGGTGATACTGCAGAAACTACACCACTATGGAATACGAGAGCAGAACAACAGATGGATAGCCAACTTCCTCAGCAATAGAAAGCAGAGAGTTGTTCTTGATGGGTCTCAGTCCGCAGAGGTGGAAGTATAGATTCAGGAGTCCCACAAGGCTAAGTCCTCGGCCCGTGCCTCTTCCTCTTCTACATCAACGACTTGCCAGACAAGATGTCATCATCGACTGTCAGGCTCTTTGCTGATGATGCTATCAATCATGTATCTGACCATCCAGATCGACAAAACAAGATGCAAATGACCTTAAAGCCCAAGTCCACTCCAAAAATAACTTACTTTCAATAGAAGCAGAAAAATCAGACAAACCAATCAAAAAAAGTTTGAGCAAAATCGGATGACTAATAAGAAAGTTATGAATTTTTAATGACATGAAAAACTTTGAAAATCACTACACAAATTGGCAACTCACTCATGAGTCTGTGACGTATGTTCCTCACTATCCACTAATTATTTTCTTTATATTGATAATATAAATTTCCTATTTTCACCCTAAGAATCTTATTTCTTCACACCAGCATCCAAGTTAGATTGTAAGTAACATGTTTTTGTGTGGATGCACAAATAAAGAGTAATTTTTGTCCAGTTAAATCATGAAAAATTGAATTTTGATAAACTATTTATATAAAATTCAATAATTATGAAATACAATATTCAGAAAATAGTATCAATTCTTCAAAATTCATAAGAGTTTTTGGGAAATATCATGCACGCAATATGACACAAATCATATAACCTGGGCAAAGGCATGGGGAAATCAATTTTGGGGATAAAAAGGGAAATTAATGGGATTAAACTATATAAAGCAATTGATAAGTTGTGAGGACATGACGTCACAAACTGATAACCATCTTGGCAATTTGTGTTGTGATTCTCATTGTTCCATAGTTCTACATGATTTTTCAAAAATTCATAACTTTCTTATTAGTCATCCGATTTTGCTCAAACTTTTGTTGATTGGTTTGTCTGATTTTTCTGCTTTTATTGAAAGTAAGTTATTTTTGGAGTGGATTTGGCCTTTAAAGATACTATGTCCCTTTTGCAGCCAACATCAAATTCTGTAGAACTTTGCAGGAATTATGAATATGTCATGTATGTCCTATCTGTGAAATTTAAACGTTAGCAGTGTCCTAATATTCAAATTATGCAAGGAAACCCGTTTACTTGCTAGACTTCACTGTCAGACACTATTGAGTGACTGACTGGCTTTTTCTTCTTTGGTAATAACATACATAAAATGAGCTGTAAAGGGTACATGAGCATTTGTCTACATCAATAACCCACTTCTTGTAATGGCCAAAATTAAACTGATTGAATCTTTGCGCAGCCTAAAACCGACGACCATTCGGTACAATGATCTGAAAAATCGGACTATTACTTACTGGCTCTATAGCTCCTAAGTCGATTCGACAACTAATAGTCGTTATTTTCCCACTTAAAGACATTTTCAAGCCTCCTTTTTTTTAGGGAAGTTCTAAATTAGTATTGTCTTTCAAATGCTGTTGGAATTTAACCTTTTCATCTTTTTTGCCTGCAAATGGGACATAGTACCTTTAAAGAAGATCTACATGTAGACCTAAATGCACTAGGCAACTGGGCTTCAGACTGGAAGATGGAACTAAACACCCAAAAATGCCAGGTTATCACTGTCAAAAGAACTCACATCAACCACCAGTACTCGCTGAATGGTGTTGCTCTGGACTCTGTGACACCCACCAAGTACCTAGGCATCACCATCACGGGACCTGAAGGCGCTAGTGTAGTTCCGTATCCATTTTTTTAGCAGTTTCATATCCAATCTTAACAAAGTAAGTGGAATCAGCACATCGCACATAATTCTATGGTATAATCTACTCAAATTTTGAAGTATATTGTATCTCTTATTCCTTGGTACCATTTTCAATCTGTTTTAGTCCTAATTTATTATTATTTTAATCCGGTGGAATTGCAACTATTAAGGCTATGTCTTGGCTCCTCTTCTCGCCGATAGTATCGATTTGACGAGATGTCTAGCTAGTAAGCTCTTCGTGAAACAGTTTAGGAAGATTAGAGACATCTCCGTAGTTGGCGGATAAAGTTATGACTGTCTTGTCGTTGGTATCGAGAAACGCACACCTTCTTCTTCTTCATCTTATTCTCCCTCCGCTATTTCGGAGATCAGCGATCCCATGGGCCGCAAAGACATATCCTAAACTGCTCACAGGAGCACAAGATAGAAGCTAAGGAGTAACATCAAGGCAATGGACTGATAGCAGTTGATCGCGATAGGTGCATGTTATAAACATAGAGCAAAGTAATAGACAGTAGGCTTCTATACGTATTCAATGGCAGGACAGGATCAAGTGGGAGTAGAGTAGACCGAAAGCTTCAGTCTCTGATATCGACGGTTGTTACGCTGAGATTGCATCTGGCTCCTCTGACCGCCTCTATACATAGACTGAAGTACGTCAATGGGGTAGTGTGGGGAACGAATGGTTCGGTGTAGCCGGACCGAGATGAATGCGATATGCATCGAGATTTTTCACTCTTTACGTCTTCACATATTTACTTTGGCTGCAATATTACACTGAATCTAAATAAAAATAAGAAATAACCCGGAAATATATACTTTGACTTACGATAGCTTGCTCATTTAGATCCTAAATTAATGATTAATCCGAGAAAGTCTTGTAGTCAAAATGATTTGTTGTCAGCCATCTTGATTTGAGTTAATGAATATTCATTTTTCTTTTCGAACGTCCAATAGCTACGTATGAGTCAGCCCGGCTTGAGCCGGTGATGTTTGAATATTCATAAGCCCAATATCAAACACGTGCTCTGATTGGCCATTGGGCTTGTTTTGGTCGGTTGACCCGGAAATATATCGGGCGGGTCATGTCATAGATTACCAGTTCGAATGCATGAACGTACCGTTTCCTTGGTTCTGAGATAAAAATTGGATAATTCATATACGTAAGTCCGTAAATTTCGCATTTAGAAATAAGTCATTAAAAAATTGATAACTGTACATAGGAGAAAAATAGACATAGTATTTTTGTATCTGATTTATAAATCAGAAAATTAGATCTAAATAAAGAAAATCGGGGGAGAAACTTGGTGCAGCAAAGTGCTGCACATCGGCTCAATCTCTCCCGTGGTGCGAGGCGTACGGGGTACCGTCTGTGTATGGGGAATGTCAACAAATGTCAGTTTTATTAAAGAATGACCCATACCAGACGGTTATTTCTGTCTAGAGTAGAGTAGCACTAGTAAACAAACATGGGTCACAGTCTTCATATTGTGATGCACATAATGGAAAATCCCGGAGACAGTCATTTACTTTGGAGACATAATCATGGCGTAACTGAAGAAGATTTGGCCAGGATGCTATGATTGAAGCGTTCAACTGTCTCATCAGCAACCTTGCACAATTACAAGAGAAGAGGCATACCGATTACCGGACCGGGTCAGCTCAGTTGACTTCTTTTCTTGTGAACATGATATTGTTCTAACTTCTTGCTCAATCAAACACAATTACTGAATCATGGACATGAATTGCATACATACGATGCTCCTTTTCTCACCTGTATACTACATGAAAGTAGAAAATTTGTCGAAAGCAACGCCAGAAACGGAAGAATTACTGTTGATATTGCCATCTTCCATTAGTTCCAAGTCCCAATTTTATACATGATCAACACACGTAATTTCTCTTTGCTCGTTTTTGTCATGTGACCGACGTAAGATCATGTGACTCGGCTATCTCAACCGCGCGCCCACCCCACCCCGAATTGGCACTTAAGAATCGATGGGCATGAGGGAGGAGGAGGAGGAGGAGGAGGAGGAGGAGGAGGAGGAGGAGGAGGAGGAGGAGGAGGAGGAGGGAGGAGGAGGAGGAGGAGGAGGAGGAGGAGGAGGGAGGAGGAGGAGGAGGAGGAGGAGGAGGAGGAGGAGGAGGAGGAGGAGGAGGAGGAGGAGGAGGAGGAGGAGGAGGAGGAGGAGGAGGAGGAGGAGGAGGAGGAGGAGGAGGAGGAGGAGGAGGAGGAGGAGGAGGAGGAGGAGGAGGAGGAGGAGGAGGAGGAGGAGGAGGAGGAGGAGGAGGAGGAGGAGGAGGAGGAGGAGGAGGAGGAGGAGGAGGAGGAGGAGGAGGAGGAGGAGGAGGAGGAGGAGGAGGAGGAGGAGGAGGAGGAGGAGGAGGAGGAACCCCCAAAAAAACCTCATGTTATATATGGTGGAGTAGAAGAAAAAAACGGACAAGCTAGTATTTCCAATAATGCGCGACAAATGTCAATATAGCTAGATGGGGATCTTTTACAAGAAACACGATATCAAATTTTCCGAAATCGGTTGAGTATAATTTCCTTTTCCAGAAGCCTTTTTTTTTTTAGGAGGAGGAGGAGGAGGAGGAGGAACCCCAAAAAAACCTCATGTTATATATGGTGGAGTAGAAGAAAAAAACGGACAAGCTAGTATTTCCAATAATGCGCGACAAATGTCAATATAGCTAGATGGGGGATCTTTTTACAAGAAACACGATATCAAATTTTCCGAAATCGGTTGAGTATAATTTCCTTTTCCAGAAGCCTTTTTTTTTAGGGGCGGGACAATCTCAGCGCTCCCTACATAAAATGAAGTATAGTGCCTGAGGTTTAGGGCAATCATAAGCTGTCAGAAACGTCAGATAAATACAAACATATTCCACACACATTTTTTTTTCATGCGCTTTTAATAACTCTAAATTTTCCGAATTTCAATTTCAATACCCTATTGTATGTCCTATCTCATAGAAAGTTAAAAACCATGTTCGGATTACGTAATACCTCATCATGATGGCCATATTCGCACATTTCAATAAGTGACGCATAAGGCTATATTGATACATCCTAAGGTTGATATTTCGAAGGTAGTTGGTACCTTGTTAAATCATTGATAAATAATAATGTATATGAACTCATACCTTGCGTCTCAAAATGCTCCCAACTAAACAACAAAAAACCTCAACCACGTTAGTTATGTCGATCTCGGTGTAATTTTTCATGAGATAAGATTCTGTTTTCCGTTGGTATCAATGAATTTGACTCAAAGTTATTGGAAGTATGCTAGTCCCCCCCCCTTTGGGGGCACACCTGTTTTTGGTTTGAATTAAGAGAATAAAATTAGATTAAAACCGTTAGAAATCAGTAGAAACCAGGATAAGTTTGGAAATGGGCAATGTAAACTCGTCAAGTAGATCGAACCAATCAATCATGGTAGACTTTGATACAAATCGATTGAACTGGATTAAAGACCAATGCAGGGTGCATTAGGAAACACAATTCGTTAGAAAACAATTAAAAAAACATATTTTTTAAAGGGAGTAAGAGAGAGAGAGAGAGAGAGAGAGAGAGAATTCAAAGAGAGGTGCCGGGGCAGACACTGGAGATCATGCAAGGAAGCTAGTGCAAATCGGAGATTAAAAAAAAAAAGGGGGTACTATTGGATCCGTAGCATATTCTATTGACAAAGTTTAATTGCTTTTAGGCCAAATAACAAAAATGAAGTGTTTCTCGTCCCCGCCCGCCTCCGGTTTTTGGCCGCCGCCGCCTCCTTTTTAAAAAATATTTTGTTTACTACATGTATTTACTATTCAGAAGGAAAAAAAGAGCCCCCAAAAAAGCCTTAAAAAAAAGCCTCCGATATACATTTTGGTTTATAAATAGCTTCTAAGTGATACAAATTATTTGTTTTGTCATACATATTGCATCGCCATCAGTAGGCTCACATATATAGCACAGTATCTGTGAATAAATGGGCTTGGCCAGCTATAATTAGCACGGCAGCCATCAAATAAGCAATACACTTGTTTTTATTAATTTGACTTTTTTTCGTTGATCTATCATGTTTTTATTTTTTCATTGTATTTATTTTGCTCTGACCGATGTAAACAAATATACATGTGCAGTAGACCATTTAAACATTGCCAATTTGATGTAATGTAAACAACTGACAACGTAGTTTTCTGTATGCAAGTTTTTCGTTTATGAATGGAAAAGTAAGTGTTAATTTTCTATGTAAAATATTTTTTAATAATAACAAACATTTATCACTTCTAAAAACTTTGACTCAAGCATGAAAATAAGGAATTTAAGAGTGATTTTTGCAATCGGGCTAAATCGACCTCTCGGACTTGTACAGGTCACATGAAAGACCGAGATACGCCCGTCGAAAACTCAAACAAGATCTACTTTTGCTGAATTTACCATGAATTTCTCTACAGATGACGATGATGGTGACTTTGGATTTTCTGCTGGTCCTGGGTAATTTCATTTTCTTTATAATTTCGCTTAATACTCTGCATGTTCACGATTTCGTTTCCGGTTTTTCTCGCAGATACTAGAATAGTCGTAGACACGACTGCTAAGCTAAGCCGTGGCATAGGCACAGCACAGGCACAGGCACAGCTCCAGAAACGGCCTGGGCCGGGCCCCCGGTCGCGGACTGATTGATAGATCCTGAAAGAGCCCAGCGGCCAGCGCGCATACAGGCAGTGTCCTGAACTGTGCAGTGTTTCGTGAAATGAAGTTGTATGTTGAAACTTAAAGAACACAGGCAAAGCATTAATTTTTTATATTTTTGTTCTTCACGAGACGAAGATGGATGCTGAGTGAGAGCAGTGCCACTGCCAGTTGCAACAGTCACAGAACCATCCGCAAGTAATGTGAAATATTGATATTGATATCACCAAGCCTTAAACGGCTCCCATGAGACGTGCGCGGAGAGCCATGTAAACAAACCCTAAAATGCGTCCGAAATCAACCCTTCCCACACCCGACCAATATTGGACAGTGGCCTCGATGAATTTTATGCCACTTCTACTCCTAATTGCCTACGATAATTAAAAATCCCAGGTAAAAATAAGGAAATATTACTATTAGCAAATATCTTACCAGAGCGATACAGCTTGGGTTCCTCTTCACGTGTAGCGTGTGACTATCGCTTTGCATATGAATAATGTTGACCTCTGACTCGTGCTGACGGCATTTCCGTTAAGTGTGCTGCTCCCGTAAAATGTGCTGTATAAATGTTATACAGTACATTTAATAGCACATTTTACGGTAGACAGAAATAACCGTCTGGTATGGGTCATTCTTTAATAAAACTGACATTTGTTGACATTCCCCATACACAGACGGTAACCAATACGGCTCGCAACGGGGGGAGAGATTGAGCCGATTGTGCAGCACTTGTTACCCGAAACTTTCTCCCACGATTTTCCTTATTTAGATCTAATTTTCTGATTTATAAATCAGATAGAAATCAAATTTGTATTTTTTTCTCCTATGTACAGTTGTATAAGTTTTATTACCTATTTCTAAATGCGAAATTACGGACTTACGTATATGAATTATCAATTGTTTATCTCAGAACCATGAAGCGGCATTCGAACTGGTAATCTATGACATGACCCGGCCGATATATTTCGGGTCAACCGACCAAAACAAGCCCAATGGCCAATCAGAGCACGTGTTTGATATTGGACTTATGAATATTCAAACATCACCGGCTCAAGCCGGGCTGACTCATACGTAGCTATTGGACGTTCGAAAGAAAAATGAATATTCATCAACTCAAACCAAGATGGCTGACAACAAATCATGTTGACTACAAGACTTTCTCGGATTAATCATTAATTTAGGATCTAAATGAGCAAGCTATCGTAAGTCAAGTATATATTTCCGGGTTATTTATTATTTGTTATAATACTCAGTGTAATATTGCAGCCAAAATGAATATGTGAAGACGTAAAAGTGAAAAACTCGTTGCATATCTCATTCATCGCGGTCGGCCGAACCGAACCATTCGTTCCGCACACTACCCCATACGCCGTACTTCAGTCTATGTATAGAGGCGGTCAGAGGAGCCAGATGCAATCTCAGCGGAACAACCGTCGATATCAGAGACTGAAGCTTTCGGTCTAATTTTACGGTAGACCGAAAGCTTCAGTCTCTGATATCGACGGTTGTTCCGCTGAGATGGCATCTGGCTCTCTGATATACATAGACTGGCGTCTATGGGGACTGTGCGGAGGAATGGTTCGTTCGGACCGCGATGAATGAGATATGCATCGAGATTTTCACTTTTACGTCTTCATATATCCAATTTGGCTGCAATATTACACTGAATATTATTTAAGATGAAAAGTAACACAGAAATATCTACTTTGACTTACGATAGCTTGCTCATTTAGATCCTATATTAATGATTAATCCGAGAAAGTCTTGTAGTCAACAAGATTTGTTGTCAGCCATCTTGGTTTAAGTTGATGAATATTCATTTTTTCTTTTCGAACGTCCAATAGCTACGTATGAGTCAGCCCGGCTTGAGCCGGTGATGTTTGAATATTCATAAGCCCAATATCAAACACGTGCTCTGATTGGCCATTGGGCTTGTTTTGGTCGGTTGACCCGAAATATATCGGGCGGGTCATGTCATAGATTACCAGTTCGAATGCATGAAACGTACCCTTGGTTCTGAGATAAAATTGGATAATTCATATACGTAAGTCCGTAAATTTTGCATTTAGAAATAAGTCATTAAAAAATTGATAACTGTACATAGGAGAAAAATAGACATAGTATTTTTGTATCTGATTTATAAATCAGAAAATTAGATCTAAATAAAGAAAATCGGGGGAGAAACTTGGTGCAGCAAAGTGCTGCACCATTGGCTCGATCTCTCCCCGTGGTGCGAGGCGTACGTCTGTGTATGGGGAATGTCAACAAATGTCAGTTTTATTAAAGAATGACCCATACCAGACGGTTATTTCTGTCTAATTTTACGGGAGCAGCACACTAAGCTGTGTCATGATTAATGTCGGCTGTGCATGCAATTGATTTGAGACTGAGAGTGCAGGTCTCAAATCTATATCATACCTGGAAACCTGACTGCAGGTTTGAGAAGGTAATTTCTTCTCTGATGCAAGAACTATTGAAAATTTATTTGTAAATTCAGAAGAAAACCATGAAAATGGTATAAAGTGACAATTGAAAATAAAGAGACAGATTCATGCCTCATGGACATGGGCAAAAGATGTAGATCTAGGCCTAGAGTCTAGAGAGTGAAGAAGAGTGAGAACCCATTTTTTGGGGGTCTTTTGTTTTTAATAGATGTGAAACATCATAATAATTAATATGAGCTGAGAAAGATAACCAGTAGTCTATATATACAATGTATATATTATATAATATATACATGAAATAAATTTACGTGTAAATTTTATTAGGTGAAAATAAAAAGAGCCCGATGAAGATGTATGAAAAAAATGAAGAAGCTGTATCAAAGGAAATATTGAGTACCGTAATAGAAATTGGAATAAAATGTGTTGAATATGGTCTGATTTTCTTCCTGTATCTAAGATATACACATGAATGTGCTACACCGGGACTTGACACAGACAGATGCCCAGGACAAATGGGTGCCCTATAAGCAACATGACCCGTCCCTCTCCCTTCTGAAAAAGGAGGAGAAGTTTTTACATAGGGCTCATGTATACAGACTGTGGCCAATCAACATCGCTGTTGCATGCACATATTGTTCAAAAGGCTGATCATTAACTAACCAGAATCGCTTTAAATTTGCAATTGATTGCAAACCTTTGTGTTACGGGGCCCGGGACTTGCTGATGTTTTTTTCTTACAGTAACGCAGAGAGGTTTTTTTACAAATCCTGCATACTGTAGGTCTACACAGCATTTAGACATGTTGGCCGCATGATGAAATTTACAAGCAGACCAGGGAAGTGATTTTGGGGAGTTACATTCCACTTAAAAGAGAGAAAAGCTCAACACTATAGAACTTCTGGTATCTTGCTATAATGTATATCATCTCAGATCAAAGAAATCTGATGTTAGAAAAAGTATTAGGGCGGGGGGGGGGGGCATTTTATTTCTCCTCAGCAAAACCACTCCCCCTACCTTCTTTCCTTCTCAGATCTTGCATAAAGTTCATAGTTCAAAACTGAAATTGATAATCTCTGGAAGGCCTATGTTTAGGGGTGGGGCATCCCCACTGAGCAAGTTTTGGATAATTGTTTAATGGGTTAAGGAATTTGCCAAGTACGATTGAGACAATGAGTTTATTATGAATTTTTGAAGTTGTCATCAGGGAAACACAAATTTGCAACATTGTGACATATCTTGCGAGCTCCTCTCCAAGTTGCTCTGTACAGAAAATTTCATAAACTCTCATTTTTTTAAAGTTATTGATGACAGAATAGATTTGTTTAATACAGGGGGTTATATAAAGACATACTGGTATTTACAATAATTATATTTGGGTTGAATGTATGATTGAAAATTTAAGGGAAAATACATGATTTCTAAAGTTTTTTTTAGTACAGGGCAAATGGGAAGGGACCTCGTCACAGAGTTTTCAATTTGTGTTTGATTGATTGCACCGTCAAAAATTCATAAATTTTAAATTTTTTAATTGGTTTGTGCTCAAACTTTCACTGACCCGTTTCTCTAATTTTTCTGTTTCGATTAAAACCAAGTAAATAGCAGGGTGGACTTCCCCTAGGGCAATCCAACCCTTGTAATAAGTTCATTTGTATGAAGGCAGAAAAATAGGAGAAACAGAATGGAGAAAGTTTGAAATAAATCAGACGAATATAATAAAGTTATGGATGATTGATATATGAGATCCCTAAGTCTATGCAAATTTTAAACTGGCAATTTGGTTAGTGGATTGTAATGTAGTCATGAGCAACTCTACAATTTGTTGTATACAAAAATATCATAATTTCTGTTTTTCCTCGTAATTGCCTTCTCCCTTGGGAGAAAATATATTGTTGATAACTTACTTTAGTGATTGCAAAAAAAATCATAACTTTCTCATTTTTAGTCTGATTTCATTCAAACTCTCATCAGTCTGCTTTTCTGCTTTTTCTGCTTTCTTTTATAGTTGTTGTCTGTTATGGTTAGATTTCTTTAAAACAAAACCAGATTGGGGTACAGGCTAATGGAGGAGAGGAGTAAGGTCCACATGTGTTTAATATACACATGCATGTATGTTGTATAGGGAAGTGAAGGGGAATTTCAAAGTAAGATGTTAGAGCATCCTTGATTTCATGACCCATTTTTCAAACAACATGTGCATTGTTTGTAGAGCCTGTTGTACATGTTCACATGAAGGAGAAATTGTACTTTATTTCAGGCTACATGTTTTACTATGACTTACCACAAGAGGGCAGTATTACCTGCTTTGCTGATAGACTGGTCACAATTGTGAAGGAGGTGTGAAATCATGACTAATCAGTCTCTATAATCTGGGGTATCATGTATGTAGATTTTTTTAAACATTTTTTTTCTTCTTGTTAAGACAGGAGGTAGAATTGTTGCAGAACCCAACAAAATAAAGACATTGAATATTCAGAATATTTGATTTGCATCATCTCCCATATGAAACTATAGAAACCGAGATGAGCTGCCCAAGCACCCTGTTGATGATACATGTATATATGAAATTTCTCATACTACGTACACATGTAACTTCTGTTGGTCTAAACACCTACATGTAATGTAATGTATGATAGATAATTCAAATGGACATATAGTTTCTCTTGATAGACTAATTCAAATAGAAAAGAGTTATTGCAAAGCACTCCTTGCTGTTAATGAATATTAATACTTTCTTGGCACTAGGGTAGAATACTCTGTAACTGACATTTGAATCATTCGACTTGAATGAGAAGCAACAAGACAAGGCACTTTTCCATCAAGATTTCGTCATTCTGGGGGCCTCTCTCGCTGTTCAAAACGGTATGTCCTGACTACAAAGTACAATGCATGTCGCATTACATGTGACGCTGACAGACAACTGTTTTCGTTCTGTTCTGCCCTGGTACGTGTATCACCAGTAGTTTGTAGGGGTCTAGTCACACAATGAGTTAAGCAAAGTTTTAGAAGGCCTTGCAGAACTGAGGCTGTAGTATGGAAGCTACAA
The DNA here is from genome assembly GCA_037976565.1 of Mesocentrotus franciscanus. Classification (NCBI taxonomy): domain Eukaryota; kingdom Metazoa; phylum Echinodermata; class Echinoidea; order Camarodonta; family Strongylocentrotidae; genus Mesocentrotus; species Mesocentrotus franciscanus. The sequence continues at coordinate 27,403,578 of CP137679.1, read as the reverse complement.
AGGAGCTTTCACACTGCTGTATCAAATCGAATTAATGTGCTGCGCAACGCTTAGTGAAAACGGTGTAAAGGAGGCTTTAATAAGTTCAAACTACCACATAGTGTATCGTTTTCACAAAAGAAATCACCAGTCTGCTGTTACAAAAATGATATAGTGTGACCACTTTCTGAACGCTTTTTGTCTCCATATGCCCTCTACTGCCCCTAAAAGTGTCTCTTGTACTCTGCTTGTTCAACCAGGGTAGAGCAATGGCAAGTCATTTGCCATCATCGCATTTTGCGTTTCTCAGGCAAATTGGACCAGAGGGCTTATAGAATCTTTCAATTCTGTTTTTGACATATTTTACAAAGTAGTTAGAAGAAGAACGAAAAAAATGCTGTAATCTCCAATCGGCCTATACAGCCTACCGGTATACGAACTGCAAAACCAAAATCTTTTGTTTGCAAGAAACTTTGTGACTTCTGCAAGTAGTCCAGACTTGCAAAATTTCATGCAGTTAATAATTGAATTGCAACTCTAAAATTTAGAAATTTGCTAATGTTTCTTGCCTAAAAATGTTCAATTCCCAAGAGATATAATGATGTGAATATCTAGTTTTATAGCACATGAAAAATGTGCGCACAAATGAAAATGAAATAGGGAAAGCAGTTACCCTACATGTGTTTGACACTGTAACTGTCAGGCAAAGCGTTTTGGAGGCAGTGGGAAGGGGGCACATGATGCATGAAGCTGAGCTAATCTCCCAGGGGATGGCTGGGGGTAGTAAACCATGGGCTGTCAGCCTAGACACAGGAAGTGGTGCGGTAGTAAGGGGAGACTACCGTCTAGCCTGTTTTCAGCCCCAAAACGGATGACATTTTTTCCTCGGATATGTCCCCAAAATGAGGTACATGTATTTATCTATAGTGCTCCAACATTTGTTCTGATGTCAAAAGATTTCTTCCTGCTACTACCTGTTTACTTCACCTGGGTCAAGTGTGACAAATGTAGATGGCTGGGATTTGAACCCTGTACCTTGTGATCCAAAGTCCAATGTCTTATCCACCAGACCACAACACTTTTACATGTAATATCATATAAATATTGCATATTCCACAGTATTTCCTAAAGCTGAGTTGGGTATCCTGAGCACTTGATTTTGTTACCCTTTCTGGCAACCCAGAAAGAAAGATAGCAAGCATAAATGATATATAATTAGCTCTTATTTCAAACATATCTGTTTTCTCCATGTGACACCAAGGTCTCAGTGTATGCCAATTACATTGCTTTTAAGATCAAGAACGATTTTGTTTTTCAGTAAACACTAATAATAATAATAATAATATTCTGCTTTTATATAGCGCTTAATACATGTACATCAACGACGTATCTAAGCGCTTTACAGATATATTATTACCCAGGTCATCATACCATATACTGTATGCTGCAATTGTTTCAGTTTATTAAAATCAATTCACAATACTGTATCTGGGTACTTGCTATAATCTGTACATGATATGAGATATGATTTACTTTCATTTTGATATCTAACAGGATATGAATCAGTTTGTCATGAAATATTAAATGAAGGTGAAAGCAATCCAAATTTCTTGCATTTTTTTTTGATTCATTAATAATATTCCATCAAAAACATAAAAATATGAGTGGTAGACTATTACGGCCCTGGCTCTTAACGGATGTTTACTACAGGTATGTTGACTTGCTACATTTTGAGTTTAATAGTCTGTTGCTTGATGATGACGGCGTGAGAAGAAGAAAATAATCACGTGTGGCCTTGAATCAGACTATCAGGATCTAGCTGTGGGCATATACAAGGGAGGATAAGGCTAAAAGATCATCAAGTGAGATTACAGTTCTAAAGTATCTGATCGATAGCGCATTGGATGGTTGATATTGTATAATTGTACACAAGATCAAAGTTAAATCAAGGACTTGTAAGTGACTTTGCTTAGCCTCTGTCCCTACACACCTTTCCTTTTGGACACAAGCGGTCTATTTTAAGGTTGATATCCACCCTCCTCAGTTAATAGCTGGACATTAGCCAGTGAACTTTCACTTTGAGTGACACATTTTTTTCTACTAGGAATACTAAGCTCTCTGGTTGTAAGCTCTTTGCTCCGTATTCAGCCTTTACCGAGGACATTGGAATTGCAGAAAGTGGGCAGCGCCAAGTATAGATTTCATCGTGCGGATGTACATTTTTTGGATTCGATTTTGGAGATAATCCTCAGTTAGCCTCATGTAGGTATCTTTTTTTAAATATAAATTTTACATTTACTTTCCTTTTCTTTTTTTGTATTATTCATTTATTTATTTATCTATTTCTGATATTTAGATAGGGTGACTCATAGAGTTTAAAACTATCACTTGTAGATCTTTGATGATTTCTTGCAAAATATGGGACAACATTTTCCTCCTTAGATTAAATGCTTGATGTTTTATGAGTTGATGTATGTTTAGGATTTTCACTTGTGTCAGATATGAAGAGTATTATAAACTATGAAGATCTTGTTATACGGTTAAGCCCTCCATAGTGAATGTCCTGGATAAATCACAAATTGATAGTGGCTTGGGTGTTAAAAAAACCAAAAAACTAGAACATACAGATAAACTCTTTCGAATGGAAAGTGAAAGTGGTCATATTGTGCATTAATCTTTTATGCTTCAAACACAAATTAACACATTTATTGTAAAGTTGTAAGCAGAATGATTAGTGTGTAAAAAGAGATCCCCATTTTATATTGTTAATTGTCTGAGAGTGTTTCGTAAATGCTCTTAAGAATTGTCTTACAGATTTTTTTTTAAACAAAGATTTTATTGATTATTTTGATTTCCCATACACTTTTGAAGGGTTATGTTACGTATGAGTGCCCCCACCCCTCTGCCCCAATTAAATATTACCCTAAGTCTAAAAAATACAGCTTGTGTACAAAGATAAAAATAATAATTGTGAAGGGTGGAAAAGAAGAGGAGAGGTAGGAAGAAGAGGTGGAGGAGGAAAAAGAGGAGGAGGACGATGACAAGGAGAGATAGATAGAGAAAGAAGTAGAGAGAGAGAGAGAGAGAGAGAATAAGAATGGCAATGGCAAAATGGTATGTTTTTTGGGCTGCAAAAATCGCCATCAGCGATTTGCAATAATCCACAAATTGCAATTACAGTGTTGTGGAAAAGACTAATCTTTTCTTACATTTCCTCACTTGCTCATTTTTCTTGTTGTTCTGTAAAGAACATGAATGAGAAGACAAAGAAAAGGAAAGTGAAAGGAGATGGGATGGTAAGGAAGGCAAAAACAGAGGATAGATTTAGAAATCATGCAAGTTAATAGTAGGAAAAAAGGGTGGTCTCTGGAGCTTGTTCATTAGTTTCCTCAAAATATAGGTCTACTTGTATGCACATCAAAGAATTTGGCAAGTAATCTATGTTTAGTACACTATCTAGTCAATGGGTGTTTCCTGTAACTTGCCTATCTATTTGAGAGGCTAAGTATCATATCACTTTTAAAAGTTGTGTTCACATGTTCATGACAATATCATAGCCCCATACATGTTGTTGTTGGTTTATTTTACCTGACTGCTGTGAAAGAGCATGTTTATGCTTGTAAGTATTAAGCAACCACAGTACAGACTGCTTTGAGTCCTATTCAATGGACATGGTAATAAGGATTCATGCCTTACCAAAGGGTACTAGCGCATCAACTTGGTTTTGAACCCAGGACCTCCCAGTTACGAGGCCACTGCTCTACCACTGAGCCATTGCACCTCCTACATGTAAATATCAGTTGGTGCTATGCTAGTAATGGTATAGAAACTGTTATGTTTAACATGTATGCATTTTTCACTGTGCCAGATTTTGCCCCCAAATGCCATTTGCTGATTTCTGACTTTCCCCCTTCTTGTAATGCATTAAGCTCAGTGAGTCATGGTAGTCGCTTAGATTTAAAGGCCATGTCCTACTTTCTGCCTATTTTTTCAGACTGAGGCAAATTTATTGCAGGAAACAACATGTCTAAAGATAATGTTGCTTGTACTCTGATGGTATAGTCAGTCTGTGTAAATTAAGCAATGTGTTCCTTTACTTTCCCTTTTACACTGTCCAACTTTAAGCTTTATAGTTCATGATTGTGGGTTACTCTAATGATTACAAGATGAAAAGCTTCTTTATATCTCTCTTCTAATGCTAGTCTTTGATTTTGTAGTACCGGTCATCTCTTTTACAATGTTAATACATCATTAACAAGTGCTTTTAATGATCACACTTGCATTGTCAAAAGTTGTACAGGAATGAAATGTTCCTACAGTATCCTTGCAAGTAAGTGTACAATAGTCATACAGTCAAATCACATTTAAAATGTCATTTTATGTACATACATGTACAGTAGGTTAGTAACACATTAATTCTCAAAGAGATAATACTCTTTTCTTGTAAATATAACTTTCATATGGGACAAATTCTGAAATTATAAATAGAGGGATGTTTGTATCCTAAAAATTGGCCATGATACATCTACATGTATGTTGTTCCACTGTCTACCAGACATTCATACTACCGGTAAATCCTGGCTAAATCGATACACGTACATGTAGAAAGGCCTTAGACCCTTCTTGAGCTCAATCACTCTCCTACTTGAAGGAAGCTAGAGATTTAAAGATTTAATAGTGAACGCTTGTATCTCTCGGTTTTAAATTAAGATTGATGTTACATTGGCAATGTAAGACTGCAAGTTCAAGGCAAGGAAGATTTGTTACATGTATACACTCACTATAGGCATACCGTATTTGCCGGCGTTAAGACTGCAGCGCCGTATAGGCCGCACCCCCGATTTTTACATTTCGTAGACAAAAAAATAAAAAATAAATAAATAACAAAAAAAAAAAAAATACTGCCCTCTCCGACCGCAGTTGTACTACATTCATGTATTGCACCATAGTTGAGCGTGCGCAGACTGCGTAGGATTGAGGTTGCTTTACCGATGGCACAAACTTAGATCTAGATCTACCGGTAGTTTTTGGTATTTTTGGTAAGTTACAGCCTTACTGTTATGCAGTTTATATATTCACGAGATTGACAAAACTTCATGTAAAAAATATAACACAAATTGTTGGTAAGATGTGTAGAGCAATTCTAGAAATGTCCTGTACCATTGTAGTTTTGTACATTAACTGGTACAGTATAATCATTGTAGTCCTATATGTATCAATATACGTGCTGTTTTGACCTCTGAATTTTTACTGTACAGTAGTTGCGCATAGGCCGCACCCAGACTTTTTGATATTTTTTCTTCTGAAAATACTGCGGCCTTTACGCTGGCAAATACGGTACAGTGTATGTGTACATAACTGCTTGTTTTTTGGTCGATAAATACCACCTCTGCATCATTTGCTACTTTCCATATCATCTGTTTCATCAAGAGCTTGATATGGAAGTAATATTCAGTGGCGTATCCAGCATAAGAAAGGACTGACAAACAACACTGTGCATGAACATAGATGAACAATAGTCTGATAATTTTTGCCAATATCTCCCTTTTGTTGAGCGAGTGAGCAAGACGTGGCACTTTCTTGTGGCAAAAATGTTATTTTGTCCTCAAAATAAACTAAGCTAAGACATACTTAACTAGCTTTCTGAATAGAGATGAATATGAGGTGATGATTTCTCAAGTAATGGAACGTTAGAATCATGGGGGGCTGGAGCCCCCAGTCTTTCATACATAGACTGGCATTCAGCCCCTCGCCTTCATCTGCAGGTTAAAAAAAAAACATACAAAAACACTAGAACTGTCAATGGTTGCTCTCCCTCCCCCACAAAGGTAGAAAACAAAATCTTGGATTGAGGATTGAGGATTCTGCCAGTGCCCAAATCAATGGTTTGATACACAGCCGATAAGTGTTATTTTTTTTCCTTCACAAATTAGAAATGTTGTCTCCAATCTTAAACCTTGTCTGAGCGTGCTCTGACATTACAAGAACTAATTTATGCAATAATGCAGGCATTCTACTGAAATACATTTAGTCATAACATGTAACAAACATTGTGACTAGGCATGCATTTCGGTGAAAAATCATGTCAATTTGAATGCTGAAAAAAAGATATACCAATACATTCATCGACCTATGTACATGTAATATGTATGCCAGTGTAAGGCAGATTGTACAGTCGACACCCAAGAGAGTACATCTTTGGAAGAGTAGTGAACATGGCCCTCACCAATCACTGATTGTCATTGATGACACGTATTGTCAGTCCTTAATCCTGTGATCTTGTTACTTTGATGAAATAGAGGACAGTGTGGGGCCGGTAAATCCAGGGGAGAATGGTGTTGCCATTTCGAGGCTTTACAGGCACAAATGATATGTAGGGCGAAACTGGACGGAGGTATTTGACTGTATGCATACACATGAATGATTTCATATTTTGCATTTGAAATGGACAATATTTTTTATTCATTTATTTATTTTTATTTATTTTTTCATATTTGTTCATTTAATTATTTATTTATTTATTTATTTATTTATTCATATTTTTCATGTGTCCATGACTCCATCAGAATATCATCTTTTATTATTATCCCCTCGCCGAAGAAGTCGGAGGGGATATAGAAACGCCGCTGTCCGTCCTTCCTTCCTTCCGTGCGTCCGTTCGTAACAAATTTGGTTTCCGATCAATAACTTCAGTAATGTTTGACGGATTTTAATGAAGTTTGATATGAAGGTACATGGTATCAAATTACAGGCTAAGTTCGATTTTGGAGTATGTAGGTCAAAGGTGAAAGGTCATAGCTCATTAAATATGCAAAAACACGTACCAGTAATTATATATGTGAAAATGTGGTTAACTTCCTTGCCTAGTAATATAATAGTATAGTCTAATGGAGGTAACTTGTTCTGACGTATATAGGCCATTTGTACCCTGCGAGGGGATGCTACGCTTTGCGTTGACTTTTCTAGTTACCTTTGTGAAGAGATGGAAATAAAGAGGGGAAAGGGGAAGAAATTATTTGAGACTCTTTTTATTGTAACACCGAGTTGTGATATTTCTTTTTTATCTTAGCTTGAATATTTTGTCATTCTTGTTTCCTCCAGATGAAGTGTATTTTACTAGAAGGCAGAAGGCACATCACTTGAAATTTAGACTTAGTACAATTAATAATTTTTTAAGTGGTTTTTAATTTTGCTTCATGTCAGCATTTCACTATATTTCAATCCTCTTATCCATTGTTTAGAACTCTCATTTTTGAAAGATTATATTTTTTCCCCTTCAAATTTCATACCTATTTATTCATTGTCTTTCTGTCTCCAGTTTTAAAGGTAATGCAAAGTTTTGGGAAATTTTGAAAGTTGGATGGATAGTAGTTCTTTAAAATTTTGATATATTTGGATGCCCCTGTGGATGTATTATAAGCACTAAAAAATTTAGCCTCTAAAACACTTCTGCTTTCGAGCAAATTGAATAATCAAAATTTACCGGTGCTCCCGGTAAATTTCAAATATTTCAAATAGCGCCTAAGGCCATTCCATGGTAGCTGATTTGTGCCCCTCCACCTGGCACTATGCCTGGCAATGTCTCCCAGCTCAGTAATCGGTGTGTTGACTCACCACTCGGAAACTAGAACAACACTCAAATTTGTCTGTCATCTTGGTTTGAAAGTAATCTTTCTAATAGATGTCAATATGTAGTTTATGATAATTCCTCCAATTTTTCTTCTATTACACATGGCATACCACAAGGTCCTATCCTAGGTCCTCTACTGTTTTTAATTTACATTAATGATCTTACACATGCTTCTAAAAAACGACATTGTTCCTATTATTTGTGACAAGTTCACAAGCACAAATTGGCGCCTTCAACTGCACCTCGCAGTTAAATGAAAGACTTTCTCCGCGTGGATTTTTTAACACAGACCTGGGGAAAAAAAAAAAAAAACTTTAAAAAAGGGGGGTGCGCCTTATACACGGGTGCGCCTTATACACGGAGATTTACGTTAATTCTCTCTCCAGTTCCTGTGTATTTCTTTACTGTTTAAGTACATGTACATCCATTTTTTCTTCACTTTTGCCCGCCCTCTCTTGATCTCCCTCTCTCGTCCTCTGTCACACATGTGCACATACTGTACACGCATAGAGATGGCAGAGTGATTCATGAATACATAGGGAAGGATTTATGCTAGTATCCTGTGGGATGTACTTGTAGAGAACTTGGCTAGACTTAGAAATCAGACAGGGATCATTTCTCACGGGCTGAGTTTTAAAAAAAATTGGGAAAAGAAACCCCAAAATACATAAATAAAGAAAGAAAAAATAAAAGTAAAAAAAGCAAAATAAGTAGCATAGTGGGCCAAGTATACAGAAGTAGCAAGAGGCTACACTGTAGCAAAAACAAAATTCTGTGCATTTGCACGCATCTTCACATAAATTAGCATGAGGTATGAAAATGGGAAAGTAGAACATTTAAATCAACAATGACAACAACAACAACAACATCTGCAAAAAAAGACTGGCCAGTTTTATTTATGTGGCCCAATATGATGGCATTGTGACCCAACATTTGCTCTGGGCTTTATTTTTTAAGAGATAATGTAAAAGTTAAAGAGTTGCAGAACTAGGTTAGGTTTTAATTTAGAGTTGGGTTAGTAGTAAGTACGAAGTGGTGCATATAGGTATAGTGTTTAGTCCATGTTTGAAGTGATGAATTAGGTAAACGTAGAAACAATTGTCACTGCAGCATCTACTGCACAACTTATAGAACTGATAGCTTTTACTAGTCCACAAAAAGTAGGAAATAACACTTGAATAATGAGCTTGAGAGATACTCTGTAAGTGGTCTTTGATATAAAGACTAATACTGGGATCAGGACATGAGACTAAACTCTGAGGCCTCTTTATCTGTACCTACACAGAACAGATCCTCATGCTTGCCTGACATATCATCTGTTCAGCAGCAGAAGGATGTTAACTGTGTGTCTAAGTAGAGGAGTTATCACCCTTTTGCCTCCTGACAGACGATATAATGGTAACACATGATATGATGAATCTGTAGTGTACATGTATACAGTTCATTGATGGGGGAGGGGGCCTACGTTGTACAGAGTGGTCTTTGATATAAGTTGAATTCTTGGATCTGGACATGGGTTAAACTCTGAAGCCTCTTTTTTAATACATACATGGACACAGATCAGCCCCTCACACTTGCCTAACATATCATGGTAACACATGACATGAATCATGGTGTAGTGTGGGTAAATTGATAAGGGGAGAAGGAGCATTTGGTGTTATAAGATGGATGAAATGTCAAGCAATGAGATTAACAATTACTTAATCACATACTTCAGTGTATTTACATACATGTACATGTACTGTAGAGCCATTTGTTACATTTTGAAACTTGTCACCAATGTAATCCCCCTTTCTATTCTTTTCCTCTTTTTTTGGTGGTTGGGGGTGGTCGTGCACCCCTGTGCCCCCTTGATGCTGTGCACATTTTTCCAGATATAAAATTAGTGAACCTGTGTACCCATACAATGTATAATCATTCTTGTATTGTCTTTTCACCTTGAAATAAGATTGAATTCTTCTGTTTAAAAGAAAGGAAATTGTAGCCCCACATAATTTTTTAACAATTCATACATGTAGATGATATTGTGAATTTTCCTATATAATATATATTTATCCCCTTAGTGCAGTACTATTGTGAAAGGGGTTGACTTTACTCACAGGCTGTATTTTAGGATTGTGTCCATAAATGACTTCCTGTCTGTAACAAGGTACTAAGAATAGACGGCGACCTTCGCTGATTGAGGTCATCAAGAGAAATAAAGGCATTGACATTCAGATTTAGTAGGGTGTTTTTAATTTGGACTGCTTTCCTTGAGGGGAATTGAGGTGGAGTGATCTATTTCTCTTTGTTATAAATGCTAATCATATTGCCAAGTCCTAGTCAGGTTTTAAGAAATAACAAGATTCTCCCCAAAGTACATTTTGGCCTAATTATGGATCATAATTATTGATGTTACACAGCAAGATAGTTATACATATGATGTTCCTTAAATTCATGTACATGTATTTCTAAGGAAATAGGATATGAAATAGGACGGCATAAAGAAAATATTTCGAATGTTTGATATAATTTTCATACAGACTTGTACATTTTACCATTAACATGAAGAATTAATCACGGTCAATGTGTTTTTTATATACATTTTACATAACTTTGTAAACCGTGTAACTTAAACTTGGTCTGTTTGGAGCCTGAAGGGCATTAACCGATAAATTATATTTAATACAGACTTACGTCCTCTTGGCTCTGAACAGACACTTTCATTTATTCTATTACACAGGTTAAGACAAATTAGTAAATATAATCATTTAGTTGAAATACTTATTGTAACTTACGATGAAATCATACAGTGTTATTGAAAGGGAAATTCCACCCTGATAATAAGTTTGTTTTAATATTAGGAGAAAAATGAGAAGAACAGATCAGTAGAAATTTAAGAAAAATCGGACAATAAATAAGAAAGTTATGGATTTAAAAAAATTCATAACTTTTCATGAAATACTTCAAATCTGTGAGTCAAATTGGCAACGCGGTCTCTAAATATGATGTTACCCCCTCACATTTTATCCTTTGTTGAATGCAAGAAATGTTATTTAATTCCATTTTGATCAAAAGATATATTTTCTTTGTGCCTATCTCGATCATATATCACGGATAAGATACATGTAGGTCTACTATTCCATTAAAGCCCAAGTCCACTCCAAAAATAACTAACTTTCAATAGAACCAGAAAAATCAGACAAACCAATCAAAAAAAGTTTGAGCAAAATCAGATAACTAATAAGAAAGTTATGAATCTTTAATGACATGAAAAACTTTGAAAATCACTACACAAATTGGCAACTCACTCATGAGTCTGTGACGTATGGTCCTCACTATCCACTAATTATTTTCTTTATATTGATAATATAAATTCCTATTTTCACCCTAAGAATCTTATTTCTTCACACCAGCATCCAAGTTAGATTGTTAGCAATATTTTTGTGTGTGGATGCACAAATAAAGAGTAATTTTGTCCAGTTAAATCATGAAAAATTGAATTTTGATAAACTATTTATATAAAAATCAATAATTATGAAATACAATATTCAGAAAATAGTATCAATTCTTCAAAATTCATAAAAAATTTGGGAAATGTCATGCACTCAATATGATACAAATCATATAACCTGGGCAAAGGCATGGGGAAATCAAGTTTTGGGGATAAAAGGAAATTAATGGGATTAAACTATATAAAGCAATTGATAAGTTGTGAGGACATGACGTCACAAACTGATAACCATCTTGGCAATTTGTGTTGTGATTCTCATTGTTCCATAGTTTTACATACTTTTTCAAAAATTCATAACTTTCTTATTAGTCATCCGATTTTGCTCAAACTTTTTGATTGGTTTGTCTGATTTTTCTGCTTTTTATTGAAAGTAAGTTATTTTTGGAGTGGACTTGCCCTTTAACATTAAGAGAAAGGAGATTTTGAGTCATTCTGTCATTCAGATCAGTGATGAATTGTAATGGGATGACATCACAACATTCTGACCGCATTGGCAATTTGTCTCACAAATTCCATGATTTTCATGACTTTCATGATTTTGACAGATTCATAACTTTCTTATTTGTTGTCCGATTTTCCTCAAACTTTCACTAAATTGTTTCTCTAAGTTTTCTGCTTCTAATAAAACCAATTTAATATCAGGGTTGAATTCCCCTTAAAGGAAGCATAAATTACCTGCTACCTCGATTTGATTTTGCATGGTGAGTGATGTTTATATTTTGTTTCAATCCAGTATAATTTTTCTCATGTTTGTGCATTTGCATTAATATCATTTTGATTGGACTTTTTAATGGTTACATGAATATTTCCTTATGTTCCGAGAACGTAATTATGATGTGGGTGCCATTTTAACACCGTAAATCTTTTTGCTGGTTCCCCCAGTCTATAGAACTGGTGTCTAAATGTCACATTTGGGTCCGTCTGAGTCGTTTTTAGCCTCCACCTTTGCCTTCGTTCCTCGCAGATAGGGACTGGAGGAAAAGACAACCCTCTCCTCGGCTTCCTGTCACTCATCGTTGCCATGGCGACAGGGGCCAACACCGTCCCTATCGCATTTACCCATGCCCTCCTTCTCCTCGTCCAACCCTCTGTCTCTCTCTCTCTTCCTTTCTCTCCCTCCCTCTAGCCCTGGCAATGTTAAAACATTGGTATTTCCATCTTTTATATTTTGGAGAACAATTTGTGGTGACGGGAATTTTGAGCCTTTTCCTGAGCTCTGGCTCTGTCTTGCTTCCACGTGATTTGATTAATCCAGTCATTGAAAGTGAGTCAACTTTGGTCTCGAAATTGAACTTTCTCCGCATATTTTCCTCCTGTCTCGTACTCTCGTTCTTTACTCATAATCAGCTGACATTTACTTAATGCTCAACTGTACTGAAAGGCTTTTGTGGAGAGGAGATGTACATCCTTTTGTTGGGAATCATTTGGATATATGTTTTGCAAAGATTTGTTGGAAAATTGGATTGACATTCAGATATTTGATTAAAGCATTATTTCAAAGATAAGAAATGAAGACTTACATGTATGTGACATGCTTTTCTCTTTGAGTGTGATGTCAATTTTCTTTCGTCACCTGTAAAGTTGATTTGAGGAATTCGAATCGTTACTGAATACTTTTTCTATATTTCTTCTGTGCTGTAAACTGGATTTAAATCACATACCTAATTTGCATCGTACATCGAAAGGTGAGTAATTAAATAATTATAAACGTATTCGCAAACAACGCAAAGACTTCTGAAAAATAAAATTAAATCAATTTCAATAGCCCTGTCTATTGTGTATTGAAATGTGCGTAACATATTATGTGATCTGATTCCGATCATGATATGGGATGTACAGTATGGTATTGCAATTGCCCTTGTGTTGATTTCTTCAGAGTCTTTGCTATTGTGATTTTATTTATACACAAGTATTCTTGCCATGAAACGCGTACAGGTTGTTGACAAAGTCCATTTTCATGGCAAGAGAAAGGCATGAATTGCGGTAATTGAGTGTTGTGAATATCATATTGTTGCGTGCAACTTTTGTAGATCTGGATCAGTTGAAAAAAATTGTGAAAAATCTGGTTTGACTGTAAACCTGTATGTAGATGTATATTCATGTCCTGGGCCCCGTCTTTCAAAGATTTGCGATTGATCCAAATCAATCGTAAGTCCTCCAATCAATCGTAAGTCCTCCAATCAATCGCAAGTTTGCAGTCTCCTATCTCTTATGTACATAGTTGCGATTGATATCAATCGCAAATAAGTTGCAATTAATATTAACTCTTTGTAAGACGGGGCCCAGGTATTTATCACAGAACTGAAAAATAGGGTATATATATATATATATATATATATATACTGTATATGCGTACATGTCCATGTGTTTGGATGACTACTGTACATGTATGTGGCTGAAATGGGCCATTACTTGCTGAACATGTGTGATGTAATATATGCTTTGCACTTCTTAAATAATTGAAGTGATTTATACATTTTAGAATCTGTGCTTTATACTCAAAACCAAGAAAAGGATGTTCCTTGAATAATTTTTCTCTTTAGTACTGTGAACATCATTGTAAACTTTATAAGGTTATAGCGTGTTCAGGCAGTTGACAGAGTGCAGAATGCATTTTAATGAAATGTAGCCACATTACTTATTTTCTTACGTATTTGATCATATTATGAGTATGGGATAAGGTACAAATTCTTTTTGAAGCAGTGTATGAGAGCTATACAAGTATGTATTGCTGTGATGTGCAATATATTTTCTGTATCCAAAACAAACATTCTGAATTTAATCACTGTCCCATGTGTATTATGAAAATGTCTCCCTCTATCAGAAGTTTAGCACTATTCTACTTTATATCAGTGCATGGAAACACTTAATTTAAAATATATATATATATATATATATATATAAATATATATAACACTAAAAACAATATGAATATACCCTGTATACTGAATTAAAATGATAAGTCACATTTCTTTAATGTGATTTTTTTTGTTAACAGGAAAAGTTTTCCTTTCTTTTAGATTAAAGAGTGTGTGTGTGAACTGTGAAGGATAAAATATGAACCAACTGTCCTGGGGGGTGTTTCACAAAGACTAAGATCGACTTTACGTTGGACTTAAGTATGGCAGGCCATTCATGCCATTGGTTGCTATCCCCATTGGTCTCTAAATTATAATCTTTATATAATATTTGTTCCTTCAATAATGAACTATCAAAAAAATGTTAACTCTGTAGATTTGAGACCACGATTTGTACGTCCCTTGAAAGACAAATGCCAGTAAATGGTGAGAGCAAACAGTGGCATGAACGGCCTGTTATACTTAAGTCCAACTTAAAGTTGATCTTAGTCTTTGTGAAACACCCCCCTGTTTTCTTCATAATTTTTACTCATCATCTCCGGCCCTTGACTCCTACTATTGAGTAAAAGGTACATTAGTTCAGATTTCATCAAATAGTGTGATTTAATTTTTATTATGAAGTATTAATATGATTTCGTAAATTACTTTTTCAATAAGTTTTTCAATACCATAACTTAAGCCATGAACCTTCATATATTTCTCTCACAGTGATTTATTGTTTTTTTTCATTTGACACAATTAAAAAAAAAGATCTTTCCTAGGGGTTATATTATATCAAAATGCTTGTAAATGTACAGTACATGTACATGTATATGAATAAAGGCAAAATTGCATTAGAAGTCTTGGGCGGGAAGTAGCAGGAAGCATTTAACAAACAATGAATATTATTTTAAAATGTAAGTAATAACAAAATAAAACAACTAACTTGTTCATACCCTTACCAAGTTATGTAACTTTTGAAATATGCAAGAAATTAATTTTTCCCAATTTAAGTTTCTTCATAATGTGATATAGGCTCTAATTTAAACCAGTCCACCTTTCATTCTTGAGTTACGAAAGACACAAAAAACATAAAAATGTTCAAAGGGTATGAATAATTTAGTTGTTAACTGTACTGATCTTTATGGGCAAAACTTTTCAAGTCCAAACTAAAGAATCAATATTCTTTTCAAGTGCTTAGACGCCTGAAATTCATTTATACAGAAATACATGTATTTCATACAGCATAAATCACATGTATACACCTCTACAAAAGCAACTTGAAATTGGAATTCTTTCTTATTAATTATCAAGTTTGAAAAATAAATAAGTAAATTTGATGAGCAAACAAGACAAATTAGCAGGGCATACTTTGAGATACAGATCTTTGCCAACTTGTAGGAGAATATCAAATTGGCAACAGTATGACTTCTATATTACTTACAATGACTCAAAGAACAATTAGACAACTTAATGACTTATGAGACGAATAGACTCTTGCATGAATCAGAGGAGGATTAAAATATCGGGAAAATGATTCTTATCAATTTTATTTCATGTCATGGGGTGCATTAGAGGATTGGGACACTTGGTCGTAACTCGAGACTCAATACGAGATTAACATCAGACAATTTACTCCCAAAAGATGAATTTTGATCCCGAAAGGAATTTCATTATTTTTGAGAATCTGATATAGAACAGAGTCTCTTTTTTCATCTCCTAAATGAATATGATGACACGTTCTAAGCCTGCAATAATAATATGTTGTATTAAATTTATTAAATATTCCCAGCTATCGAATAATTTGAATCAATATCAGTATCTTCATTATGTCGTGAATTTATTCACTTAGAAATTACACTACATGTACTTGCGGTTTGTGCTCTTTTCAATTGCACATTGCCTGTACTTCAGTTTGGATTAAATGTTATCTCCAGTCTCAACTGTTGATCTACAGACACTGCTTTCTTCTAACTTGCTGGGTTTTTAAGAAAATACTTTAATTCTGGGGTTAGATATTGAGAATTCCAAGGATGAAACTTACTTGCCCGTGGCAGTGAGTGTGCTGTCGAAACGTAACATTTTCTTGGCCGTTGGAAGGAAATAATTACCACAATTCCTCTCCGGTAAGTCTGCTTACGTCAACCTCCTAACTGTTCCTAAGTACTCCATTTTGTTGGATTTCCCCCATAGTTACGCTTTAGTTTGGCAATAACTCAGGTATAGCTTTAAAAAATTAAATTCATGTTTTTTATGATTTGATTTATTATCTTTAGGGTGGCATCCTGCTTACGTCAACCCTGTACCTTTCCGAAGAATTATATTTTGTTGGATTTATGTTCAGTTTTGAAATGTTAACTCATGTACAGTATATATATGTTTTCATTAATTACATTCTTGTTTTATATGACATAATTGATTTTTTTAAAGGGGGTTTGCATATATATATGTCAACATCCTAACGGTTTCCAAGTTCTCCATTTCCTTGGATTATCCTCTATAGTTGGGCTTTGGAGTTAACTCAAGTACATATTTTTCATGAAGTACTTCCTTTTAATACAAAGTAAGTCAAAACATTTCCCCCCTTTTATTTGCAGGGGGGGGGGGGCAATGTTTGCTTTTGTCAACCTCCTCTGAATTGTTTCAAAGTACTCCATTGTTTTGAATTTTCTTCTACATTTACTTACTAGGCGCATTTATACTGTCAAATACCTCATTTTGAAAAATCGCGACGTTTCGTGCCCGTGTACACTTGTGCCGAAACATCACCGACTGAGCTGCTCAGCGATGTTTTGGCGTGTTTTGGTTGGTAATGCGCATGCGCGGTCTTCCAAATGCAAAATGCTCAATCATACACAGCGAGTCCAGCACAAACAGTCATGCACGTATAACGGTACGTGTGACTACATGGACTACATGTTACCGCACGTACCCCTATAGATGGGACTACATTTACGCTTCCGTGAATGTTTCGCCATGGGTTCGTTGATGACATTGCCTTCGATTTATTCCCAAAACAACCGTGGGACATAGAATTATGAGAAGATATTTGGAAGAGAGCTTTGATATACTTTGATTTATCACGTACGAAAGTATCGATCTGGTGTAATGACGGAAAATATGAAAAATACTGAAATATTTTCAGATAAAATAATACAAAAAGATTACGCTTTGTTTTGCTCAGTTTTTGCATATTAAAACAGGGTTTGACAACTATTTGCAATAATTATGAGTTAGAACAACTCTTCTTCTTCCATTTGACATTTTAATCATTTCATTTGGTGGTTTCTAAAGCGAGATTTTACAGTTTAGCTGAGACTCTTTCGTAGCGGTTCAGCGTAAACAAGTTGTTTACTTTGTGCAAATAAGGCTTCAAGGGAAAGCTAGCCACGCTCCTAAAGTCACGTGACCTAAAATCGCGATTTTACAAGTGCAGGCGTTTATACTTGCGAAACACGCCAAAATATGCCAAAAGATGCCAAAAGATCACACTTCGTTTTGGAATGTTTCGGGCTTGGCATTTTTGCCGGTAAAGCGTAGTTGCCTTGGTAACATTTGAAACATCGCGGTCAGGCTCCGGTTTGGCATTTTTGGCGTGTTTGGATGACAGTGTAAATGCCCCTACTCACACATAGGTTGTCTTTATGTTTTCATAAATTACATGTATATTCTTGTTGTTTGTAAAGTAATCTAAAACTCTTTTTTTTTGGGGGGGGGGGGTATGAACCAAATTTAAATAAATTCTGATAATCTTTGTTATAAAAATCCTCTAAACATGCCAACATGAGCAAGAAATACAATTAGGAAAGAAAACATATTGAGAGTTATAATTTTGCCAGTTAAGATTGCCTACTTTCAAGAACCCATTTTTATAACAATACATACTACAGTCAAACCTGCTTTAGTGACCACCTGTCTACAAATACCACATTTTTTGTTTCCCTTGAAAATGGTTTCTCATTGAAACATGTACTAAAGGAAACTTTCTTCAAAGATCACCTGTCTACAAAGACCACTTTTTGTGTTTCCCTTGGGCGGTCGCTATAGACAGGTTTGACTGTACGTGAGAACTGTTCTTAGTAGCAAAACAATCACCCATTCCCAATAATATCAAAACTAGGAATTAACATGGATATATATTTATGCAGGGCTCGACACTAACAGGTGCCTGGGACACATGGGCGTCCATAGTCTAGCCCAGGACCCCTCAAAATGTCAAAAGCGCTACATACTGTAGGGCTCGGTGCATATATAGACCCAAAAATTTCAATCCAGACCCCAACAAAATACATTATTGTGGAGCTCTGCTTTATGACCATAATTGTGATAGGTTACCTACATGTAATATTACTTGTGTCATCTATTCCATGTAGTATAATGCAATATGATTTGTTTAAAGCATGGATTTTATACTAGCATGTTGAAAGTGTGAAAGAGACCTGCAGCAGAGGTCACAGAGTTTTTGCAATGTTTGAATGAAATCATGAGCGATAAGTAAAAAAATCTGAGATTTTGGAGTGAATGATTTGAAAGATAAATAAATTTGAACTTTGGCAAGAAGCTGATATTAAGAGAGAGCCACATCCTAAATGCATTTCTGACAATTTAATGAATAGCTGTAGATATTGAGGTACATTGTAAACACATGTACATGTAGGTTTCAGAATTTAATTTGAAAACATTTTTTTTTAACTTCAGTTGAACGTAATGAGATGCAATTTCCTTTTTGAACACATGCTTTTGCTTTATCAGTGTAAAAATTAATTTTCTTTTCATGGAAGCTCTTGTAGGATTTGGTGTTGTATGATTTGTGCGTATTCACTGAGCTCTGTGTTATAATATTCAGAAATGTGAAGCATATTACGCTTAACGTCGTCATTAAAAAAAGCAGCAAGCTTTTACTCTCTTTCTGTCTCTCCATTGGCCCTTTTTACATTTCCTTTCCCTTTATTTTGTGGTTTAACATATTCCATGTGTAATTTTCTTGTTGCTCTTTGCCAATATGTTACCCAGGACCCCAGGACCCTTCTCTCCTGTCTGTTTGCTATCTTCACAATTTGTCATTCTCTCTTTCTGTCTATAACCATCCCTTTCCTTTTACTGTACTGTACTGTACTGTACTGGATCTCTTTTTTTAGCCCATACAGACCCATTATTTCTAAAGTTAAAAACCTTAAAAGTCACTGACTTACATTCTCTCCAAGTTGCAATTTTTATGTTCAATTACATGAATAAGCAACTGCCACCTTCATTCGATAATTTTTTTGTTTATAATGATACAATTCATTCTTATCCAACCCGTATTTCTGAGAATTTTCATTTAACTAACCCCAGATTGTTGATTACACATAAATCAATCAGACATCATGGCCCCGATTTATGGAACAATTTATCTAAAATAATTAAATCATGCTCGACCCTTTATTCTTTTAAGCGACACTAAAACGTCACATTATATCATCATACAGAATCGTTTCTCATTAAACTTCGTCTCTGAATTCGAATATATTTTTTAATTTATTATTTCTTAAAATACACTAGTATTGGATTATAAACATTACGTACCAGAACCCCAGCCGCACTTGCACATGCACTTTCACTGCACCCAATTGATCAATTTCGCGTGTACAATTATATAATTTAAGAGTTATGCCGCTAATTCTCTCGAGGCCGACTTCAAGCTTACCGCTCATGACGGCGGTCTCCTGCATCTTTTGTAATTTATCTTTTTCATTGATAAATATTTGTGTTTGTATGCATCTTATTTAATGTACTTAAAAATGTATAATTATGTATAATGAAGAAATAATAGTTACTTAATGTACTGTATATGATTATGTTCTATTTTGAAAACACAGAAATAAAAGCAAACAAACAAAGAAACAAACAAACAAACACTCCTTTCTATTTATTCTCTACTCAATCCTCCATAAAAGTTCTTTTCCTCTTAGCTAGCTCTTAATACTTTATCCTGCTCTCTTCTCTCTTCATTGTCCTCTCTTTATCTTTACTCTGTCAGTATTTTCTTTTGGCCCCTGTTTCCCATTCCTTTTCTAATTCTTTTCTTCTCTATCTTTCACATACATTTTTTACGCACATTTTTTCCTCTTTTCTTTTAATCCTAAATCCTACTCTCTTCTCTCTTCACCGTCTTCTCTCACTCTCTCTTTCTGTCTCTCCGTGGCCCCTTCCTCAAGTTTCCCCTTCCCCTGCATTTCCTGTGACTCATGAGCTGTCATTTTATGAGTTGCTTCTCTTCGCATATGCTCTGTACACTTCCCTGTGTGAAAGTTAAAGGGCCTGAGGTTGGGGGGGGGGGCGGGAGGGATGGAATGGAGGTAGAATGCGCACCTCTGTATCTTCCCTCATTCAGACTTATGAGTATAACTTTCCTAATCCTTACTTAATCAACTATCTCTCCCAAAACGTGCTAGATTGCTTTTATTCTCCCATTCATATGATGCCAGTAGTCTGAAGGAAGACCCAGAAATAACTTTTACGAATCAACTATTTTCGGTGATATATCCGTAGGTGTTGAGAGAGCGAGTGGGCAAGATTCTCATGCAGAGGCTATTGGCCAGGAAGAGCTCATTTAAAGTGTCACATTGCGGCGGGCATGTTGCGTATTGAATGGGCACATCCAGTTTTGTTTGGATAATTCAAGGGTGAAGCTGCCTCGCAACTGGCAACGCTTCTCACTACCGTATACCTTGTTTTTGTTTACTTTATTATTATTCGATGGGATACACGTCTTTCTTTTTTTTTTGGTGTTGGGCTCAACTCCCTGCCCGCTCTGTAGGATAGAAAGCTACCTTGTGATGCTTTTGAAGGTGTGCTAACCCCATACTAAGGTAACATACTGAAGACTCTATTACCCCTCCAAGGATTGCAGCCTAGCCAAGGCCATCATTCAGATTCCAGGAGGATTTTCTGATGATGTCTGGTACCTTGAGTTCTTGGCACGAATGCACCCACATATCATTATAAGATCAAGTTGAGGTGGCTTCAAGAAAGAGCTCCAGAGATGTGTTAATTTGCAGGTCTAGGTGACCATCTTCATTTACTAATCCTCCTATGCTTAGAACGCATTGAGCGCCTGGAAAGCATTGGCCCAAACACCTTGAATGCACCTACATATAGATTCGTCTATGCAGAGATTTTGTATTTACCCGGTATTGTGATCTGCAGGTGTTGTTTCATCATTGTCAATTCTTTGGCAATATTTGAAGTCAGCATATGCACAGCAAGGAAGGAAATTGGAGCAGTAAGAATTAGGCTTCTCACAAAGTTGATCTAACATCACAGGTAGTTTGTCTAATTCCTGGATCAAAATGAAGAAAAACCTCAGGAGTGCAGGAAACGATGCTATTCATTTCTGGAGTACTCGCTATCAAAGTCATCAGTGACAAAAATCATTGCACTGCTTCAAGAAACCCATGTACATCTTATGAACTTTATATACATGTACATGTAGCATTATACTGAACATTGATACAGTATATTGTCAAATTTCTGTACAAAGTTAGATAAAATTCTTGGGATCGGTCAACTGTTAGGAAATGATGCCCTGGATTCCCTGAGTTCTTGGTAACCCCACTGCCAGTCTCTAAAACCTTTGACAGCCAAACTCTTTTATCTTCCAACTTGATCTGGCAGTAAATTGTCAGATTTCTATAACAAGTGGAATAGAAAACTTTGGATTTCTTCTTGACTGTCGTATGCAGGAAATGGTGTTCTTGATCTTTGAGTACTTCATAGTAATACAGTTTTTAGATTTCTTCAAGATATCAATCATTCCTATGACCAAGGAGGTCTGACAACTCCATAGTGGGACTGTCTATAGGTCCTTACCTAACTTTGTCTCACAGGCTGCCAGTCTGTAATTAACTATCACGCAGGTGTCCAGGTGGGAATATTAGGTTTCACAACACAGAGACAGACCTCTGTCTATCCCCTTCCTCAATCTCTCTCTTGTCACATCGCGCTTATCCTACGTCCCTACTGGATCTGCTGTGTTATCTTGGAGCGTTAAGGTTACCGGCCACTGAGGAGTGTTGCGCTAGCACATGATTTTTTGTGATCACATGTGGATATTGTTATAGTGATCAGGAGCGGAAACTGGAGCAGGATGTCCAAGAAGTTAGTAACAGTATTGTTGCCTTTCATGTTGTATTAATCATCTTTGTTTCATTTAATATCCTGAGCTGTATTGTCGCAGTACATGCATGCACAATTTTTTACAACATGCATATATGATTTTAATCCTTTTTTTGGGGTGAAAATTTGAAGGTACATGTAGTACGGTACTACAAGTTTCCTTCGGCAAAATTGCTCTGACTTCATTTTGTAAAAGATAAAGGGTTAGTGTCAGGATTTTTGTTGGGTTTAGATAAGGTCTGTAGTAGTTGTATAGGTATAGTGTTTGATCCAAGGTTGAAGTTAGGAAATCAGGGTGTGTAGGATATTGACTGCCTACAGGTAGCATTTGTCGCCGAAGCATGTGGCGTAGAACCATACTACAGGATCGTTTTTGTAAAAGATCAATTGGTGATTCATGGAATGTCTAAGATTTGGGTCAAACTGGTCTCATTTCCCTTCATTTCCTGTGCAGACCATTGATGAAGTGTCTCTGGAGATCTCTCTCATTCACATGAAAGAATGAAAACAATAATAATTGTGAGACTAATGACATGAAGGTATCATGGTATAGTGGTTCATTCACTTGACTCTCAATCCAAGGGTTGAGGGTTCGAATCTCAGCCCAGCACAAACTTCTTTTGGCAAGACATTAATTCACATTTGCCCCACTCCTCCCCCCAGGTGTAAATGGGTACCTGGCAATTGCTGGGCTAATTATAATTACAGGGCAGTAGTAATACTGATGTGGCTTCCCGTGGTAAATCAAACCTCATTATTTTTATTATTATTAATATTGTTATTGTTGTTATTGTTGTTGTTAAGTTTATTAATGTTAAATTGTTAATATTAAAACCTAATGATACAATGATAACAAAACATGAATAATGGATTACATTAAGATTGCTATCTTATGGAGACAAATCAACAACATGGGCATGAGGTTATGATGTCACTTCCTCAATATTCACCAGTTGTTTCTTTTTCAATTTGGTATTCAAAAATTTCCTATTTATAGAGTCCGTCAGAAGTTATTGAGGAGTCAAGGTATTAGGGCGACCTGGAAGTCATTTTAACACTACATCAAAGATTATAATGTATCATTTAACTTTTTGAATGACTTGAAATAAAAATCAGCTGAAGTTTTAGGTCATGAATGGGAAACTAGATAACCAGGAAATCAAACTCTGAATAGGGTGTCACATGTTATTGTAGTGTTATTCTCTGTACATTTTTGTAGTTTTATGTGATGTAGAAAGTTTTGAATTGCAAATTCATGTAACGAGCAGAAAGAGATAAATCCTGACATATTTGAATAAATGTGTGTAATTTCATCGTGCCATTCATGATTAGAAATACAAAAGGAACATAATGTACATGTAATTCATTGATATTTAGTTGGCAGTGCATAGTGGAATTTATAATTGGCATTTTCACCTGCATATCGGATTGGCAAAATTGTTAAATTATGAAAATTTGAATCATACCGGTTTATTTGAATTTATTTTTTCCAAGGAATTGTTTCCTTTGCATACACTTTAACAGATGCATAGCAGAGTTGAAAGAATGAAGCTGTTAGAGTTTTGTGTTTTAGATAAACTGTACTTCTAAAAAGCTCATGATCTTGATACATGTATATCACACAAGTTTAACTGTAAAACCAGAACTTTTGCAACCCAAAGCTTTCTAGAGTTCCGAATAATGGTCATTTTTCATGGCAAGCAACTGTTAAAAAATTTCCAAAATTTTATATTGCACGTGACCACTTATGATTCAATAGATTTATGGCATTAGACTGTAGGAAATCAAAACCCACTTACGAAATTCCCCAATTTTGTATGCATTGTTTTACAGTAAGTTTGTCAAGTATAAAGTTGTCATGGTCAATGTCATTCGACTGTTGATCACACGGTTCATGGTTTGAGTCCTGCCATGGCACTAATGCCCTTTGGCAAGATGTTTATCTACATTTGCCACTGACTCTCCACCCAGGTGTTAGATAGGCACTGGTAGGAAGAAATTGCTTGAATGCTGTGAGCACTGAAAATGTGTAGCCTAGCAGAGCCGGGGTAATGTTGGAGCACCTTGCGTGGTTCATATGTGCACTTTAAAAATACCCAATATTAGTATTATTATTATTTTTATTATTATAAAATTTCATTCAAATTGGTAACCACTATTGTTTCCAAATGACTAAGACAACTTGTAAATAGTGCCTGTAATCATATCAACTGACTCAGGGTAAATTCCCTAACACTGTTGAGTCTATCGGTTGACCCCGGTTCAAGCCGCTATAGGAAGTTATCGCTGTTACACCCACATTAGTTGAGGGTGATATAAGTCGAGTTGACCATTAGAACTTTCTTTCCCCCCGTGGGGCACCCTGTTTGGGATTACTGATTATCACATCTGCTTCGTGTTGTTAATCATACTTTCATTATCACTGGACCGGTCCCATTCAGACAAGCTAAGATATATGTTTTAAAAGATAAACATATTCTATAAATAACAGTGTATGATGAGTAATTTCAATTTTTCTTGACTGAACGTCATAAACAAAAAAGTTGAATATTTAAAAGATTTTTTTGGTATAGGATCTGGGTCCATTTTCTGATAATAATGTTATTGGATACTTTATAATGCTCATATCCACCATGCAAAGTGCTTATTAAAGATACTCCAATATCACCCCAGCTCTAGCTAGGCTACCGATTTTTGGTGCATACAGCATTCAAGGAATTCCTTTCTACTAGTACCAATTTTACACCTTGATGGAGAGTGTCAAATGAAGATTGATGTCTAGCCAAAGGATACCTGTGCAGCACTGGGGCTCGAACCCATGACCTTTGTATCTGCAATCAAGTGTTTAAACCACTCAACTACAATATGTCTACATCTCTTCTGTATTAACGTGGTGTAGTACGATAACCATATATAAACTGAGCAGGGCTTATGATGAGCACGTGCCAACATGACTGGCCAGCCGTAACTTGATATACTCAAGCAGTGGCCATGGAAAAAATACCACCCTTAATATGTTGCGGAAGATAACCCCCCCCCCCCTTAACTTTATTTTCTTTATATTGTGTTCATATATTAAATAGTTGTAACAAGTGTGTATGCCTCTTTCGCTTTACAGCTTTACAGTACAAATTTCGTACAAAGTTCCTCTCATGAAAATGCCATTAGCCTCGCACTCTCTGCAGAGAGTTGCCCAACGTCCACTACACTATGACACACTCTCCACACTTACTCTTTAAACATTTAGCCGTGTATTAGTAACACATCGCTCTTGGGTTAAGGGCTTACATGTATGGACCTACGTGATGGAGCCATAGCAGCTACAGTGAAGGGGGAAGTGTTTGGGTACCCCTTCTTTGGTTAAGAGACGATCTGCCTTGCTGAGTAATAAGGCGTGTAGTCCGCGGTCTGATGGAATTGGGAAGATTCTAATCTGGAGTTGTAAATCCTCAGTGCGAAGAACAGATTGTCACTTTAGATTCAAAGACAGTTTAGATACCATCTTGACTAGTCCTTCAAGTACATGTATACCGAAGAGCTAACCACAGATACATGTTGCACACACCGATATATGAAACGGTTTGTCCAATCATAGCAATTATACAACAACCAGAAGGACTTAGGGTCAAAGGATTTGGATTTGTTGTGGTCATTCTTTTGCCTTGCATTGCTATAGTTACAAATCAAAATGGCTACCATGTGTTGAAGCTCGTGAACTATTCAGCAGAAGTCTAACTTTTTATGTAGTACAAGGATTATGATTGGGTGAGTAGGACTAGCCTTCATTGAAAAGCTGTATATTAAATATTAAAAAAGAAATTGTTAATGGAGAAAGAAGGAACAAATTGTGGAAGAATGGAAGAATGGAAGAAGTGCCTGCTGAAAAGGCTTTCTTCAGCTGCTGCATGCTCTCATATTCAATATATGTAACACGTACATGATTATCAGTTGTTAGTGCCGGAGGGGGGATCTTTTCATCCTATCCCCTTCAATTTATGTTTCCTGTGTGGTATTAAAGGGCAATCCAAACTTTCTGGTAATTTAATTTGTATGCAAGTGGAGAATTTATAAATTTATGTGAGTCTCAAATTGGCAATTTAGTCACTGGATTGTGACGTATTCATGGACTCTCCCTTTTTTCATGTACATGCACAATAAATATCATAAGTTAATGTTTTTCTTCTAACTGTCTTCTCCCGTGGGGCACGTCTCAATATGAATATTGTGGGTAGCATATATTATTAAAGGTTCTCTAAAAAGAAAAGACCCTCCCGAGTGGTACATTATGATTTTTTTGTTGACATTTTAGTTATTTTGTATGTTGGAACAATTGGGAAAGTTGTTGGTACTTTGTCACAGTAACACTGCTGATTCAGCCAATTGAAGTTCCCATATGTATCTAGTGATTACAACTTTAAACAATTCTAAACTTTTTCATTATTTGTCCACTTTTCTTTTTCCTTTTCTGCTATCTTTTAAGTGGTTTATTATTATGGTTGGATTCCCTGTAAGTTTTGCTGCAGCCCAGTTTCTGTTTGAAAAGTTTGAAACACATACAGCATATACTTAATTTCTCAAGTTCTCCAGGTTGAAGTGAATTTAGGTCATTTTATTGACGAGGTTTCCATTTTTAATGGACTTCACTCATACTTGAAAAGCTGATATCACTTCGATCAATCAGTCATTGCATTCGTTATGCTCAATATATCAGCATCACTATGCAAGCGATGGGTATCATATTCCTGCTGATCTAGAAAACGTAATTTTACATTTGATATTTTCATATCTGGACGATCTCTACAATGGGAAAAGGGTCAATCATTCCAGAATTGTTGCATGCATACACTTACATACTTTTTATATGATCATTTTACGGAGAGGGAGGGGGTGATGGCGCTGGCATTCCTCTCCCCTCACTAAAGAATCACAAAAATCTCTGTTTATTTTATGTTTTGTTGATATCTGGACAGTATATAGTGACAAGGAACAACAGACCTAGTAGTCAATACCACACAATGAAACTAAAACTTTCACAAATTGTAAATGACAGTGATTTATGGGCCATGAACATTAGTAAATTTCAATGATTGAGTAGTGTGTCAGTAGTGACTGAATCATTTTGTAAATCTCAACCGCTCATTAACGTCTCATTAAGTTATCTTTCGATCTAACATGAAGTAATTTACACATTCATTTTGTTGCAATATGTGATGTAATATTCTTGAATAAAAACAAAACATGCATTTGAATGTCCAAACTTGCACTGAGAAGTTGAATGGTGAACCACCCTTTCTTCATACAAATGTACAATAATCTGTTTTAATGCAGTTCATTTTGTCTAAACAATAAGAGCGGAAGAAAATTATAGTTGGTACTAATTTAAGGAGAAAAAGCTGAATCATTCAGATCTTTGCGAATTTTGATCCTACATGTATGTGGGCAGTGATAGAGGATTTAAGGGCACTTACATATACATCTCTATATTTTCTTGCAGGAATATAAAAACATGAACCTGTAATTCTGAAATCGGTCCAAATATATAATTCCCGCGTGCATGATTTTTTAAAGCTAATCCGACCCTGACGTTCACCTTGGTACAGATAAGACTAATCCTCTCTAATCCTCTCTTGATCTCGAAATTCAATATATCAGTAGATTTATTTCAAAAGTATTTTAAAATGTGTAGGATTTGATTAGTATGTAGGTAGTGGTGCATGCTGTGACAGCAATACTGGACTATGATTTAAGGTCTGTATGAATCATTTCAAGGTATAAAAGCTTTATATGGACAGAGTATATCAAGGCTCAACTCTGTGCAAAGACCATGTATTCAAATGTAGAAACTAAGGTTTCAGATTATGTTTAAAATAAAATTTTATTTTAAAAATGGTTTGTCCCTTTTGCAGACCTAAAAAACTGAAGTTCCATGAATCCAGTGGTATATTGAAGAGGTCTATATTTAGCAACCTCCCATCTAATGAAAGAAATGGAATCTTGCTTTCAACATATAAATTTTGAATGTTTAATTCCAGATATTTATTTTCTAGGTTAAATAAATATTTGTACGTAAGACAAAATTAATTTATTGGTTAATTTGAGAATAGCTCCCTCTGCGGCAATATGAAAACAGTGCTAGATTTTCATTTGTTACAAAGAAGTTTAAAAACCTATGACTGTTAAATTGCACACACGATATCTGAAGGATATATTTTAAACACCAAGTTTCATGGAGTTTACTCAAGTCTGCAAAAGGGACTTTAACTGCCTTTAAGTACCGTGTTTAAATGTTAATAATAGTTTTTCTTAAAGGATTGATTTGTGCACACCTGACCAGTGTTGCTTTAACTTGCGTTAATACATGTATGAAAGGTTCATAACCTCATATTATAAGAATAAGTTGGTGATTAGAGAGGGATTGGGGTGAGGTTTCATGCAGGGTGACGGGGAAGAGGGTGGGGAGTGGAAAGGAAATGATACATAAAATGTACATGTACATGGGCAGATGGAACGGTTGGTGGAGGAGGGGTGCAGTGGGTGAGTGGGGTTATGTAAGGAATTAAACATTAAAAATTATATTATGTAATAGGAGTAGAGAGGGACTTAGAGTCAAAGAGAGAGGGAGAGAGAGAGAGAGAGAGAGATAGAAAGAAAGGTAAAGCAAAGAGAGTTGGTTGGAGAGAAACAGGAAGTGGATAAACAAGAGACAAAGAGAGGTATAGAAAAAGAGATGGACAGAGAATATAAAGACAGAAATGTTAAAAGGAGAGAACTAGGTAAGGGAGAGAAATGGGGGGGGCGGGGCGCTAGGAATGGCTTAAGAATTACTGACGGGCAAAATCTAAAACAATAATATTGTCATATCTTTGGATGCTTTTTGAGTAAAAAACTTGAAAAGGAAAGGGGCATATTTTTACCTTTATGGAACTGGAGGGTGTGTGTGGGGGTGGGCATGGGCCAGTTGTGACCCTCCACCCCCCCCCTCGAATCCATCAGTGTCTTATTTGAGTGGTTCAAAGACCTCTATACTACATGTATATTGATAAAAGGGACTCTGGCATGCTGCCAGTATATAAAGGAAGGGCACATCAAGTATTTAAATCTCTGTTGATCTAGGAAATGAGAGATGATAAAGTTAAGATAATAGTTTCTAATAAAATGGGGTTCACATTCTTTAGCAGTGTCGTTCCTTACGGGCTTGTAAACTAACTTGTGCTGTACTGAATTTCTATTGTACAAGAATGAATTTCTGAAGACTGAAGGTCAGGTGACATTTGTTTTCTTTCAAAGGAAGGAAAAACATAGAACTTCTATTAAAGATAAGTGATTTGTATCTCATATCATGTGATGAAGTCTATATGAACTCTGGAAAATAACCAAGTCCTATATACCCCAGTCTTAGTACTACACTGTATGTGTACAGATTCCAATGAAGTTCATGACGTAGTCTCACAATAAAAAATAACATTTAAGAACCGTAAGCTCCATTTATAGCATTGGTATTATTCTGTGTGGAGCACCAGGAGAGTAGAGTCTGACCATGGTCTGACAGACATGAGTGCTATACAAGGAACCACTATTGCATGTGTTATTATTATCTTCATCAAATCTTTGTGTATGAAACCAAATAATATCGCTTTTGTCTGGAGAGCCATGGTCGTGTAGGCCGCCCAAATGTTTGTGCCTGCAACAGTGAAGAAAATACATGGGAGCGGTGAGTGATTTAGCTCTGGAAAGTTCCAAAAGAGCACAGGTAAAACATGATAAAATGATTAAATACCATTGTGAGAATACCGCTCTTATATAACAAACGCCAAATCCTAAAAGAGCTCCCACGAACGGAAAAGTATTTCTTTCCTTTGGGCCCTGCAGAATGCAGTGTGTACAGGTGTAGTCTTTGACAGTAGTCAGCTGTGTCCTGTAGGCAGGCTGGGTGTTGATTGCTTGTTTCCTGAAGGAGGGGAACACTGAACAGTTGTCCAGTGGAACATTATTTCACCTTGACGTGTATGTGACATTTGTCATCAGACAGACGGGTCATGAAATTTGGTCACTCATATTGTAACATTGTCTGCAACATAGATGTACATTGCACTTATGCACATTGGAATGCAGTCGTGTTTAATACAAGAATAACACTGATGAAATGAAGATGGATATCAAAAAGTACTGAACAGTACAGTACTTAAGTTTGCATACACTAAATAATGTGGTACATTGATATTGTCATTTTTGGACAACCAAATTTGTATTGTTGTACACTGTAGGTTAGTCGACTTTGTTTCTAAAATCTGGAGATCTGAGTCTCTTTTTATTGAAAATGTCAAAATTTTAGGCAGTTTTAGAGATTTTATGGCTACTTTTCTCCATAGTTATTACAGGGCCAATTTCATATGTTAATTCGAGCATTGAGCAATATGTTTACAAGCGTTATGTCCAACATTGTTAAATAAAAAATAATTATGGTACTGGGGTGAAGGAAAACAATCAAGGCTGTCGAGTATGTCTTTCTTATATTGCACCTCACAACTCTTTGTAGTTTATTATACATACCCTCCGTATCAAGGCATAACATTTACCGTACATTGCCCTCACAGGCACAGGAGGGTTAATAGAGTTTGAAATGAAACTCAGAATCAGATGGTATGTAATCAGTTAACATCTACTAAAGATACATGTCATTGCATGATACTGGTAGAAAGGGAAATCCACAAATCCACTAACCAAACCATCAATTTGAGACTCGCATAGACTTAGTGATCTCATATTTCAAACATTCATAACTTTCTTATTATTGGTCTGATACATTTCAAGCTTTCGCCATTCTGCTATAAATTTTCTGCTTTCATATAAATGAACTTATTACAAGGGTTGGATTGCCCTTTTAATAGGCTACACTTGTCTATGTTTTAATATACACCATGTTATATGAATTAGGAAAAGGAAGGGAGATGGGAGGTACATTTTCGTACCGATATCAGATATATCCCTTGGACCTAAGCTATTATTTGGACTTACTTTTGTTTGCATGGATTAAACACCTAAAGGCCTTGAGTCATGCCCTTAGCTGAAGTGTGTATTTGAGTGTGGAGATGTGAACATTCATATCATGGAGAGCTCTGCAAACCTCTCATAAACATTAGATATTAATATCTGTACTCTCCATCGAATAATGAGGGTGACGTGACATGACTTAAATCTCTTTTAAGATGTGAAGGAAGGGAGTGGGTTGCATGAGTGATATGTACTTGAACTTTATGCTCATCAGCATTCTGCAATTTAATAATGAATCCACACCAGGGTCCAGGGCCCGTCTTATAAAGACTTACGATTGATTCAAGTCAATTGCAAGTTAAAATTAATTGCAACTGTGTACTTAAGAGATAGGAGTTGCTATATTAACATTTCAAGTTGTGAGCGCAACTCTTTATATTAAAGTGGATAGAGGGCTACATCAGTCAGTTTATCATCTACATGGCAGGCTTTTATGCACTTAAAGTTAATTTAACATTTAAATATTGTCTGCTGAGAGCCAGAAGGGTATTAGGTCTGTGAAAATTTGTAACTTAAAGGGTAATACAACCATTCTTTAATATTAACCAAGTGGCACAACATGATATATCATAACACATGATATATAACCTTTGACATATTCAAAAGTATTGTTATCAGGACAGTATTGAAATGATTGTTCAGGCTTGCATCAGTAGTAAGTTAGATTATTCTAATTGGCTATTGTATGAACTCCCTGACTCCAAAATAGGGGGACTACAGCGGGTTAAAGAAACTTGTGCAAGACTGTTTTGTTCTAAATTCTCACTGATCACCCCTCTTCTGAGAGATCTGCACTGGCTATCAGTACGCCAAAAGAGTATCATTCAAGATTCGGTTGATTGTCTTTAAAAAAAAAGCACTAATCGGTCAAGCCCCTAGTTATATTGTAGAACTGTTAAAACTCAGTCTCACAACCTGCCTTCTGTCTGTCTCTCAACAGATGGTTTTTCAAGCATTACATTTTAAAATAGCTTTAATTAATTTATACATATGTAAAGATCACAGTTTACCAAGGTGTCATTTAGTACATGTATATAACTTGTATTTTCCAGAAGTGTGAAATTTGAAGGGAACTGTTAAGCCTGTGCAAATTGTTGTAGCTTGCCCTGGCCCTCTTCATGGTGTCATGTGATATGTCTCGTTAATCAGTGTGATGATCTTTGAGCTTTACATATATATACAGTGTACATGTACATATAATCATCCGTAATTGGACACATACTGGTACATGTATTTATTGGTTTGTTCCATCTAAAATTTAAGGAACTACCAAAACCAAGAGTAGGCCTACAACTTACATGTATAAGGTGAATTTTGTATGGCTTTATATGGTGCTGTATGATATACAAATGAACATTTTAAGCAATTGTTTTTTTTCTGTTCAAAGTCATTATCATATTCCTGTAGATAATTTATCTTAAATTCTTCATCATCAACTGCAATCCATCTTCTAGTTTACATACATGTATGTACATACACTATATTTCTTCAAAAAATTATATTATGTTAAAACTAGGGATTCTGTATAAAGTAAGAGTACAATGTGTGAAACTAATTTTAGCTGTTGATATGAAAATGATAATAATGGCTACTAAATAATAATGCTCATATCCATCACCCAGTGACGCTCATGGTGCTTAGATATTAATACCATGGTTATAGCCAAGCCGCTAAAGTAACTAGCGCTCAAGCATATCAGGGCCCGTATTCAATAAACTTCTTAAGCATGAAATCTAAGTACTTTTTCTTAAATTTTGGCTAAGAAAACAGTCTTAGCCAAAATGTGTATTCTATAACAGCATTGGGGGATAAGAATTTTGCCTTAAAAGTAAGAAGAATTCTTAGATTTTATCTAAGAAAAAGGGCTTAAATAGCATATCGTATTCTATACAATCGAGATATCTAAGATAAGTAAGAAATCTACCCTATATTTAAGCATAGGCTGAGGATGCTTAAATAGGGCTTCGGCACTGCAATGTTGCTTCGGGTTGGAATTACAAAACATATGGATGCGATGCATGCCGCCGCGCTAGCGCAGCGCAGGTTATCAGTTGACCTATATCAACGTAAGATTCGCGTACTAGCATCGACGGCGCAGCGCGCAGTTCTAAGCGCAATAGGTAGGGCCTACTTGTTTATGTTTTTTGTAATACTACTGTACTATATAGCACACGATCCAGCGTAGCATAAAATTATGCCTACTTCATAACACTACTTTTTAATCATGACATGGCTGTCGTAAAGAAATCGTTTCTTAGTCATGCATTGGCATTAATGGAAACGGGCCCGAGTAATGTGTCATCGGCATAATGCTAGGTGAGACAAAATTTATTATGAGTCTGATAAAGGTTACATTTAGCTATTAATTAATGTTAGGCTAGGCTAGCTATATAGCAGTAGACGATGTAAAGGGTAGCTCCAAATCCAATGCTAGCGTCGGTCGGCTGGCTACTCATAGACCCTGCGGCCGCGACATAAGAAAGCCCGGTTTGGGCTCTTCGAAGATGTTTGACAGAAAAGTATAAAAAGCCTACGGTGGATGTTAGATCTAGCCTCGGGGGGTCTTGACTAGACTGCCCTACTAATGTTTAGTGTCAGTTGGTCAAGCCCAAAACAATTCTGTGAGCATCGTTCCTCCCTTGCACTCTATCTCCCATACGTTTTGTGTATAATTTCCGTGCGGTGCGATTTTTATTTTAACACGCAAATTGCATAGGCAAATTGAGCTGCAATTCAGTCGCTCGAGTCGACCAAATTGACTTTCCAAAATGACGTCATCGGGTCTAAGAATTTGTCTTATCTGTCGTCTTAGCTAAGACAAACTGCTTTACGTGTTTAGAATACGGCTAAGGCAACTTTCTTAACCTAGACAAATTCTTAGACATTTTCTTAGACTTAAGAAAAATGTCTTAGAAGTTTATTGAATACGGGCCCAGGTATTCATTTTCACTTGGGTGGAGAGTAGCAAATGTTGATTACCGTCTTTTCAAAGGACACTTAATAGTGCTGGGCTGGGATTTGAACCCTGTATCTTGTGATCTACAGTCCGATGACTTATATCCACTAGATCACAACACTTCTACATGTACCTAACTGTTGAAGTCATATTCATGAAGGGCTTAGATACAAACCAGGTATATGTACAGAGAGTCCTTCACTTCAATTTTCACCATCACCACCCTATCCCCACCCTCCTTGGAGAGGGAAGGGGGGGGGGGTTAAGATATCACCTAGGCAGGTGATAATTAGCAATTTGGTAGATGTTCATTGGCAGTTAGTCTCCTATTCCTAATACAGCAAGGTGTAAATAGCTGTTTGATTTAACCTAAACAGGTGGTCCTGTCATGAGAATTAAGATTTTTCATGGTGTTCTGTAAAGTATCATTTTGACCAGAGTATACTGATAATATTGGACCATGCCTTGGTTTCGGAAGCATAATAGTCTTGCAATACCTGAATATCGGTTTAGCGAGGGTCATGGCATGGACGCGTAAGTATGACGTGTGATCTTATGCAGCATTACTAAACATTTATATGAACATTTTGAAATAAGATTGGAGCATTATATCTACAATTGAGATCTTGGACTATATGTTGAGTTGTTGTGTCGGGAGCAAAATGGATTATGAGCACATTTATGAAGCTGTAGTGCCAGAATACCAGTTTTTTGAGGATTATAGTATGATGGCGTAAGTACATGTGGAAGACTTGTAATATTTTGCAGCAGTGATTGAATGTTGGGTCTTTAAGTAATTAGACCAGTCATACAATGTACACATACTGTATATGTACATGTACTTAAAATAAAGATATGGACTACAGGTATATGTGAAGTTGTTGTGTCCGAAGCAAAGTAGAAATCTGTAAAACCTGCTATGCCAGAATATTGGTAGTTTTATGAGGATCATACTTGTAGTATGATGCCATAAGTACATGTGTAAGACTTTTATTTTCTGCAGCAGTGCTAAAATTTATATGAGCGTTGGGTATGTAGATTAGAGCATACTTTATACATGTACTGACAATAAAGATATGGACTATATATTTTGAGGGGTTGTATCGGAAGCAAAGTAGACGGTAAACCTGCCAGAGTATCGGTCTTATGAGGTTTATGGCATGTCGATGTGAGTACATCATATATTTCATCCAGCCAAGCCAATGTAAATGTGAACATGTGGCATGTTTACATTGAGAGCATACCCTAGAAGGCAGAATACTGTCAAACCAGAAACCTGCTTGACAGGAACCATTTGCGAATTACTAAGGGTGGCCTTTGTCACGGCATCATGAAACATTTGCAATTTGCAAGAATATAGTGCATCGATTGTAATTTGATTATTTCACAGCAAGATACTTTTGCAAGTCGTAACTTCTCAAGAAATTCATAAACATTCATGCACGCCAAAGTTTCCGGTTTTTCCCTAAGGAGGCTGACATCAACAATTTAGAGAGACAAGATATTTAATAGGCCATTCCATGTTGTTAGGTAGGACAAGCCATAATGTTTGTCCTGCCTAGCAACAATTAATGTATGCAATACATATTCTGACTATTGAAATAAAATTGATTGTAACAGGTGAATTAAATAATGTGTACTATGGCACTTAACAAAGATTTATGTTTTGAATTTGATTACCTTATGAAAATGGTCTATTGAAGTGAATTGTGATGATTTTCAACCTCACTAAGAACTATTCCTGTTTTTCTCTTTTCTGCAGGTCTAAGCTAAGCTCCCTTTTTGGGATGGATAAAACCAGCAATCAAGGTGGCAATGAGTCGCTGACATTCACAGCACCAAAACAGCCAAAGAAAACCAAAGGTAAGCACTATTTAAATGAGCGATATCAAACTTTACATGAATTACATGTAGTGTTCATGTAGGTCTTGACTGTCTGCTAAATGTCAGAAATTTCAAATCAACCAGATGATATTCATGTATAGACAATCATACTTTACCTGTACACACAAGTAACATGCACAACACCTATGAAAATAGCCGAAGAGAACCAAAGATAAGCACTTTTCAAACCAGGAATGAGAAAATCATTTCTTAAAGGGCAAGTCCATTCCAAAAATAACTTACTTTCAAATATTGAAAGTAAGTTATTTTTGGAGTGGACTTGTACTTTAAGTGCACCTGTAGAAGCCTGTGACATGTACATGTAACTGCTAAAAGCAAGAAATTCAACTTAACGAGCCAGTGTTAACATTTGAATTCACATCTAAACAGAATAGAAAATGGGTAAGCTCGCATCCCAAGCCAAGAATATAAAAGCTCTTATGAAGTAGAGTTCTTGTCAAGCTGCTAACAGCCGGAAAAATTTCAACCTACAGTAACAAGCCAACAAGTGTATACATTCAAACAATACATAACTTTTATAGCACCAAAACAGCCAAAAAAAGTAAGAAATAAACTTTTCCCAAGCTAGAGATTCAAATATTTGGATAATGATAATAATAGTCACATTTGTATAGCGCTTAATACTAAGTTTCTAAGCACTTTAAATTGTAATTATGTTGATGAAGTTGTGTTGTGATCTTGCCACTGCTGGTCTTTTAAATCAGTGTATCGATCCAACAAAAATAATCACAATTCCCAAAGATACAGGCTATCGCAGCAACAAACAGCCATAGAAAGCCAAAGGTTAGCAATTTCCAAGCCAAGACTGAAAAAAAGTTGAGTTGTTGTCTGGACAAGGATCTGCACGTAGCCCCCAAATCACCAAAATTAGCCAACACAGACATTATAATTAACAAAATATGCAAGCATTGCCAGCAGCAATGCAGCCAATAAAAGTTAAAGATGAGAACTTTTGAAACATTTCAATATTCCTTCAGTGAAGTACATTTATTTCAATTGTGCCCCTGCCAATACATGTAGCTAAAAAATAAATAAAACAACTACAATCTCCTCCAAGAAAAAAAAGAGGAAGAACTGTCTCAATGATCAGATTAAATAGTTTTTAAAAGCTGATATATCATCAAAGTATTCAAAGAAATGCATTTTTTTTTAGCATGGAGAGTTCAATCTCAGTGCCATCCATGAGTTACAATAAATCTATATTGACACAACTCCTCTTTTGGATCTCCTTCACACACGCCTAACCTAATGATGAGAGCATACGCCCACTCTACCATGGATATTTATAATTCTGGATGGAAGGAAACTGTTTAATACATCTTGTGGTTTGAGGTCTTGGCAGCCATCACATACAAGTCAATTGGTTAAATCTGGGAATTATGTGGGAAGAAAATCTATTGGATGTAAATGTAATTTTCTATGATTGCAAAGACTTTGAAAAGAAGTGTGTCCTGAAGGAGCCAAAGTGTTTAACCAGTGCATAAAGAACATACTGACAGAGTATGAAGAACCAGAAGGGCTGTAATGTATTTTGACATTGTACAAGTCCAAAATACAAAAGGACAATACAAAACACAAAGGAGTAAGACAGGCTTTGGTGAAGTTTAGATTATTGGTGTGCCTGTCTGGTACATGATTTGATGCCTGTATAGCTCAAAAGAAAATCAGGAAAACTCTTCCTACACTTAATAATGTTTGTTGCATACATGTATATGTATGAAAATTAAAAATCCTGTAGATTGTTCTGATTCTGGGATTTTCCACTACAAAAGTCAGTGAAAATGTATGTTTTGAAAAGTGAGATAAAATTCTATAACTACGGTATGAAATATTCAAAAATTCTGGAATATTTTCTTTGTTCTTACATATAGATCAACAGCAACAACAGCAACCACAGCAAACACAAGGTCAAGGGGGCCAGTCAG
This sequence comes from Mesocentrotus franciscanus, assembly GCA_037976565.1. NCBI lineage: Eukaryota > Metazoa > Echinodermata > Echinoidea > Camarodonta > Strongylocentrotidae > Mesocentrotus > Mesocentrotus franciscanus. The sequence continues at coordinate 27,365,645 of CP137679.1, read as the reverse complement.
CATTACTTCTAGCAGTTGCAGTCCATGCATACAGATTGTGAGTCATGGTTCTTGCTGTACTTTGGGCAATTCTGTGCAAAGTGTTCTAGATGACAGAAGACAGTTATCCAATTATTTCATTAAAAATAGTAAATGTCCTGATATGACCATTTGACTAGTGGTTCTTTCTCGTGTTACTAACATTATTTCATAGTCATATCGAGAGATGTTTCATTCTTTGATGAAGTAAATGAAAAAAAGACATATGTTGTACAGGACACGTTCCATGGAAGCCCCCTGTTGTAGTTTAGTTTCTTATTGCTCTGAAAGTTGAAATATAGGGATTTTTTTTTCTTCTTCTGAGAATGTGTCAAAAAATCTGTGAGCTGTAGTATTGATAACAAAACAACTATACATTTGCCAACTGATGTTGGATAGGGTGTTTGTCTATTTATTTCCAGTTTAAATGACCAATGTACTGTTTATTTGTTGATGGATTCTGAGAGTAGTGTAGTAGAATTATCGAATAACTTGTTTAACACAAACCATCTGCCACAAGTTCCAAGTTTGTTATGCAAACTAGAATTGTAGCCAGGGCTAACTTTTTTAGTAGCGATTCATATTCAATATCGTACAGGTAGTTACTGTATTATTGGTTTTAGTAATACAGTAGAAAATTTTACATTATTAAGAATGCGCATATTAAGTACCAGTAGTAACATTAGAAATATTTAGGTAGTAAATGGTTTAGAATCACAAAAATACGTCTAGTGTACTTTATACTCGTAGATTTAGTGTACACTCTAATTGTTGTACAGTAAAAGGTTCTTCATTGATTATTTCCGCCTTTCATTAATCCACAGTTCAAATGGCACATATATCAAACACGGGAAGCTTGGTGCAGCTATCCTGGGCAACCACACAGCAAATGATGTAAGTTTGAAATGCTCTTTTAGGTATTATGCTAATGTAAAATGTTTATTTTCTTTTATTTCTACAACAGATCTTTCCTTCCATTTGCTGCCTTATTTGCTATTGTTCATTGTGCTAAAGTGATATCCTAGAACTCTGCAATACAACAATTTATTTTTGATAATTGCTGGCATCATAACCTGTAATCCTAATACTGTTTTAAGGATTTTTGTTTCTAGTTTTGTCTTCTTAGTGTCCATTCTTTTAGTTTGCAAATTGAATTTGGAACTCAATATTTACAATACAGATGTTCCAAACTCAATTTGCAAACTAAAAGACACTAAGAAGACAAAACTATAAACAAAAATCCTTGTGATAGTATTAGAATGACAGGTGTATTAAAAGTGTATTTTTTTACGGGATGACTTTTTCGGTATAAAATCTTACATGTATATTTGAGACATGTTGATACTTGGACTATTATCCTGCTGCTGTCTGAAGCATTAATTTGTTATTTTATCTTTTCTATTTCATGTCGTATCTGTAGTACAAGATACTTCTATATATCAGCAAACAACAGCAGGTCACACACGCAAGGATATCACCCACATTTGCCTTCACAGTAAGTATACATAATAATCTGGATGTATAATGTTCTAAATAATAATAGTCACATCTATATTGCGCCTAATACTGCGTTTCTGTTTAAAGTGCTTTACATTGTAATTTTTATTTCCTCGGTCATTGGATGCTATTTATAATCTACACACGATAGTGCACATGCTCTGCTCCCTGGGGAGTATTCCGGCCATGCGCCATTTTACAAGCGCACACATGCTAATTTAACCACATTAACATTCACATGCTACCGGGTACCCATTTAACACCTTGGTGGAGAGTGGCAAATGTAGATTAATGTGTAACAATGGTAGTTGTGACAAACTTAAACAGTGTTAAAACGTTCTTGGAAATCGATGCTGTATTTGGATTTATTTTGGTAAAGATCCATGTATCTCAAGGCTATGAATACATCACGTTGTATTAATACAGCATAGCTTATCTCTCGAAAGTGGGCCTACATTTATGAATGCTGGCAGTCACTCAAAATAACGAGTTAATTTTAGCAGGGGTAGCCTAGCTGTAGAATGAGTCACTTTAATTGTTGCCAGGCAGTGTGCTTCTCTTGACTCCACCATGAGCCCTGCATAGCCCACATGCAGGGTCTGTACCCACTGTTGTCAACTTTAAGGCACTTGGATCGTTGGAGTGTTACACAACCCCCTCTGTAATATGAAACACAAGGCATACAATGTTGATCTCATGTATGTTAGATTTACATGTATAAAGTGACTTGGTTTTCTGGGAATGGAAGCATAGATATTGATAGTAGAAAAAAGGAGGCAAAGATTTTAAATGTGTTTTTATATGTAGATTGATGTCATATAACTATTAATCATTTTTAATGATAATCATTTAAAAATCAGCCTATCATGTTCTTTATTGTTCATTGATTTAAGTTATATTGAGATAAATGAAGGAATAGTCAGGAAATATAATTGCATACACATGTACTGTATGCGCATGTAGCAACATTGTATATACACTAGATAGTGATGTTTTTTAATTTTTATATCTGACTATTTAAATTGTTACATTCTCCTCTCTTGATCAATTTTTAAAGTTAACAAATTGATATAGTGTTTATATGTATAGCCCTTTTTTATGCCTCCGCTACAACGTAGCCGGAGGCATTATGTTTTCTGGTTGTCCGTCCGTCCGTACGTACGTACGTCCGCACGCACGTCCCGTTCTCGTGATCGCGTTATCTCAAGAACCAATTGATGGATTACCGCCAAACTCAGGTCATGTATGTATCTTGCAGAGCTAATGAAGTGATTAGATTTTGGGGTCACGAGGTCCAAGGTCAAAGGTCACAAGGCTCATTATGTATGCAAAAATAGCTCGTGATCGCGTTATCTCAAGAACCGATTGATGGATTACCGCCAAACTTGGGTCATGGATGTATCTTGCAGAGCTAATGAACTGATTAGATTTTGGGGTCACGAGGTCAAAGGTCAAAGGTCACAGGGCTCATTGTGTATGCAAAAATAGCTTGTGATCGCGTTATCTCAAGAACCGATTGATGGATTACCGCCAAACTTGGGTCATGTATGTATCTTGCAGAGCCAATGAACTGATTAGATTTTGGGGTCACGAGGTCAAAGGTCACAGGGCTCGTTATTAGGGCTGTGCATAACCGTGTAATGAGGTACTCGAGTACACTCCCAGCCTTGCCCGCGAATACTCGAATACTCGGACGCCATGTTTTTTTTTGAATTTTTTTGAATTTTTTGATTTTTTGAATTTTTTGAATTTTTCATTTTTCATTTTTGTTTTTTTGCCAACACCATACTACGAACAGTACGAAGGTTCGTCCCTGAAAACCCCGCGATTTTACTTCAAGTTGCTGTTGAAAGCGCCTATTTGTGCTTTTGAATTTTTGACAAATAATTGAAACAATGTTATTTTTAAAATTAAAGATGACAGGCATATATTCCTCTCGAGTCCAAACAGAAATCCGGAGATTTGGTCCCAGTTTCTGAGTGGTGAGTTGACAGTGACACCCTGTGTATGATTGAGCTGGAAAACATTTTTACCCCTGCCGGTGCTCTTCTGGCACGGGTGACCGTCGGCCTGGACAGTGCCAGGTGATCAGGGGAAAAAAAAAAAAAAAATGGCGGCCGAGTATTCGAGTACGAGAAATCGTACTCGAGTAGCTGTCAACAGTGCGAGTATTCGAGTATTCGACTACTCGTCGCAGCCTTACTCGTTATGTATGCAAAAATAGCTCGTGATCGTGTTATCTCAAGAACCGATTGATGGATTACCGCCAAACTTGGGCTATGTATGTATCTTGCAGAGCTAATCAACTGGTTAGACTTTGGGGTCACGAGGTCAAAGGTCACAGGGCTCGTTATGTATGCAAAATAGCTTGTGATCACATTATCTCAAGAACCGATTGATGGATTACCGCCAAACTTGGGTCATGTATGTATCTTGCAGAGCCAATGAACTGATTAGATTGGGGGTCACGAGGTCAAAGGTCACAGGGCTCATTATGTATCCTAAAATAGCTCGTGATCGCGTTATCATTAGAACCAACAGATGGATTACAATCAAACTTGAATTTTAAAAATTGCTTCCATTTTGGTTTGTAAAATTGCTCTATTGCGGAGGCATCATCGACTGCGCGCAGTTGAAGTTCCATCTAGTTAATATATATTTTCTTCTTCTTCCTAAAGGTACAAGCTAATAACTATGCAACATTTTATGATGAACAGAGACAAAACTGGTCAATAATGTTTGAATCAGAACAGAATGCTATAGACTTTGCAAAACAGGTAAGGCAGAAATAATAATTATTATTAAAGATAATCATGATTTATATAGCGGTAGTGCTTTATAAGAAATACTGTCTCTTAGTGCTTTACAGTCCTTGATTCATGTACAAAACGTGAGTTTCTTTTTTATTAAAATTCTTTTTCTTGATGCTAAGTTTTATGTTTATAATTTATGATTATATTTCTGGTTAAACTTGAAAAAAGACATGAATATGGATGAGATTGCTTATCAGAATTTATTTTGTTCTGTGGATATCCTCTTTCTTTAAATGCTCTTTTAATAATAATAACCTGGATTTATATTGTGCTTAATACAAAATACCGTCTCTATTTAAAGTGCTTTAATACATATATCCAATTTTAAAATGTTTAGAAGATTAACAATCTAAATCCTCATATTCATAGTGGATAGAAATGTCTTTTCTTAGTTTTTGTTTAGTGCTAGTTTTCTACCCTAAAAATTTTGTAACAGTTTTAGTCACATTTCCAGAGAAGATTTAAAGCTAAAAATATTGAATTGAAATATACAATATATAGTTTTAAGGGCTTTAACCCCAAGGCTATGATTCAAGATGGGGGCGGGGGAAGGGGGAGGGGGAAAGGCTTATGATACAATTGAAAGTGATATCCCAAGGTGTATGTTCAAGACAACCCAAAGTCAAGGACTTTAACCCTGTGACTATTATTCATCTTGGGGACAAGGATAACACACTACTTCTGAGAATGACATTGCAAAAACAAGTTCTAGATTAAGTCTGTCCTGTGACATAACATACTGCAAGAGATGAAATACCTCCATGACACCTGTCATTATTTGAAGCCTGAGTCATAAGTGTTTAATTTGAACTCTCAAGCTGGCCCTAGTTTAAAGGTATTAGGTAACTTTGCCTCTGATTCTAAACAAAATCCTGGATTTAGCTCATGCTGCAATCATAATTATAAACCTTTAGGTCAAAAACGAATCCCATGACTTTTACAAGCCAATTGCATGTTTGATTATCAAGATATTTATGATTGGAATTCGAAATTTCAGAAAAAACGTTTTCCCAACGGTTTTGAACAGCTTTTATAACACTACGGTCTATTGGGGAAAATTAGTATGGTAAAACCGGTCAGTCAAAGATTTTTACTTTTTAAAGCACTTCATGATCATTTTGAAGTGCAATTTTTTTTTGGCTTCAATATTACACCATATCACAGACACTGATAACACGTAGAGCTATGCATCTCAGATTTGTAAAACTGGAAACATTGTTAAACAATGCCTTTAAGTTCAGCTTCGTTTGGTAATTCTTTCTTCTTGTAGGCAACCCAGATTGCTTTCTATGTTGCAAATAAAAGAAACTCAAAGAATTGGTCCGTACAAGGCATACTAGGATTAAATGTATAGTCTGTAGCTACCACCGTTAGGGCAGACTTGTCTGAATCATATTTGACCCATCATAAAAATACTTGCTATTGTTGCTTGGCGTTTAAGTTTGTCGAAAACAGACTTTGGCAAAAGTGATAAATTTTGTCTTTTTTAATGAATAGTTGCACATTTCATGTGTGTATCTTTCAAGTCAAAATTGAATGTCACTCACAAGTGCCTTTCTCTTTCACAGTGGTATTTTGTGATCATCCAAATCAATCTTTGTATTCCTTTCATAGAAAGACCACCTGTCCATGAAGACCACATTCTTTGTGGTCTTCTGTGGAAAGTGGATTTGACATGGAAACCTGGACAAAAGTGATGTGTGCATAATGACCTTGTGCTTTATATAATGAACACCATTTTGTCTCCTTTGAGTAGGGTTGTATACATGTTTCTCCGTAGAAGCGAAATTGCTGTAACAAGAAATATATCTCTGACATTCCCAATCTCTCCTCTCTCATTGCAGGTTGGTCTAGCCAAAGTGAACAGTGCAGGTAGTGCAGCCAAGTCCCTGGTCTTCCAAGATCTGACCATCGGTCTGGGGGATGCCGTCCAGAGTGGCGACTCCGTAGAAGTCAAATACACAGGCTGGCTGTATTCCAGCAGGTCATTCGGAGATGTAAGTATGGTCAAGCACCGGACACTGATCGCATAAGTATATAGTAGAGATGTCATGATCGAGTGTATTGGTTACCAAACTTTAGATCTCTTGGTTTGCAGTTCAAGTCCCCACCACGGCACTAAAGTCCTTTGTCAAGATTGATATCCACTGTCACTCTCTACCCAGGTGTAATAAATGGATACCTAGGAAGAAATTCCTTGAATACTTTCAGTGCCTTAGGGCAGCTGGGCTAAAGCTGGGGTTATATTGAGTACATGAGCTTCCCATTGGATGGATATCTGCACATTATGAATGTAGATGTTATCATGCTGTTCTTCAAAATCAATAAGTTATTGTATAAAGGAAGTGCACATACATACCAAAGTTTTTTTGGTTAAAAGCAAAGAAATTAACATTTAATAAAGGTATAGACAAAGCCTATTGTGAATTCAATTTCAAGTGAAGTTGAGTGTTGGTAGTACAGGAATTTGTTGGAGAAATGTCCTCAACACCTTGTGCAGGAAGATGGATTACGACTTGTGTAACATCAAAAGATTACAAGTTTGCCCATAAGATCTCTTGCTGCATGTACAACTTTTAAAACTCTCCTGCTTTCATCATTTACATTTATAATCATAAATAGTGAGACTTAACATTTAGCATTTTTCTTTATATTCTCTCTCTGCAGGTATTTGACAGCAACACTAGTGTCGACAAACCATTCCGCTTCAAGATCGGCAAAGGCAAAGTAATAAAGGTAAGAAAATGTAGATATTCATCATCATCATTTCATTATTAAACTAATCATGTTCACAGGATTAGCAGTTTTTATGTCATTATTTGACTTTTTCCCCTTGGAATTTTTTCTTTTCTTTTTTAAATTGGCCATATTGATGAATTCTGTCACTTCTTTCTCCCTAATATGAAACTGTGGGAATAAGCAGTATATGATTCTCCTGCCCCCTCCCTTAAAAAAAAAAATACTAAAAATATGAAGCGCCTATTGATTTGAGATAAGGCACGAAAAGGAGTTTTCTTTCACTGTATCCTTTATTGCTCTTGAAAATGCAGTTAATTTTTCATATTTTAATTAACATAAAAAATGGTAGAGTTAAAACCAAATTTGAGAAAGGATGAAACTCAAAGAAAATTAAACAAAGGGAAAACTAAGAAGGTTTGTAATATGATATACATGTATTAACAAGTAACAAATTACATCAGTATTACATGCAGGAAATGTAATTGGAAACTCATTTGAAAAGAGTTTTGAGATACCATCGCAATCCTGCCTTCTATTACAGTTTTAGGGATTAAGCGCCAAGTATTAAAGCTGAAATACGAGACCCATTCTTAGAGCAATGAGTAATTGTTTCAAAGTTCATCTTGCCAATCGCACAAGAATGTAATCAAGCATTTGCCAAAGGGAGCGATCAAACCACCAGATAAAGTGTTAAGAATTAGTTGTATCCACTGTGAAGGATAGGTTCTTGAGTTGCCTGCAGGGGAGGGCTTTGGGGGATAATTATAGATCGGCGATGCAACTGAACGGGGCGGCAGGAAGCGTCGATTAAGGAATGACATTCGTTGGGAAATTGCACATTTTTCAATCACTGCCGAGGCAGATGGTGGTAGCGAGAGAAGGGAAGTTGTGTGTGACTTTTCTGGCAGTTCCACTCTCATAAAATTCTATATAGGGAAATAAAAACATCTGGGATGGAAAAAAAATTATGAAAATAGATCACTTAAAGTTACATCAAGAGTAAATACATGTACCTCCGTACATTGCTTCTTTTCATATGGTTCACATTTTTTCCAAGGTTAAATGTTTTCATACTTTTATTCAGAAGAATGCCAAATTGTTGGTATGTAGATGAAAATTGCTGGTAAATTATACATGCAGAAGGAAATGTAATTACAAAGGGACAGATGAGAAATGAGGACAAAACCCTTATAACATTTTTTGATATTCATACATGGATAATAACCTCTTAAGGTAGCTGCATGTATTTATTGCTCCAGTTTTGTAAAGCTCTCACTGCATGATTATTATGTGAAGAATTCCAGTATTAGTTTAAGAAAAAAATGAACAAGTGTGACTACAAATTTTTACGAGCCTTATCCTTTAAAAGGATTCCCCTATAAAAGGAATTGTGAAAGAATATGATTGGCTTAAATGGCTTTAATGTGAAATTGCTTATACAAATTAATGTCTTTGTCTTTATGACTGTCTTTGTCCATGATATGTGGGGCAATATATATATATATGCAACTTATTTGCGATTAATATCAATCACAACTATGTACATAAGAGATAGGAGACTGCAAACTTGCAATTGATTGAAGGACATGCGATTGATTTGGATCAATCGCAACTCTTTCTAAGACAGGCCTAGTTTGTATATTCTCTGCTTCTTAAATAGGATTGGAGAGAGAGCAAGTGGTAGGATTTAATTAATTTAAACCCTGTAAATAGACCTGGCAGAGTATAATGATGGGCTTACGCCCTTCCCCATGTACGTGTATGTATACAGCATACAGTATGACGTATGTGACCACATTCAAGTCACTTGACCCAAACAACATCTTCCACAAACTCAGAGCATGTTTCCATTGCTAGAAAGGTGTACAGTGCGCTATACACTGTACACTTGCCCTCTGCATAATCCTGTTCCGTGTGAAAAAGAATCCATTCTTTGTTTAGTGATATAATTTCTTGTTTTTATAAAAGATGCTAAAAAGTACATAATGTTTATGAGTAGATAGAGCTGAAATCACTGCACTCAATAATAACAAGTTTTGTGGCAATATGGAATAAGTTTTTTTTTAAATAAATGAAAATAGCATTAAAATCTTCAAATTGGCAATATGGACTAAGGTCCATAATCATTCTTTTCCTATGTGTATTGTCATCTAAGTGTTCTTCCTGCATTGTGTATTTGATATAAATTTGTATGATTTCATTATTTTCATGCCGATTATGTGATACAGTGTAGTTTGGCAGAACATTACAGTCAAAGGGTAAAAAGGTAAAAAATACAAATGTTGAAAATATTACGAGAAAACAGTGATTCACTCAACCTTTAGGAAGATAATATTCATTGAATGAGATAAAACAAATCATGTACATATGTAGAAGGTTTGTATTTGAAATGCCCTCAGATACGGTGTATGCCTTAGAACCTACATGTACATGTACATGCCCAGTTATTTGCCAAGAGGGGCTAAGCACCACTTCCTTACCTGGCAGTGGGAAATGGGTATTTACCACTAATCACTCCGTTACACCTAATCTCAGTACGTCCCAAGTCTGTCCAATATCCTCAGAGTGTTAACAAGTAAAGTCTTTTTCACACTATACAGCCATGCATACCACTTGACCATGTACTCATAATATAACTTTATAGAGTGAGAGTGTGACTGTGCTGTTAAGTGTTTCTCTGTGAATACAATTTCAAGTTATTTAACATCGATCTTTATTGCTCAGTCATCAGTTTGCACTTCTTTTAAAATGGTGAGTGGATTTGGAATTATAAGATTATTGATAAAGTTCAGCTCAATTGTCCTACTTTTATATTAAAGGCATTGAAAAGCTTGTTTCTCTCAACCCGGGTGCAGAAAATTAGTATCTGTCATCTGCCAAAGAAAGTGTAATGCTTTCAGATGTATTTTAGAACAACATGGAGACATAATATTGTTTCATGTGTTTTACACTACAAAAAGATAGAATGTTGTCATTCTTCTTATAATAATTATCTATATTTTATAAAAGGCTAGATTATCAGTGGTATCATATTTTATTATTAATGTGTTGTTTTCACTTTTGTTTTCCTTGCAGGGCTGGGAGGAAGGCGTGGTTGGTATGAAGAAGAATGGGCGTCGGTTACTCATCGTCCCACCACCACTGGCATACGGCAAGAAGGGGCTCGGCTCCAGGATACCACCCAATTCAACTCTTCTTTTTGATGTAGAAATTAAGAAGGTGATTATGACAATTTAATGTTTTTGTTTCTTTGTTTGTTTGTTTATTTAGACTCAATATTCAGGCACATAAATGTATACATGCACATGTGTTCACATATTTTGTATGCAGTCAGGGTAATTACCGGGGTGTTGGCTCAGTCAGTAGAGCGTCCGCCTCACAACCGGGAGGTCGTGGGTTCAAACCCCGGCCGCGTCATACCAAAAGACGTTAAAAGATGGGAATCGCTGCTACCTTGTTTGGTGTTCAACAATAAGGGGATAGAGCAATGTCGATCTGGCGCTGCTCAGTGGCTGCCGGGCTCACGATCAAGTGGGCACAAAGAATTTCCATTTTCGGTTTAATAAAATTTGGAGTGGACTATAAAAGATTATTATTATTATTATTATTATTATTATTAGTGAATAAAGAAAAGAGAAAAAAGGGCTTCTGGGCTGCAAGGTAATTCATTAATTGCATGATATTGTGTAAAATCTGATTTTCTGATCTCTCTGGGCAGATTTTTTATCTTTAGCATGGATCTCTATCTTCAATTCAAGTTAAAATTCACTTGTCAAGCGTTACGTGTCATCATTTTTTAATCGCGAATTACTTTTTGAAGTGCATACTGGGTAGTACTTGAAGTTGTATCATATGAAATTTTAAGGAATATAAAATGTTGAGGAGTATGATATATTTGAAGCATTTACATTAGCATAACAGAATAGCATGCATATATTTCATATGTTTTAGTGTACCCTTCTGTAATACAGTGTATTTAGATACATGTACCTGTAGATGATGTACATGTGATTAGTGATACACTATGTAATTCAGTATAAAGTTCTGTATCGTAGTCTGGGAACAGAATTCTTGTCTAAGTATGGGATGCTTGCAATATGGATCATTATATAGACTTGTGTTCACAGTCTATCGTGTACGCTTGTACTAATTGAGTCTTAATAGGTACACTACAAGGGAAGGGGATCGTGTTACGCCGCATACAGAGGAAGCACGTCGGAGAATGACTCGTGCTTGTGAATTACTGCTCCCCCTTAATCAGCGCAAAGGCGCAGCCCTGTTTCGTCTTATAGCATCTTACAGACATGTAAATCAACACTGGGAGATGTGTAATGGTTATGATGTATAGATATTCTTGAAAAGCACATTAGAGCTAGTACCCATTGCTGCAATGGTAGGGAAGTAGTGGATGCGCATGAGTGCAGTGGTACAAGATCGTGCTATAGGCAAAAAATTTACAAGATCTTCTCTGTATTTAAGAACTTCTGAACTTTTAGTGAAAACTAATTGACTCTATTGGCCTAATAAGACAATTCACTTTTTGTTATCCTCATTACCATTAAACTTTAACTGGCCTTTAACCCATTGGCTACTGGATTCTCACATTCCCATAGGCATTACACAGGAACCACCTGGTTCCAGTAGGAAATGGGTAAAGAACCCTACAGTTTCAGTTTTATTGGTCAATCCTCAGATTCACTGATTGATGAAGTAATTGATAGTGCATGTACATGTTAGTGATCCACTGAACGCTAGCATCATTTTAATACCATGAGGTAACCTGTGGATAGTGAATTTGTGATTTCACTGTACGATTGAAATGAACAAATGAAATCATGAAAGCATTCATTATAAATACTTGCTTGTATGGGTGTTTGATACATCAAACCTCCGGAAAGGTTCAGCGGAATATCTTATGCAATCTGTTGTATGAGTTATGTTTTGCATTAATGCAAGTATTATGCAAGAAAAATTGATATTGCGTACTGTTTGAGCCACATTAAAAAGGGCTGCGCTTCACCAGAAAGCATGCGTGGGCGATCACAACTCTGCAATGGGGACGGGGCGTGGGAATCTTGCGTCACCCCACATGACATTGGCAAGTGTTTCCTAGGGCTGTGAAAGATTCAATTAAAGCCGTTCAAGGAGGAGATATGTCTAACTTTCTTAGCAATAATTATGTAAGCCACAAGGCAGAATTAGCACTGGGTTGGGTACCCCATAAGTCTCATCACAGAACTTCCATTATGTTTGAAGTATAATCATGAGTTACAAAAATAGAAAATGGGAATGCTAGCCTACAGGCATTACCCTGTATCTAGTGTGAAACATGCTAGTTCAGTTCTGAAACACAGGATTAAGAAAGCGACATAAAAATCTACTTGTGCTACATTGTGTGGGTGAGTTACTGTGTGTGTTTGAGCATTAGTTAATATTATATTTACCATGAATCCAAGCAAATGTGTATTGTATTTGTTGTTGGTGTTTAACCCGTTTTATGCCATTGCATTGGCAGCAAATTTCCATTCAAGAATAGCAATGTTGATTTTTGTTTTTTGTTTTGTTTTGACTAAGAGTAGGGTGTTTTCTTCACAAAATAATTAAAAAAAGTATCTTTACATGTATTCTATACATTAATATTGCTATCATGGTAGTTATTCAGTGCCCTATCCAACAATTAAAAATGGACTAAAATATCTGTCAGTTTGGTGTGGCTAACTTGTATACCGGTATTATGCATTTGTCCAGTGCCTTTATGAGTTCCACATGTGTACATGCATACAGGCACATGTACAATCATTTATGTGTACTTTGTCCAAGAATTAATTTGTCTTTGAGAAATTGAATGTGAAATCTACAAAGAGCATCTTGCAGCTAGCATACAGAAGATATCTCCACGAGGGAATAGGTTGGAGAAATATTGACGTCAATGTTGCCATTTTGCTTGATGCTTTAGTCACATGATCTCATTCGATAAAAGCATTCAGGATTGAGAAATTTGTGGTTTCTGTTCTGTAATCTCTACGGCATATTTCAAGGCAATCATAATTACATCTACATGTTCACCCTAGTTTTGTAATCCTTCCAAATATTAAAGGTTTTATTTTATGTATCATATAGTGAAAATCAGTTTATTTTTTTGTGGCAATAGAAATAGTTTCTGGCAAAGATATGAAATAAAATAAGTTACACTCGACTGTGTTTTAAAGAATCATATTGGTCTGCAGATCAGAGTTATGTTTGAGAAAACTTAAACCAAGGGAAAATACTGTTTTTAACTAAACAAATTAAAAAAAAAACCCTGATGGAATATCCCACCCTCCCATTGTAATGAACTATTTCACAACTCACCTATTTAAGAAGACTTTCAAAAATATTATAAATTAGCAGTACTCTGTATGACTGAGCAGTTAGTTGTCTGGATATACATGTAGATGTATGTGTAATAATATTTATTTGATATTTTGTTTTCTCTTTTTTAGCTTAAATTTTCAAGAGATAAGGAGGAAAGTGGTTCGCTATCTTCAGATGCCACCGATGGCTTGAGGTCGGAGGAGAGGGTCGGGTCACCAAAGGTCGGAAGGTCGAGAGGAGGAGATGTTTCAAGTGACAAGTAAGATACACGTCTACAGAGTTTGACTTTGAATTTTGAATGATGTAGATATAAACATATCATTGTCATTGCCACAGTACAGTACATTACAATGGATTATGAGTATGCCTCTGATAGGATGTAGATACAGTTTCCTTAACAAAAAAGCCCCCTTTTTTCGAGACAGCTATTAGTCCAGGGCCTGTTGCTTAAAGCTTACCACTGAAGGTAACTTTATATATTAATTACCATGGCAACATCACTCAACAGCCAGTCAAATCAAGGTTTCCATGGAAGTAACCATTAATGGTAAATTTACCATCAATGCCAAGTTTTATGCCATGGGGCCCAAGTCCTACCTATTAAATTTTAAAATATCCAACTTGATGAATTCTTCATTAAAGGTAAAACACATGTAGCAGATCTTGTTGAAGAAAAAATGAAGTACATTAAAAAACTCTTTGATCCATCATTCCACGAAGGTCTAAGCATAAGAGTTCCCAGATTAAAACTCAATGAAAATTCTTTTGAAATCCACATTGGATGAATATTTGGAATGAATGAAATGCTAGGAAAAGAAGAGTATGTTATTTGCAATCCCTAATGAAAATTATTTTACCTGTTTGTATCACAACAGTGAAAGCAGAATAAAGCACAACAACAACTCAGAATCACAACTGTCAACGGTAAGTCCTTTCTCTATCTTTCTCTTTTCATGTCATGAGTCTTAATGTAATATGCATGTATGAAGTCTGGCTTTGTGGCCTCCATTGGAGATTTATTTATTTCTGATATTTAGACAGGGTGACTCATTATCACCAATAATGGTGGTTGTCAATGAGGCCCTGTTAAACATACATGTTATAAGAAACAATAGTTTAAAAATAGAAAATTATAATAATAATAACAAAATCATGAACATAAACTCAGAACAGCAACAAAGAATAAGGAAGAACATGATTGCATTTGTCAAATGTCAGAGTAAAGATTTAATCTTGATCAATACACATTCAACAAATAAGTAATAAGAATGATGCAACCTGCACAATACAAATTTTATTTAATTGAGAGTTTCCTGCTGATAGAATAATTATTAATGAAATTGTCCAACAGTATTTTAAATCAAAATCCTCCTTTATTCCATTTTCTCACCCTGGGAAATGTTAATTACTTAATTAAACCTTAATTTGTTAGATTTGATGGGGTTAGTGAACCATTTCATGTGATTCAAATTAATCTGTGATTATTTTCTTTTCATTTAAACACCTGTGGTATTAAACAGCAATTTGTCAAATGTTCTAATTTCTGTTATTTTCACCAGTCACCTGTTTATTAATGTTTGTTTGCTTGTTGTTGTCTTTAGAAATACAATGTAATGTTTACTGGTGATGATGTTTTTAACATAAATGATAAAAATACAAAGATATGGACTATTTCCATTATTCACAGAAGAAGAGCTAAATTACTGCAGAAAAACTCATACTTTATCGACAAATATGTGACAATTTTTTATGACGATGTACATGTAGAACATTATGATAAGAGAAATGTCTCTCTCCTCTTTTCAGAACTTTTTCAATTTACTACTTGTTCTTACATATAATTTCCAAGCAATACAAACATTCCTGTAGATAATTGCTGTAGGTACAAGTGTACATCTATACACACTTTTAAAATGTTTTTTTTCCCCCTTCTTTATAGAGTCCCTCATCAAGTAAAGCCAAATTGATCTCCCGTATGGCCAAGATGGGACAGCCCATGCTGCCGCTCGCTGGCGGGGTCGTAGCCCAAGATAGCACAGACTCAGAAGCAGATGTGAGTTTCACTTTGATTTCACACTTTTTTAATATTTGTATTTGTATTTAGAACTTGACATTAATAGATGAACGTTGTTTCCCTTAAAGTATACCAAACACCTGAAAAATTAATTTGTGTATACCTAGAATGTATAAAATCAATGTCTAAAACTTTACCTTGCATTCTATTGGTAAACCCTTAAGGAGTATGAAGAAAATAAAGGATAACCCCATGTAACGGGCTCACATGGAACACAAGTCGGTCTTGGGTTCCACGCGCGACCTATTCTATGCGAGTGTGCATTAACTGGTCTACTCAACAAAACGTTTCACTGTTCACTGATTATGTATTTAAATTGCAATATCTCTTTAAATAGTAGAAGTAATATTTGAAGCTCTTATTTTGAATACTGTATAGGCACATAGAACCTCTTCCACCAAGAGCAAAACCTGTTTTGGTAATTGGTACACTTGAACTCTTTTGTTGTTGTTGTTGTATTTTATGCCACAATAGCGCAAAAACAATGCAACATAACAGTATCAACATGAAAGCCAACAGATTGAGATGATATTTTCTACTAAGAGTCAGGAAAACTCTTTTAAACTCACTAGTAGGTAGGGTATTTCTGGCTGTTAGCAGACAATGTGAACGTTGTGCTGTAGGCTGTATATGTTTAATCTGCATAACATGAAGTATCCGTTGTGAAACTGATACACCTCCTCTCCCAGTAGAAAGTGGAAGTAGAGGTTTGGGGGATACAAAGAAGACTTCAGCCAGGTGTATATTGAAATTAGGTTAGATTAAAATGGGGTTTTGTGATTGGATAATAATGGTTCGAGTTTTATTTATCAGTATCGTACAATATTATGTCAAAGAGACCGAGAGTCTGGCATGAAGGAATGTTAAGAGACTAAGATTGAAAAATAACTTGAAGAGAAAATATGAGAATGGTATAGAGAGATAGAGGGGAAATGGATAAATGGTTAATAAACGACAGCAGAAATGGAGGAGTAAAGATTGGAGGAAGAGAGAGAGAGAGAGAGAGTAGAATTGTTATTATTATTTTATGCTTTCACAATTAAGTCATTCTTAGGACTCCTACACATTTGGTCACATTAATATCAGTTCTATCAGGTACAATGTATTAAGATTTTCTTGTGCTATCCGAGCAATCTTGGGAAGTATTCCTTTTAACAGCTTGTTGTAATGTGACTTGACTCTAGACAATGCCAGAGGAAACCCCTTTCTATCACTGGATTACTTAAAAAATATGAAACATCTTGGAAATGCCTGAGATGTCCATGGATAGTGCTAATTTCCCATTTCCTCCAATTGTAGCCACTCCTCTGCTCGAATCCATCCAGCATATATGCATTATGCACATCATGATGAAAATGTATCAAAAGCTGCCAAGTTTTGTGCCAAAAAATGCATGATTGGTATCTAATTCTCTAAATCGTCAGGCTAACAGCCATTGTGTCACTTTGGAAAGGTTTCAACCAATTGTCTAAAAAGGACAGAGAGAATTAAGATAGAAGGAGAGAGAGAGGAAAAAATGAAATTGTAACTACATTTGAGTGGGGTGCAGCAAATGTTTCCCTTTATATCACAAGGGAGCACCTATGCAACTGTAAAGCAGGAATCGCTGTCTGGACTTTTGCTTTGTCTGGAATCTACCAGCATTTGTTTGATACACGCGCTTGTTGCTACATGTACGTGTAAGATCAGTTCTCAAGGGATGCTTTCAAAAGCCTGCTGGATTAGATGACTTTGAAAGAATTCTATGAAGATTCAACGGAGCAGAAGATACATTGGAATAGCACATTATCTGTTTTTTATTAAACTTTCAAGAGGAAGAAATTGATGCAAGACCTGTTGGAGGAATGACTTCTATGAAATAACCTACATGTAGATGAAAACATGTGGAATCTACTGGAATTTGTTTGGGATATGTACAATAGCTTGGATACATTCAAAAGGATGCTTTCAAAAGCCTGCAGGATATTTTCAAGAGGTGAACAATTATGATAGACCTGCTGGAGGATTGATTGGCAAGATTACCTTCTTGATGAATACACTTGGAATTGAAGATTCATGAAAGGTGAATGAACTCTTTGAAGACAGGACAGATGATTACATTTTGCAGAAATTATATTTTTAAAATTTCTCTGAGGATCGAGTCTGGATGTGTCGGGAGAAACACTTGCAATTGACAGTGAAAGATAATACATTCTGCGAAAAAGATAGCTGTAGAGTTGAATATATACATGTACATGTATGCAGACGTGATCATCTTTCTGAGGATTAACTCTTGGGAGATAAACCGGATGAAAATACTTAAAAGAGACCATGACAGATGAATACTTTCTGCAAAAATGATAGCTGTGGAGATGAATATACATGTATGCAGCCATGAAAGTCTTTCTGAGGGTTGACTCTCATGAGATTATCTGGATGAACATGTGAAGGAGAGCAGAATTATGTTAGATGAAAGCATTTTGCAGGGCCCCCTGGACTCTATAATTAGGCATTAGAATGGATACATCATAGGGAGATTTCTACCTGTCCAGCCGAGCTTGGATCGGAATATGTTCATTTGCACGTACACCTGCATATATATAGATTATGGATTATTTATATTTGGGATGGGATATGATCGGAATAGTTACGTTTTTAGAGAAATTAAAAGTTGCATTAGATTCATCACTGAACAGGAAAGATCACTTTTATTTTTTTACCTCTCTCCAAGTGTGAAAGTTGTGACATGGACTTGATGATTCTTCAAACATACATGATTCGAGGTTGCGTAACCCAATAACCCCTGTAGAAAGAAGGACTATATGTACATGTAGGAGAAAGTACTCTCTATTGGTGTTGGACTTTGCATGTATTGTGAGCTTTGGCTACAGACAGGGTTATGTTACAGTTGTCATAGGAACCTTTATTGACATTGATCACTAGGTGATTGACTTCAGCCTTGAATCAGGAATTCACAAATTTGATTTTAATTGATTGTGCAATTCAGCTGTCACTGCTGATCTCTACTCAAAGCGCTGGTGGACAATCAATCCGTTCATAAACATGTTGGCTGACCTATTGTATTGTCTATACAAATTCATATGTACATCTTGCACCAACTACTAATTTCAGACACACCCATATGTATATTAAGCACATGAAGGAATATTGGAAGAGTACAGCAGAGAATGCCATTGTATTAAGGCAATAGGTGCATCAAGATGGGCAGCAACAAGAGCCGCTTCATCCATGTCGCAGAAATCGAAGAAGAGCGCAGCAAGAGGCGCGAGACGTGCATCCACACAGGAACCGTGAGACGCTGGAACACGGTGAAAAGCGTGGACGCCATGGCCAACCGTATGGACAGTATTCTTGGGGTTGGGTACCCTGAGAGGCCGTTGAAGTCGGTCAAGAGCCTCGGAGACCTCATCTTTGAGAACTCTGTACAGAAGCCTTTGCAGGGCCCTGTCAAGTTACGGGCAGCGTCTCAGAGACTAGCAGTTGTAAACGTATTAACATTTGCTAATAGTTTTGTGCTTCATTTTACTTGTTTTTGTCTCATGTATTTATTACAGCAGTTCTGCTTTGTATAGAATCTATGCAAATATAATGATGTGGTGTGAATTATGTTTGTTCATTTTATGAAGGGATGCTATAGAAAATGATGCTTGAAAAAATATGCAGAGATTATTGTATGCATTTTAAGGTAGAGGTAAATGCCCATATGCATTATACCATTAAGCAAGGAGCCATATCAAAGGGACTTTGTTAATGATGATAGCAATTGCACATTTTATATTATTTCACCTTATATTCTTGAAATTGTTTAGTGGAATGTTGATCTTTCTAGAACATTGAAGAATTTATACCAGGAAATTTCATTTAATATATATAGTGTGTTTGTGAAATATATAAATCTTTCTGTTGAATATAAGTTGCAAAGTGTACACAATAGCATCACCAAACATCTTACAAAATGTGCTGGAACAGCAGACTCTCACTGAGAGCTTTGGTGGGCCAATCGTGAGACTTGATGTGTTGAAAATGGTTTATTTGGGAAACAAGAACTTTCCAGGCTACATTCTTCATACATCTTTTCCACCCTCTCTCTCATTTTAAACAGGAAGCAAGTGCATCAGACACAGGGGGCATGTCACCCTCAGGTCACCCAAACATGATGGCCAAGAAGGCCATGAAGGTACCCAAGAAGATGCACAACAACCACACCAATAACTTCCAGTCTGATATGGGCCATGGTATGCACAACCAACTCCCAAGGCCTGGTGACCCTGGAGGTACAGTTGATACACCTCTTTTGTTTTACTCCTCTTTATTAGTTACAGCTCTTAAGAGGTTTCAACTCATACCTGTGATGATTTTGTTAGTGGTGATTGTGCTAATGATGATGGGTGATGGTGATGTTCATGATGTCAATGATGTCAATTATGATGATGATTTTGAGCTGCCTGATGGTGATAGGGATGACGATGATGTTAGTGGTGGTAGTTGCAATTATGATAGTAATGGTAACTATAACAGTGATGGGGGGGAGGAGGAGGAGGAGGAGGAGGAGGAGGAGGAGGAGGAGGAGGAGGAGAGAGAGAGAGAGAGAGAGAGAGAGAGAGAGAGGGGGGGGGAATGCTGATGATGATGACAGTGAGTGATGATAAAGATGACAATGATCATGTAATCTTGATATTGTTACCCTATGGCATACATTTATCTGTTACCAGTTGCAATAAACATAATAGTCAAAGGAGTATACAGACATGTAAATGTACATATAAAATTAAGAATAGCGATTTGTCAATAGTGTGTATTCCTTGAAATTACAACCATACCTGAAAAAAGAATACCGAAATTCCAAATCTGACAATTCAGCTTCTAACATTATCAGCTGTCCACAGAACATCAATGGAAAAAGTAGAATGATGATTGACATTTTCTAACTGAACATAAATTTTTAAGACTTTGGCAATGTTACATACAGTTGCAGAAGGGGATTAAAGGGGTAACCCATTTAATGACATTTCAGGCTGAGCTACAACATTAACCAAGTAAAACTTTAAATTGGCAACATGTGGTGAAACGTAAATCATTGTATTTTTCTGATACTAATTAATTCATTTCCAATACATGATGTTATGTATTATTAAAGAAGAGTATTTAAATAGTGAAAAGATTTAAATTTCAACATTTAAGAGTTTTAAATGTTGCCAGTTTGAATAGGACTATATTTTTTATTCAGGTACATGAAAAATGTCTTTCCCTGAATGAGGAAAGCAAAACATACATGTAGATCCTTCATATACTCTGATGTGTTTAAATACCATTGTTATATTATACCATTGTCTGTGGGAAGTAGGTGGCTTTTGTATTAAAGCCTATAGGAAGAAAATAACTCAGTAGTCAATGGGTTAAGTTGCACCAAAAAAAAAACATATCTTACTGTACAAAGGAACTTCTGACTGTTGTTAATCAAGAGAAACAAATGTTTTTTCAAAGAATAAATGGTCTGTAATATGTATGGTTACAAATGGTCCATTTTCAGAAATGGAGGAATATCCCAACTTTGAAGAATTCCCTGACCCTACTACAGGAAAAACAGGTACGAATATAGTCATGGTGATCATTGCTTCACAACTTTTTATTGCAAACACCTGCTCATTGAAAACACCTGCTTTTCATTCTCTGCATATGATTTGTACACATGTAATCCTGTGATTCTAATCTGTAACACCAGAAACTTTTGTGACCTGAAACTTTCTAGTGGCTGGATACTTGAGCAAACTGTGACATTCTAGTGTTATGATTCTATCATTTCTTTAATATAGCATGAAGCTATCTTGAATCTGGGCCCTGTTTCATTAAACCTCTGATTGACAAATAATTAATGCTAAAACTCTATGAAAAATTTGCTCTCAGTTAATCAAATACGATGAATCCAGTAGCTTATAACAGTTATTGTAACTGTCATTGATAACAAACTTGTATTAAACAAGGGCTCTGGACAACTAAAGAAATTTGGATTTAATTTTCTGTGAAAGTGTCTTTCACCCAGAAGTCATTGGTTTTTAATACAGTATGCTTGAATAAGAGAAGCACTTCATGTACAAGTACATTGTACATGTACATGTATATTCTTTAGATGATCAATCTAATGCGAAAATTTCAAATCTACATTGTAAACTACGATTTTTCATTTCACTAGCAATTTCATACATCTACATCTACATCTACAACTCTGCCCATTCAACATGTGACATATCTTTGAAGGCGCCTTGCTTGTCAGTTTAGCTGCTCAGGACTTTTTCTATTAATATTTATGCCGAGCTGTAGCTGTAGTTGGCTGGTTTTTACACCTGTGAGTCAGTCATTGTTATAGATGATTTCTATTGAGTCATGCTGCTAGTCCTGGGCATTTGGGTGTGATGTCATGGCAAGAAAAAAGGAAAGTCATTCTGTTGTATTCTTTTTAACCCTTGCAATGCCATACATGTAGGCACCAACAATCTAAAATCAATTTACATGTACAATAATAATACTAATAACTGATATTGGTATTATTTGCTTTTGTAGCTAACGCTTTCGTAACACACTCTGTTAAAATGTCTCTGAGCGCTCTCTATGTGGTAACCCTAGTTAACTTTAGCTCCAGCAGCATTTACAACACATGGTGTAGTTCAAGGAATAAATCCTTTCGGGTACCCATTTTATAACCTGCTTCAAGAGACGCAACTCCAGATGAAATGCCTTGTATAATGACATGGATTGTGCAGGGATTTAGACCCGTAATCTCTTGATTGAAAATACAAAAGATGGGTCACTTTACCTTGCGCTCCTGCAATATATTTATATTTTGTGACCCCCCCAAAAAAAAAACCCCACCCCATCTCAAACCGATTTAGTTATACATGTACCTTTTTTATTTGAAGGACACAGTAGAAGACTTGTCATTTTGGAAAGGATATTATCACCTGTCCCTGTAGATCAAGAATGATATGAATTATTCATTCAGGGCCCTGTTTCATAAAACTTCATAGCAATAACAAGTTGCAATGACTGTTATAAGCTACTGAAATTGTGGCATCTGATTGGCTGAGAGCAAATTTGTCATAGAATTCAGTATTTGTTTATATTGATAACAATTTTTGTGAAACAGGGTCCAGGTTTATAGGTAGACCTTGATTGGGCAAGCCCTTTCATCTCCATTTATTAGCATACAAAAGACTATTTGATGATCCTTCCTAATTTTTCTTTCAGTTTTAAAAGGCAATTCTAGATTTCTGTTCAGCTAGTGTTTGTTCTGTCTGTTGTAGGATATATGCTTGGAAAGTTTTTCCTTTATAAATCTAATCAAGTTCCCAACTGCAACCCTTGATATAACATTTTAACATTAACTACATGTATAACCTTAAACTAGACTGTAACTCAAGCCTTAACCCAATAACTTTGGAGTAAATGTTGCTTGAGAAACTCTCAAATTGCTGTATTTCCCCATTGATTATCATCCACAGTCGGTTATATTTCTTGATTTGGTTATTTTCTACCTTTGCATTTTAATATTGTATGAATTTTCTGTAATGATGTTTTGAGTGCTAAAAGATCAAGGGAGGGGGGATTAAATCAACCAAGTTCTTAAAATTAGTAGAGAAACAAACAAACACAAAACCTTAAAAACGTCTTTGAAATGAGAGTATAAAGAAAGAAAGAAAGAAAGAAGAAAAAGAGAAAAAGAAGGGTGTTAACCTGTCAACTTATGTCTCATCTTAAGTTGTATCCTTCATAGCCTTCACCCATCTCCTGCCCTTGAACGTACATGTAAAGTCCCTTGAAACTAGTAGTCCCCCGATCCGCTCTTAGGCACGCATCGTATCTGATATGTCATGAGAGGATTAGTCTTGTATTGGGACTGCACAAGGTTTGGAGATCACCTCATGTAATAGAATCCAAGGAAAACATTGTTGTATCTTTCAAAGAAGAACAAAAATGAGTTGAGGACTCCCTTCGCACCATCTGATTTGTATGTATTAAAACCTTGATGGAATTTTTTGGGTCAATTTTGCACATAAAAAAAAAACCTTTCCTCAGACGACTCTTTAATGATTTTTAGGTGAAAGGGCAACCTAAAATTCTTCTCTACATAAATTAACTAACATTTTGACGTTGATTTCTTTCTGGCTGCTAAGTTTACAAACAATTTTTATATATGAAGAGGTATAAAGATGAAGTCTTTAATAGTCACATCAAAAAGCCCAAGCAAGATCTTTTTTATATTGTTCTTTCTGATCCCTTCTCTACTGCAGAGTTTACTTATAAGTCTAAAGTTTAAAAAGAACAGACAGGGAAAATAAAAAATGGCTTTCTCATTAGGAAACTACCTTGGTATCTACTCTCTTGCATTCATACTCCAAAGTCCATAGTCCAGATACATGTATTTGAGTTTTAGTGTACATAAGCTTGTGATCACTCCACTCTTCAGCCATTAGCTACATGTACGTATATTAGTCATGAGATAATCATATGTACATCCAAAGCTCTCTCTCTCTCTCTCTCTCTCTCAGTGAGTGTTATTAGCTATGTAGAACCACATATTGCAAATCATGTGAGCAGTATAAGTACGGTAGTTTGTTTCTTGTGCTTTGATATTGCTAGAGTGGTAAAATGGCTACTAAGACTTCTAAGCGAGGTAAGTTTGTGTGATCTAACTGGTTAGAGAATGCAGATGAAATGATCATAATGTTTTGATTGTTTTACCTGTATATTCTAATCACCAATTCATTTCTTTGTATATTCAATCAATATACAATATATCTGTAAATTTATGAATGTTCAAGAAAATCATATTAAATAAACAAACCTGATTCCCTGAGATTACCAATAACAAGAATTAATATATTAATCCATATCACTGAGTTTCTCAGTGTTTGTATCTTTATTTTGTATTTTTAGGTACGGTATATGTATCATAAATTATGTTGGAGCTCTCTATTGTACCCATGTTATCTATTCATGTCAGGTGCTCATTAGACAAATTAATGAAATGAAAAAAATATGAACAGTTTTAACTGTTGAAGAAATAATAATAATTTTTTTTTCTCTGTCTTGCGTCCTTTAGTTCATCAGGTAGCCATTTATAACCCACAGTCAGCCCACAACCAATCCCAGCCTATGCCCCAAGGACAGGGCCACATGGGACACCAAACCCAGGCCGGCGGGATGGGCATGCAACATGGTCAGCAGCCACTACCGGTTAGTATTACAAAACCATGCCTAAAGAACCTTGCATGATTAGTATCAAACACAGTGCACCGAATTGAATTGACAAGTTAAAGGGGTACATCAAAAACAACAAAAATTTAATAGTAATTAAAGAAAGGAGCCAATTGACTTAAGACCCTGTGCATATATAGCAAAATAGTGTTTGATGATTGATCACTGAAGACCTGAAGCTTTATTCTACCCAGAATAACAAAGGGCAAGTTTTATGAAGTTACTCTGTTCAGTTTACAGCAAGCTTTGATTGAGCATCTGGATAGATTGTGGATATTTTGGTTAGTGATTTGGGAAAGTTATATACTGATGTGGATTTCTGTCTGCATTCGCAGATCATCAAACATCCATCCATGTCCAATTGAACAGTCATTTTTTTGTGATGGTGCCAAGTTTTCTATAAATAAGGCTAAGCTATACTTATAGAAGTAGACAGGAGTTCCAGAATACCTAAGGCAATAATTTATAAGTTCCCTAGCATTTTGTCTCTTTTGGGGGATTTTTTTTTCTTCAACATAACAGTGAAATGAGGGGGCCTGAAATACTTGATTTTCCCTCAAATTTCTGCTCTCGTACAAAATGCCCACAATGCCTAGCAAACAAAACTTCAATATACATTAGTAGAGTTTCAGTATTGCTATAAAACAAAAATGATATTACAAATAACTTGCTGTACACCTAAATGTACATTAATACAGATTTGACAACCAAGAGAAAATATTGTCTACTGAGAGCTTAAAGGGAATTGACTTCATGTTAAATGACACGAGTTTTAAAAATGCCCTTCTGGCTGTGTAAGTACATGTAGATGATCTTTGTTTCAATTACAAAGAGAAATGGGTGATTGCCAATAATAAATCAAAGGGGTAGGGACAAAATATTAATTGGGAAACAATAAATGTTCATATTTGTTCAATTGGCATTACAAATCCATTATGAATTTGAAGCGCAAATTGGTGAATTACAAGTTTGTCAGATTCAGGGTAAATGCATTTACTTTTAAATGATGGTGAAATATGTATACCAAGATAACTAGAATATATGACCACTATACATGCATAGGATAGTTGATTAAGTATCACATGTATTAAACTAACTTACATGATGTATTTATAATGATTATAAACTTAAGATTCTATCTACATAGGACCTTGCTATTACCCCAGTTAAAAAAATCCTGATGACTAATGGGCTTAGATTAGACCTGAAATCAATCTGGTTTTAATGAAGCATGGTGCCAGTTGGTACTGTAGATTGAGTCATCAATCAACTGCCCCAGTTCTCGTCAGAGTTCTTTCTCTTTCAGGACAGGAATTTAAAGGGCTAAATTGATCACATATTATTCTTCAAATTGGCAACAGTTGCATTTTTATGCATTCTTAAGTATATGATGTTGCTGATGAGCTCAAATATGATGTTGATTGTTGTGATGTCTTCAGGGCTTTTACATACTTCTGTGATTTCAGGCCCTTAATATTACTTGGACAATGACGATTGAAATAAATATCTTCCCTTTTTTTATCTTAAAGATAAAGACCAGTTCTGGTCATGCGATTGCATTGTGAAAGAAACGTAGTGGAATCGATCAGAAAAGGTTGATCATCTAGCATATAAGTATTGGTGTGTACTGCAAGGTTCTGGAATCATCAAAATGATAAGAAATTTGGCCCAGTCTTGGTAAAGTTACAAGCACTGTACACAGAAAGATGTATATGGGACTACGCGACCACGTGCGCGATATCTATTTGGTCCCAATAGATATAACAATTTACCAAATATATCAATTAGTAGGCGGTTTCCGACTTCCCGGCAAAATTTGTATCATCACGTATTAGTCAAAACATATTCTTTCACATGATTAGTAATGAGAGCTTCCATTTCATTTTTTTGAGAGAGGGGCGTTTCCAAAACTGGTCTTTACCTAGATAATTATATAATAATCAGCAATAAAAAAAAGAAGAAGAAGAATAGTATGATATTAACACGATTGGTGAATGAATGTTCACTGCTTAGGAAATACATGTATGTCCAAATTGTAGGCCCTATAGGCATAGTGTTAATCTTTATGGTGCTATGAAGTTGGATGACTTGTGCTGTAATCAAAGTTTGTGAGACAAGTTTGAAATCATGGAAACAAAAATGAAGCCATTTCCAACAATTTGGTTTCCTTGTATTTGTTCCATGGTATATAACTTCTCAAATCGTGAAATTATCTAAAAGTCTTTGAAGAAAGATAATCCTTTTTTCTTTTCAAAATATTTTAAATACAATATCAAAATTGGGGTGGGTCAATTTGATTTGCCTATGACACCAAGAGGTTTAACCCTTTGCGTGCAAGAACTTGGTGACTCCTGGGGATTTCAAAAGACTAAAAAGATCAACTTAAGTTGGACTTGAACTATGGCAGGCGATTTATGCCCTCAAAAAGTCTTGAACCAGATGTAAAATTAGTGGAACAATCCTTAGAAATTATGATCTTTAGATAATGTTTTGACCTTCAATAATGAAGTATAAAAAATGTGAATTCTGTAGATTTGTGACGTCCCTTGAGAGACCAATGGTGAGAGCAACTAGTGGCATGAATGGTCTTGCCATAGTTAAGTCCAACACCACCCTGTATTAATCCTATGGGAATGACAGAATTCAGTAGTCGGTGGGTTAAACACTTGTGGTGATGTTATTATGGGCATCTAGCCTTGTGCATGATGGTATCATTGAGATGAAAGATTGCACCAACATAGAAGCATCTCCTCAATGCAGTAGAATCATCTCTTCTAGAGAAAACAATATTTGATTTGATTGTTAACTCATCTCTATCGTTCTGTTCTGTCTCATGCATGTGCTGCCGACTTGACCTGCATGCCGTCAACACCGATTGTCCTTGTTTCCGCCCCCCCCCCCTCCTCCTACTTGATATTGCTTGGAATGCCTCCCGACCCTGTCTTTGTTCTTATACCCCCCATTGCCCCCCTCTCTGCCCCCTCTATCCCTCTCTCTCTCTCTCTCTCTCTCTCTCATGCCACATGTCTTCTGCCCACCACTACCACTACCACCACCACCACCACCGCTATGTAGAACTATCCCTTGCATCAGCAACAGCAGCAACAATCACAGCAGCAACACACGTATTACCAACCCCCACAACACATCCCCTCGCAGAACCAAGGACAAAACCCCATGCAGCACCAGATGGCACCCTACCCCAACCTGGCCAACCAGCAGGCGCTCGTCACCCAGCAGCAGATGACCGACATGCAGATGGTACCTATCGTCCTGTCCGAGGCCCGGCAGCACCACTCCGACATCAGGTCGGCGGTCGGAAAGGTGTCGGATCGCATCGACGACCTCTGTAAAAAGGTAAGGATACTGGGGAGTGGTGCAAGATGTTGATTCCTAGAGAAATCATCTGCTGGCTCAGACCTAGAGGGATGTTAATTCTATACTTTTAACACAGAGTTAAGGCTCCTCTAGCTCTCTTAAGATGAAATTACAAGTTTGTTCTTACATGTAGCATCAAGGGCTATGGAGCACAAAGGTATGAAAGCGCATTGTGGTTATGCTTCTCTCTCGAAGGTAGACAAAATAAAAAATATACCTTTGAAATCCAATAAAAATTGACAGGGGAATAAAAAAAAACAAGTTACCGGTAGTCAAAAGGTTGTCCAGATCAAAAATAGGAATCAAACTAGGAAGAAAAGGAAGACATGTATACAGCAAAGTTGAGTATCTTGCTGCATATGAACTAAGAAGGAATTTAAGGATTCTAAAACTGTATATTTATGATAAGAAGTCTTCATACAGCTCTTCCTACAATCCAAAGACTAAAGACTAGAATTTTCTAGGTATTGATACAAAATCTCAAACCTATGTTACAGCATTTTAAGCTAATTTACTTTCGGCAAAATCATCACTAAACATGAATATTGTATATATTTGTAAAAGAAATATAAATCTTTTTTGTTGCATAATTATAGAAGTGCAATATTGTATTTATGTGTACTTCATAATATTGTGATAGTGTTGTGTCTTTACAAAGACCAGGCTTATTGACCATAAACAATGTGGCGTGGTACCTCAATTAGGTATATTTACAAACAAAGTTTGTACACTTAGCATCTATTTTTAGACGTTTGGTTGTCCAGTGAATTAAACAAAGAAGAGCAAGACTTTCCCAGTAAACTAACTTCAGAAATCAGAACCATAAATTTGGCCATCGATTGAATGTTTGTAAAGGAACGATGATCAAAATAATTGTTGGACTAGTTCCAGGTCATTCCAAAAATAACATAATGACTTTGAACTAACAATAAAGACAAAGGAATTTCCAATTAAGTGTGATCAACATTAATAGCAGATGTTGCTTTTGTGAAGTTACAACAATTAGCTATTGATTCCCTTTTTCGTTATTTTTAGTGTTTGAAAATGATCAATAGAAAATCTTGTAGGGGGTTGGGTGGTGCTTGGAAATGTAATAATGCCAAGTAGATCACATGCACAGTGTCTATAGATACATACTGTATGTAGTTTATGTACTCTGTAGCTTCTAGATTTTGTTTAACCTCAAGCCTTTTACAAGAAATAAGAAAGAACTCTAGAGACATGACTTCATATGGGTACTGTCCACAGACAATGGAGGAGATCCAGTTTTTTTGAAACAAAGAAAGATCATTTGACTTGGACGGACATACAGCTCATTTCTAGCATTTGAAAACAAACTAATTGACCTGAGAGGTCAAAAGACACCCGGAACTCCAAGATGCAAGTGGAGGATACATGTATCTATGGCAATGGCCAAGAGCGTAAGAATAGATTTAACAACATCCGTAATGCTATTCGCCAACAGGTCAACGACATCCAGCCAACCCCATCCCAGCCGGCGTTGCCTAGCAACCAGGCAATGGAAGCGACAGTGCTGATGTCGAACATCTCACGCATTGTGCAGGAGAACGAGAGGCTCAAGGAGGAGGTTTACGACAAGAATACAAGGATCGAGAAACAGAATAACAAGATTTCAGAGTTGCTACAGAAGAACCAGCTGTGAGTATAAAATACCAAGTTTGAGATTTGTACCTCAACCAAACCGACTTCAAATCAACCCCAAGCTGAATGATTCTCGATCATTTGGTCTGTTGTTGGTCTAGTATCGGTCTTGTTGATATGACTGGGTTATTATCATCCTCTGCTCTTTCCTTTACTTTCCTTTGTTCTTCTTTCTGTCAACAATCTCTTCCTCATGTTGTTCTAGTCCTTGTCTTTCTCTCTCTGCCTTTCTATTTCAATCTCTTCCTTTCTTTTTATTGTTCTCTATCCATCTTCTATTATACGGTATGTATACATTTCTTTGCTTTGTGTCTTTTTCTCTCTTTTCATATATTTTCATTCCTCTTTTCTGCCTCTGTCTTTTTTCTATCTCTGTATGCTATATTCTCATCTCTGTCTCTCAGTATTTAGATTATGTATCTGTCTCACTGTCTTTAAATTTTTGCTCCCTTTGTCTCTCTCTCTCTCTCTCTCTCTCTTGAATCTGTTCCTCCCCCTCTTTGCTAGACAAGAAATAGGGAAAGAATACAGGCAATATCAGCCAAATTGCAACAAAGCCTCAATATCCCCCCTTTTTTCCATTTTGATATGCATACAAAACTATTATTTAAAATAGACTTGTATCATGTGCCAAGTCTAATCTGATTAGAGACATTCCTGATAATTTTGTATCATGTCTCATTATGGTGTGAAAGAGAAAGGAAAAAGTTAATTGATGTGAAATATTATTAAATAGATCATTCAACTGACTCCAACATTATCCCTCTTAATTCACCAGCATTACATGTAGATATGAAATGTGTGAATAATGTTTGTTGATGTTTGTCATTCATGTCAGTCTACTCACAAAGCCCATGTGGAGGTCCGACATTAAAACGTATGTCAATCTTAGTGTGAATGCATCAAATAGAACCCTTTCTGTGTCCACTCATGTTTTTAATAGTAAACCACTCATTGTCTGATAAATACCCTGTTCATACTTAACATGTATACAAACATATATTCATGTACATTCAGTCTGTAATTACAAACTTTTGTGTACTTACTGTACATGTAATGCATGATTCTCAATTTACTACAGGCTTGTTAAGACTGTAAAGTAAAGTTAAAAGAGATGTGCTATATTGCCCCTCTGTACATGTTTATGGACAAAGCAATTAATAAAATAAGTGAGCAGTGTTCATATTTGCCAGGTAGCAATCATTACTGGTTTACCACATCAAGTGGAAACAAGGCTACCCGGTAGTCCTAATGGAAAATATGCATGTATGTGGAGTGCAGTGGAAAATCTCATAAATGTATGTTAATGTACACTGCTCTATTTTAGTTGTGCTCATATTGTCTCACTTGTGACAATGGAAACACAGCCCATTTACACTGTACATGTACAAACCCATAATGCCAACCTTGTTCACATCTGCACTACAGGCATAATTCCAAAGGAGTGAATCACGATGGCCTGCCTAAGAAGTGGGTAGCATGTATGAACATGGTTGCATCTTGCCTGCCAAGAATGACCCCCTAGTGTGAATGCAATATTCTCAGATTCTATTTTGACCTATGCAAACTTTGAAAACTATTATTTTGATTTTATTATTTTGAACCTTGTGTTCATATTGACAGTTTTGAGAAAATAGACTTATTTGAGCATGTGTTTCTTTAATGTACACTTTGTAATATCTTAGAGAATCTCAATTCTAATTGTAAAATAATATAATTACATGTACTTTTCTCTAAAGTTGCCTAGTATTTATGTATATGAATATTCTTTATTCCAGTTGATTAAAATACCACTGCCTCATTCTGATCTTAAAGTGCTGAATTAAATATTTAATTTCTTTCATAAGACATGAAATTCAAACTTCATACCCTATAAATTGCCCATGGAAATACATTTATGATCTAAAAATTAAAGAGTTGCTTCCTTCCATGTTCTTCACTGCTATTTGAGTGTTGAATTCTGGTTACCTCTTTGATTCGCTGATGAATTTGTATGCAGCATGTGTGCATGTTAGTGTTTTTTTTTCTCTCTCTCTCTCTCTCTTTCTCTCTCTCTTTCTTTTTCTCTCTCTTTCTCTCTTTCTCTCTCTTTCTCTCTCTTTCTCTCTCTTTCTCTCTCTTTCTCTCTCTCTCTCTCTCTCATTTCGAGAGCAATGTTCATTATACCAAACAGATTCAGTTCATAAAAGGAACAATTCGAAATATTGCTCAGGTAGTGAAGGAAAAAAAATCATATGCAGTTATCAGATATAGATGATATAATGTAATGTAATTACAATAAGATATATATATCTTATTGTAATTTTTTTTCTTATGATTTTAATAGTATCTTCAATATAAAGTTACTTGGACTGAACCAGCATTTCTAAATTTGTTTTGTCTTGCATTTAGCACTTTTCTTTGAGTTTATTTTATTCCAGTAGGATATCCTTTCGAAGCATGAAGAAAGGCACAAATTCAATAGAAACCCTGTAACTTCTCCCCCAAAAAAGAATAAATAAATAAATGAATATAAGGACTTAAATATCATAAACGTATATCACATGTTGAGAGCCAGTTTAGTGCTATCCCTGGTGTTGTGGTACTTAAGTCTTTATTTGAGATAAAATCACAATGTACCTTTACCTTTTGTACACAAAATCTTGATGATATCTCAAGAAACATAAAACAATTTAAACAACTGACCTTTTATTTGTAATGAAAGTTTTTCTTGAGTAAAAAAAAACGATATAAGAACTTTCTAATTGAGTGGCCCTGCATAATCTCAAGTGCAGTAAACAATAGAACCCAATATTAATATTTTTACCGGTACATGTATAATTATTAACATTATTATTACCATTGATGACATGGTAAAGTTTCTGTTTGTCACCCAGTTTCTTGTGATGTTTGCTTTGATAGGTACGTGGAGCAGAGCAACTCACTGATGGAGAAGACCAATGACTCGTTCAAGCTGACGGCGACCCAGTCCCAGCAGCGGGTCCTGGAACTGGAACAGGAGAAGGTAAAGAAATCAGCTCACATCCAAGAATTGGTAATTTGACCCGTTTAAGTTTTTTCTGTTGGTCATGCTGCCCCCGGAAAGTTCCCGCTGCTGATGAGGATGAGGATGATGATGATGACGATGTTGCTTGGAGCTTGACCCCACCCGTTCCTTCCCACCCGATGGCTACACCCTCAAGCTCTTCTTGTTGATCCGTGTGCCAAAGTCCTGTAGATAGCTTGTAGAAGAGACCTTTATTGCGTATGTCTTTGGCCGTTGATGGTCACCAACCCTGTATGACACCTGATCCTGTAGTAATCCCCCTCTTGCTTGATGCATCTGTGCAACCAATGAACCTGTTCAAGATGTTAAAACATCCACTGGTCCTGAATTGAAATGTCCTCTGATTCAATCTTTATAAACTCTTGCCTGTATGTGGTTCCTCTTATAGACCGACCTCCTTGTCTGATCGATAACATCGATTGAAGCCAAGAAGCTTTTGGTTATAATGCCCCTTCCAGAACCTCTGTTCAATAGCTACACTGTAGACTAAAGTAGAATGGAATGATCCCTTGAATTATTGTGAACCTACCCCTCAACCCCCAACTGCAATTGAATACACAAGAAATGAACCAGATAAAGAAGTGCTAAAATATTCTTGTTACCTCATTTGGTCTTCTGCTGAAATTATACGAAATAGCTCACCTACCTGTATGCTGCCATTCAAATAGCGATCTCTTCTCATGGCAAGGAATCTATTCAAAATGACATGTTTTTTAAATATTCATAGTGACACTATATAGAGAGAAGGAAACATCTTTTGGGATGAGAATACTATGACTAATATAATTTGAAATTATGTAAATTTGAGAGAAGCAGCATTAAACATCAACATTGTCCAAAACTGACTTTCAAATGTAGCATTTTAAAATGCTCTTTGAAGCATATTTTAATTGAGCACATGTTTCTACCTTATACAAATGAAGCCACTACTTTTTCTACTTGAGCTTGAAAGTTTAGATCAACCCATATGTTTTGGAATGTTACATGTATAATTCCCCTCTTTCAGTAGTAGAAGTACCCAACCCAGTTTATTTGTGTGTAGTTGTAGCAGAAACCATAATAACCCTAAGTATGTAAAACAGCCATGGAGAATCGAACATTTGCTCAGAGCCACGAGGGTGTTCACTCATGAATATTCATCAGCATTGAGTGGTACCCCAGTCTAACCAATGCCAAACTGACTCCATCCGAACAAGAACAGACAAATTTGGGGGTATTCAAGGTGATGTGATCTTTTGTTTAGACTATTGTCAATATGGTGTCGGCCTTGGGTTTCTGACATGGGTACTACCATCCTTCTGGCTTCAAGCAGCTAAAATAATGTCTTCTATGACTTTGTGTAAAAATGTAACTGGCATCCTATTGGCTGAAAACAGGTTCAGATGACCTCCGAGTTGACTAATGCGACCTCAAAGATCAGTTCGCTACAGATGGAGCTATCCAACGTCCAACAGAGAGAGGGCCAGCTCCGCGCACAGCTGAATGGCGCCATCAACAACAAACATGAAAACTTGGGAGAGCTGGATCAACTCAGGCAACAACTCAAAGGTGGGTTGTGTTCACATTCTTGCTTGTTTTTTTTCTTTTCTTTTCATCACCTTCTTCGTTTCTTTAGCCTTTTCTATTTTTTTTTTTTTTTGGGGGTCTTTTCCTTCTTTTCCTTCTACTTCTTTTTCTCCTTTTTCTTTTTCTTTTTTTTTTCTCTGTGTCAATCTTCTTCATGTTCTTTTTTTTTTCATTTCCCTTTTCTTTTTCTGCTTCTTTATAAATTATGAAGATAAACGTTATATAAATGTAACACTTTGCATGATGGCATTGAAATATTGGAGAAATAAACCATCAAATTTAGTAAACCAATGTGTCCCCTCTCTCTCTCTCTCTCACTCTCTCCTTATTTATCCACCTTCTCCTTACATCCTTCCCTTTTCTATTTCCTCCCTATGTTTGCGGTCTTACCTGTCTACGTCCTATTTTCACCATCTCTTCATTCCCTTGCTCCTTTTGGCTTCTCATCTTCCTCTTAATGAATTCCTTCTCTGTCTCCTCGT
Organism: Mesocentrotus franciscanus; assembly: GCA_037976565.1. Classification (NCBI taxonomy): domain Eukaryota; kingdom Metazoa; phylum Echinodermata; class Echinoidea; order Camarodonta; family Strongylocentrotidae; genus Mesocentrotus; species Mesocentrotus franciscanus. The sequence continues at coordinate 27,330,764 of CP137679.1, read as the reverse complement.
CGATCCTCCAATCTGCTCACCATCTCTCCATCCCTCTACCTTATGATCCCTTCATCCTCACAGAGAACGACAACAAGTACACAGAGGTTCTGAAGGCACTCAAGGATGAGAGGCAGCTCAAGAAGCAGCTAGAGAACAAAGTCACAACCATGGAGGAGGAGCTCTCTGAGATGAAGATGGAGAGGGATTCCATCGAGAAGGTGGGTTCCAAGATAACATGATGTACCCCTTCATGCTCATACATGGACAAGATGATTGGCTTAGTCATTCGTAACCTTTTTTTACAGCTGAAAATAAATCCTCTCATAAAGTTCCTGATATTCCATAATGCTCGAGTTAACATTGAGCTTTGACTTGAACATTATAAACTCTGACCAGTCTGATCAGAGATTTTTCTGCTATATCTGTAGATTACCTACTCCTATAAAAAAATCACTAAAATATGTAGGATACAATCTGTTATCATAATTTTCAACCTACATATATGAGTTACACATTATGTGGTATTGAAAATTATAATTCCTTCTACATGTATGCATACAAATACCTGTATGATAAAGTGAGTACATGATTTATAGAATTTGATTTAATTGTGAACATTGTCAAGATGATAAAAAAGTCTTGTCATTTCAAATCCATTTTCTATGCATCTTAGATCCAGCAATTTGTTTTTTAATATATCAAACGATTTGCATTGGAAATCTAACATTATAGATGAGAATGTGTACACAAATTCTGCATGGGAATTTGTATATTGCAGTTGACTGATGTGTTTTGGTGTTGTGTGTAGACTAACAAGAGGAAATAATCAGAATGAATTTAAGAAAGACAACTGATGTTAACCTTACAAATAAATGCACATACTCTAATGCAAGGAGGTGGAGGGGGAGGAGGGCTTATGCATAGTTTTGAAAACTCTCCTAGATAGAATTTAGTTTGATGAACAGTCGAGTTGACCACTGGTAAACTTGAATGTGTTAACTATCTAACTTGTGAATGTTTGTGAAATTCATCCCTGCAGTGGGCGATAGTGCCATCAAAGAATTTGAATGTTGTACCATGCTGTAAGCATGTATTTACTAAAAAAACATCTAATATTTATATCCTCTAAAATAAACATCAAATTGCCCTCTGAAATTTGTTCATGTCAAATCATGTGCAATTTCATATTGAAACAAAGAATTGAATATGAAAACTCAGCTCTTGAAAGTTTATTTAGAGACATTGTTCTATACTAAGTGGCACAAGTGGAGTCTTTGATAGATTTTCAACATCTTTAAACTTTTTTGTTTTTATTAGAATCTGTTAGAAAGGAAGAGAAAAGCAGCAGCTGAAAAACAGAAATCGGAAGAGGATATAGATGATTTGAAAAGATCATTTGAGGTAGGATTTTACTCCAGGAATAGAAAATAGAAACATTCACTTTTTTGTTTTGCGTCGTTTTATTGTTATTTTAAATGGAATATCATTTTTTCAGAAACGATGCATAGATTTAAATTTGTACTTGAAAGTAGTGTTAGCTCTTTAATCAAATGAAATTTTAATCTCATTTCTGCAATATTTAGATTTGATAATTTTCCTATGTAATTTATGCCAGTTTGGTATTATTTTTCATTTTCATTCCCACATATTTGTTAAATTTACTATACTTGTAATTATTTGTTCTAATTGTTATGCGAATGCTTTGTAGTTCTTATACTAAACATTTGTTTAGGGGTTTTATTTTGCATGGGTATTTTGATTTAATTTTGATTTCTCTTTCTGCTGTAAATAAAATGTTTTTTTTTGTTGTTGTTGAAGATACTTGATGAAACTAGGTATTGAGTGACGAGTAGTTGTCATGAATCATTTTCATTATTTTTGCTGCTGGCTTGTACTTTCTTCTTAGCCTAGCTCTTTGAATGAACTTAATTTTGCTTCTGAAAAAAAAAAACTCAGTGACATAGGATCCTTTTTTCTGCAAGGAAGCAAAGAAGAAGGAAGAAAAGAAGTATAAATATAGACGCTCCCTTAATGTATTATTTGGGATGAATAATTTTAGTGCTGAAGTAGATATATATGAAATCAAACTGTTGTGTGTTGTTAATAAGAAAGACCAAAATTCTAATGAGAATAATACCATTACCTCCATATACACTCATAGCTGTTGATTTTAAATGCATGCTTTTTTTTTTTGTTGCCTTCTGTTTAATTGTAAAGGATGAGATCTTACAATTGAAGAGTAAAATCAGGCACCAGAAAACATCTACGGATGCTGCTACAGCAGAACAGGTAAGATCAAAGGAAATCACAAAAGCAAAGTGAGATTAAATTGCTCTATTCAAGGAGAGGCAGGTGGGTGGTGCCCTCTCCCCCTCCCCCCTTAATAAAAAAAAAATTAGCTGTATATCCTATGGAGAGTATTTTCCCTGCTCATGTTCTTGCATAGATTGAGTAAGAAAAATTGATTTCCTTCAGAAAGAAGTGAGAGATCGATGAATATTTCAATAAAGATCAATTGATGAATTTAGAAGCAAGAATAGTGCAATGATCCTGTATGAAGAATGGTTACAGATGGAGAGATTTATCATCTAGATGAATAAATGCCTATTTCCATGTTTGCAGTCGATGATATACCCCATGTACATGTATACCTGAAAATCAATAAATTATGACACTTGGTTACCTTTGTGTTTCACGTTTTATCGTTCAATCTGTCCTGGTCAAGGTCTCCCAGGTAGAGAGGGAGCTAGAGACCCAATGGAGGGAGCGTTCTGATCGACTCCTTCTCCAAGCCAAAGAGAAGCACGAGAGAGAGATGGAAGATGCAAGAGATGAGAAGGAACAACTCAAGAGGAAACTGGCTGCCACTGAAGCAAAGGTAGGAAGGAATCTCCTCGATGGTGTAGAAAATACTTTTGACTGGTCATTTGTTGTTGTTTTTCTAATGACTCGTCATTGGTTCGTTTGAATTTCTGATCTTTTTGCTTTTTCTAATGGCCATTTACAGATTAGGAAACATAAATACATTGTCACAAGTGCACTATCACTATCTTTTTAAGGATCTATACCATCATTTTACAACACCAGGTTACAACTCTTTTTTTCTCTCTCTCTCTTGCTGTGCAGATGCTAAACGTCAGAGCTAATGATGATAACAAAGAGGAGGTGGAAGGCCTACAGAAGCAAGTCCAAGAAATGGAAGTCTGGAAAGAGAAAGTAAGTATTATTGTGAGATATCACCAAAGAACATTGAAATAATTTCATCTATGATGCCAGATAACGTCAGATACATGTAGCAAAAGCTGGGCTAAACAGTAAATGCACCTGTATTAGTCCTGTACTATTAAAACAAGCAATATTATTAATCAGTAAGACACCCCGTTCCATTTTTTCAAGTACTCTTGTGTCTATGTATTTTTAGATTCATTTGTTCAAGTGTGAGAGCTTTTTTTGTACTTTTTTGTTTGATTTGAGCCATGTTTTTCTTGCCGAGACAGAAAAGGTTACATCATGGTAAATGTATTCCCATGAAAGACATTTTGTTCCCAGTTTTTACGATGAAACATAGCATTAAAAGTCAAAAGTGAACTTTTGAAAGTTCATTTGTAACAATTATAATAAAAACCTGGTGACACTCAATGGGTAAGAGTGATCATATATTTTCTTATACTGTCAAACCTGCTTTAGTGACCACCTGTATGGAAAGACCACCTGTCTTATAAGACCACATTTTTTGTTTCCCTTGAAAATGGTTTCTCATTGTAACATGTACTACAGGAACCTGTACATAAAGATCACCTGCCTGTAAAGACCACTTTTCTTGTCTCCCTTGTGTGGTCTTTAAAGACAGGTTTCCCTGTAATTCATTGATTCTTTCTCTTCCACCCATCAGTATGACAGCTTGCACTCAAGCGCAGTTAGCATGAAGGAGCGATATGAGACAAGGATCAAGGAGCTTATCCAGGAGAAAGCTGCAGCAGCCGCATCATCTGCTACCATCGCACCAGCACCAACAAACATTGTTGATGAGGTGGGTTTCAAATGCAATAAACATATAATGGAATTGGATTCATTTTAACTTAAGATGGTAGAACACATGAGTTTGTCTGTGGTCTATTTTTTATATTACCCTCACACTGATGAGATTTGTTTCATATGCAATACATCTTTTGGAATTAAATTCATTTATATTAATTACGATGATTGTAAGACACATGCTCTGTGACAATTGTTCTTTAGTTAATACTAACCTATTATCATTTGTGAGGTAGCTTTCTTGTGCTATACATTCCATGAAATAGAATTTGTTACATCGTCACATCAACGACAATTGCTCCACGGCGGTCAATTATCAACACAAACTGATTTCCTAAATTCAACCCAGGTCCGAACACTGTACGTTTGTAACCCTCACCCTAAACCTTACCTAAATACCCAATTGCATCCTAAGCCCATATCCTTCTGCCCCTCTTTATGTGAGCTTGAATCTTTAAAGATGGAAAACTCAACTGTGACCCTTGTTTTCTGACACCTGTATAGGTCAAGAAGGTAATGAACAACGTCTACCACTCTCTACGAGGCGAGATCGACACCAGCGAGAACTACAAGGGAAACGAAGTCCTCAACATCATCATGAATACCATCAAGGTGAGCGTGGCAAAGGTCGGCAAGTAGGAATGAACCTCACGACCTTTGACCTTTATCATCACCCTGTGTGATCTTTGACCTTTGAAGTGTGGTGTAGGGAGGGGTTGCATCAAGTCATATGTGTATACTTGGACTCTGCAAGAGTAAGCAGCTCTTTGATCTGTCTTGAACTCTGACATTTTGACCTGTGTGACCTTATGACCCAGTGCAACAAATCGTGAAACATTCGTTTTTTCCCAAGATTTTTTCGCCCTGACATCCAAGTGAAGTGTGATCAAGCATGCATTCAAATTTATTGATATGTTTTTGTGTACTTGATTCTAGTGTGTTGTGTAACTTGTGTAAATTATGCGGAACATTGTAAAATCTATTCTTTTGAAGTCATGTAGCATCTTGACCAACACGTACAAAGTTATCACACTTTTTAATAATTTTGATTTCTGCTTTCAGGAAAATATGTGACTGAATTTAATAAAAAAGGATTGAAATTAGTAAAACAATAAAATGCTGCTTCAAGTCAAAATTTCTTATTCAAAGTTTAAATTAATTTGTGCAAGATGAAGTAAAGCAAACTTAATTAAAGGTCATAGGTCAATGTCACTTTGTGCCTAATGCGTGCCCTGGAGTTACATAGCAAAATGTTTGTTTATGGCAGTTTGATACTGTCCTGATAGCTAGCTGTAAATTAAAATACCAACCTATTTTGATAATGATTATTGTATTATATATGAAACCTGATTTAAAATCAGACTATAATGCCTTTTTCCCTGGTGGATATCGTTCCATATTTTTGTATTTAATCTTATCATATTGTGATCATTATCATGCATTATTGGAATGTCTTCTTTCATTTCTGGTTATCTATGGTAGTTACTTAACACTATATGTACACTGTATCTCACTAGGTGTAATAAAACATGCTTTCCTGTCATCTGTCTGATAGCATATTTGTTGGGTTTATAATAGTCCCAGCTATTTGCATGTTCGTTGGATTTTAATCATTAGATCTGACTGCCTTACATGTATGATGTATTACATGTACATGAAGGGGCTTATAATCAGCTTATATTGTTGTTTGCCTTGCAGAAGGGAATTTGCAATGGGATCCAAATGAGAAATTCCAGTGCTAATGCCCTTCTGCTGGCCCAGCAAAAAGGCGTCTTTTCACAAAGACGGGGTGTTTTCCGTAGGTTGTTGTTGTTTTGGAAAGGCTATGTACACTGTAGCGCAAAATAGAGTAGTACTAGTACACAAAATAATTGGGTTTGGGCAAAATGAAAAATATGTTACAATTGCAAAAAACATACACAAATTTCAAGCTGCATTTGAGGGGAGAGTATTTGTGCCTTGGAATGTATCGGTGAAAGTCATGAAATCAAAAGAAAAGCTGAGAAACTATTTCAACAAAAATGTAATGGAATTAAAAAAAAAAACGGATAAATAAATGTGCAGTGTGCTGAAGAACATACCACTCCTACATTTTATGTATACAAGTTTTGCAAATATCTATAGTAGTTAGTATTTTTCTAGTATGTGTTTGTTTCCACTTGCCTCCCATTGTATTATACACCGTGTTCTAGTATGTTTCTGTGTGTTCCTTTATACTAATAACTATAATATTTTTGCTGCAAAGCTTGTAGTTATATACAGGTACATTTCTTGTTTAGCACATGTTTCTAGTTTGCTTTCCCTTAAATGTGTGTGCGTTTATTGTATGCTGTGTATGTTGTTAATAGTAATGAATGAATATGACTATAGGGGAAGTTTCTCCTATTGTTATTGGGGTGTATGTAACACATGTACATTTTTAAAGTATTATATTATTTCAAATGAAAGAAACACTGTACCATGCATGTGGCTAATTGGTTTGCAGTGTCTACTTTTTCCCCTCTTTTAGCCAAGTTTTATTTTTTTTATGTCTTGGAAAAATTACTACACTTAAAATGTTGTGGTTAGGAGAAACAAAATATAGAAAGGTGACATTTGCTGTTTCAAATTTATGCAGATGTTATCATTGCATGGATGTACTTTATTGTCAGCCATTTGCTTTGTATAAATCTTGGCTTCATAAAATAAGCAAGCTCTTCAAAATATTCTCATAGCTTTATCATCATAGTATTGAATGAGTAGTAGAGAAGGAAAGAAGGAAAAACAAAAGATTCTTGTACAAGTAATCTTGATGAAGTGCGTAATCGATCGCTATTATTTAATAATACGCAGAAGATGAAAGGTTAGAATGTGAATATCACTGTAAGAGGAACAGATAGAATGAAAGATTTCTTACTCAGAGGCTGATTCTAGCTCTGGTGTAAACTATGTATTGAAAATAACCAACATTATTAATTACACCTTATCAGTGAAAGTATTAATCCTAATCTTATTCACATTATTATTATTGTTTGAAACCAACATGTATCCCACATTAAGCTGATGTATTAATGAGGATGGTTACCTTATAACATTTAATACTAATACCAAGAAACACTAAATATGAAGTCTTCTAATATAGTTTGACTGCTTGCTTTACGCGAGACTGTTAGATGCATAAGTGAATTGATTGAAAAGGTTTTAAAATAATATAAAACGAACAATTCAGTAACTTTTGTGTGTAATATAAGATAAATGACCAAAGAGTCAATAGTATATTATTACATGCTTTATATAGGACATGTATGATAAACATGGCAGTCATATAGCAAGTAGTAAATGTTAATGGGTAGTTTATTTTCGGATTATTTACTTTAAAGATAGCTTGTGCAATAGAATGTTAGGCTTCCTCCGATGTACATGTAAGTGAGAGAAAATAGCACACATACAAAATAGCAATTATTGATAAAATAGTTTATAAATATATAAATATGAACATATATTTACATTGAAGTACATATCATTATAGCCTGGTTTGCATGCAATATTAGTTGAAATCTATGCAATGAAATCTTTTTAATGAATGACAAAATAAAACTTGTATACATTTGATAAGTAAAGTCAAAGCTCAACTATCTGTCTAATTTGCTGTGAAGTGTGCCACCTGTTCATAAGGCATGACATCATTTCTATTTCAATTTTGATCAGGATATATATATATAAGGCATAACAGTAACACTTCAATAGCTTTTTAGTTTTTAAAAGTAATTCTAAGTCGGAAATCCTGGGACCCATCTTTTCTTGAAAGCTATGTATCATGATGAATACAGTGAGGAGGAGGAAGAAAGAAAGATGGAGAGAGAGAGAGAGAGAGAGAAAAGAGAAAGGGGGTGATGGAGCCTTTTACAGAAGTTACTGCCATTCACAAGGAGATTAGAAGTTAGGGGGAGGCACTAGTTATTTGATTCATGTGTAACAATATATCCAATGCCCCTGGGTAAGGCATTAATGCTCAACTACCCACACACTCAGATAGGACTTTAAGCTGTAAACCTACATGTTTTAACTTACATTTACGCATATAAATATCCTCTCTTAGTATTCAATTACAGTATAGTTGAAGTAAGAGAATATTTTCCTTGGCACAATCAAATGAATACACACTGAAAGAAGGTTTTTAGTGGATGACTTTCACGGATGTGATGGTGAAAATTCTTGTGAGTAGCATGCATGATATGGACTGGAGCACGACTGCATGGTTATCTCTCCCTTTTAAAAAATTTGATTTGTTTGTAGTTTCTACATTTATTGGTATGTTGAGAATCATAAGGGCATTAGAGCGAGTAGGCTCTTAGAGTGCTTGTGTCCTTTATGTGTTTTCCTGCCATCACTTTGAATACCTCAGTAACGTCAACTTTGTACAAACATACTGTACTTTTGCATGGAATGAGTCGTACTACATGTATGGCCAACGATGTGCAACTTGAATCCCGCTAGAAATGCATTTTACAGGAATGTCTACAGTAATAGTGAACCTACAAAAAAACTTTGGGATACATTATGCTATTTATGAATGAATGCTGCATGTGTTTTTCTTTGTTCTTTTTTTTCTATTGAAAATACGCCATAGAGGTACATGTATTAACCCAACACCTACTGGAACCGGTCGGCTCATGTGCTAAGCCTATGGGGCTAACATCATTCAGTAGTGAATGGTTAAAAATGGTATCTTCATATACATGCGGTTGTTAATTTTAGGGCTACACTTGATGTAACAAAAAGGTCAAAGTGTATTAGAAGACTTGTGACAATATCTTGACAGAGATACTCTTTAATATTTTATTATGCACTTTTTGAAATCATTTTATATTAACTTGTTGAATATTAAGCCCAATATACATGTACGTGTAATTTGTGCTTGAGCCTATATTAAATATGTGCTGTACCAAACTCAAATCATATCCAATTGGGTAATAAAAAGACTTGGTAGAGCCAAAGAGTGTGGGTGTGTACACCAAACCAAGAGAACCATCATCAACTTTATTGAGGGGGAAATTCTGAATTTTTCATGACGTACTTGTATGTTTATGGAAGCAATAACCGCTGTTGTTCATAGTTTATGAAGGTAATTAACCTTTTCCAGATCCTGTTAAATGTGCATCTTTTTCTGGATGTATCGTCTTGTTATTAAAAGATAGTGAAATTTGGCATGTATTGAGTAATAATGGAAAGTGCATTTTGCATCGTGTAATGATTCTTGTAGGGAATAGTGCCATGGTGAATGAAATGCTCATTGAGTATTAAAGTACATATACATGAGCTTAAAGGATGGAATCCGCTAACAGAAAATATTTTCCATAAATTTCCAAAAATAATTGTAGCTTTGAGCAAAATCTTGTAATCAAAGGATAGTTACATGTATGCAAGGTACTTCAAAGTATATGAGTTGAGTTATGTCAGGAAGAAAGAATTGAATGGACTTAAAAAAGAATCTAAAGTTTCAACTATTGAATATGATAAAAGATGATTATTTGCAAGTTTTTAAATTTGGGGGAGGGGGTATGGACACCCATGTGTCCCGGGGACATCAAGCCCAGCATTAGTTGCTGTTCATATAATTTATAATGGTGGGTTTTTGTTTTTTGATGAACTGAATGGAAAAATTACCTGTATTTTAAGGGATCCATTGCACAGAATCACTCTAATGTTGGATGAAATAGACTTGCCTTAAATTATCTGGGCCAGTATTCTATTCGATACTTGAGTCAAAATTTTACTTAGTATTAATACTTAAGTATAACAAAATGGCTAAAGTTGGTATTCAATTAAGTACTTTTGCTAAGTATTACTTAGATGTCATCAGACTTAGTAAATGTCTTAGATGTTGCTTGAATACAAGATAAGTAAATTTCATGGCAAAAGCAAACAACTTAGTAAAATGTTTTTACTTAAAAAAAGTATCAAATTGAATACCAGCCTTGTTGCTTGGTGTACATGTACATTGTAAATGGAATCCTCATAGTCTGCACTACACTGTATGTGTATGTTAGGCAATGTCCATGCATCAGGATATTTTTTATGATTCTAAAAAGCTCTATTTCTATCATTTCTGCTGTCATTACAGAGTGAGTTATCTTGTTGCATGAAGGAAAGATAGAGATCTGGTTCTGTATGGACAGAAAACATAATTTGAATAAGGATTAATAGAAATCTAAAAAGAAATCTGATGCATGATCATTGACAAAATGTCTTGTTGCTTGCAAGAATGAGTTTTTGTAGATTTCTTTTTTCTTCTAATTTTGTTTGTCTTTTTCATCCAGGGAATAATCGACAGTATTTCAGGCAAGGCCTCAGTAAACATTAGATCCAATGGATTGTTTAAATACTGAATACTAATTCCCTGAAGAAGAAAAAAGGTCATGTGAATACTGATTCATCGATAACCATTTTAATGATTTCTTTTATAGTTTTTTTTTCCATTGGTGTTATCTTTCCTTTCAAAGGAATCATTGATGTTTTTTTTTCTTCAGAAATTCTCAGCAAGTGTTAATTTGTAATTTTGTTGTATTTATTTAAAAAAGAAGAAAAATTTATTGGTTTGAGTTCCTTTTTGAATGCTTTAAAATTTTTTTTTTTTGCCCTTGATAATGTATAATTTGTGAATGTCATTTTCATTTTGACCCTTACACTTAATCAGGAGATACATATATGTTTGCATTGCCTGAAAAACTAGAGAATTTCATTTTTCAAGATTGTATTACAGAATTATGAATTACCCTGCATGTCATTTCTCTGTCTGTTGAATGTTGCCAATTTAAAGAGAAAATTAATTTGTGATGTTTGTTATGAATTGCAGATGATGATGATAAAGGTCATGAAGGAAGCTGCGAAGAAAGCGGATCAAGAGGAGGGTGATGATGAAGAGGAGAGTGAAGAAGAGGAAGAGGAAGAGGAGGAAGAAGAGGAGGATGATGAGGAAGAAGAAGGTAAGATACTTTAATAATTAAATAAATCATATGTAACTTCAATATCTCATCAAGAGCAGGAGTTGCCAGAAAATCCTTCACATAATGAAGTAAAGTGGAAAACTAATTTAATACAAAGATATGGGAAAGGTAATGTACATGTACCTTCTGCCTCTGTATATTCTTGGCAATGAATTTAGTGAGTATTTTAGTGTCAAAATCTGTCATAAACTTTACCTTAAAACTAAATATGAATATACACTTGCATATATCACATATGCATTGTGAGCCTGGCAATTTATTATTGGTTTTGAGACAATGTAGCTTTGTTGATATGGACTTGATAACATTGGGGAGGGAGGGGGTAGAAGAAAACACATGCATTTAATAGAGAAATAAACATTTTCAAATTGAATCAACATCTTCAACTTTATCTGTGTACATGCATGACCAACAAGACATTAATCATGGACCTATTACGGATGGACATTCAACGTGATTCTTTCTTTGATCCCATGAGATCCACCGCCTTCTGATTATGTGCATCTTAATGAGAACATTCAGCTGTTCTAACAATAACGACTGCTCAAGCATTATCGGTCATTGACAAAGGAGCAGTTTCCTCTTTTGGGTTTTGTTTGGATGGTGTGCTCTGTAAGAGTGTGTCTTTAAAAAAAACATCCCTAATGGGGAGCAGCAAAGTGGAAAAGCAGACGATTTTGGTGATATGAAATATATTATTACTGATTCGCACACTTTCGCACACACCCATGACCTTATAAAACAATTAGAAGGCCATGATCTTTATAAGCCCTGTGCATTGTAACTTTGGAATATTATGAGGAAATTGGGGGAAACAGGATTTTAAATCACAACCGATCCAAATATAACCTCTATCTGGAAATATAAACGTGTTTTTCAAAATAAAATACAGTACACGGAACAACAATTTCCGATTATAAACCAGAACTGCACATCGATTTCCCACGATTTAAGCGAGTTATTATCTTCTGCGCATGATGATTAACATGTGTGAAATCACTATCTTGATTCTGTCCCGGCTTTTTGGCGGTGGACCTCATGAGATCAAAGTGAAGAAACATGTACGGAATGTTATTGAGACGACATTGACGGAGACAATCACAATGAATTCGTTAAGAAAACGACGAATGTCCATCCGTAATAGGTCCATGCATTAATAGAGGGAAGTAAGCCACATATCTAAGTACAACTAGATGATCAGTGAAAAGTTTGGGTTAGGAGCAATCGTTAACAATCTTTCTTCATCTCTTTGTGCTTATTTTCCTTTTTTTCTTCTTTAGATGAAGAAGTACCTGTAAAGGCACCTGTGAAGGAGACTGTTGCTAAAAAGGAAACTGCTGTGCCTGTGATGTCTGCCCCTCCCTCTGGAAGTCCAGCTCCTCCAGCAGTACATAGCACAAGCCCACCACCACCAACAATAGTCATTGAGGAAGTTGTACAAAGGGAGGATGAACAAGTGGTGGAATCCGCCAGACAGCCTAAGGGAGAAGAGGTGAGTGAAGAAGAGGAGGAGGAGGAGGAAGAAGAGGAGGAGCAGAAGAGGGAAGAAGAGAAGGATGAAACAGCTTCTTCTGATGTCGCTCCAGTGGAAATATCCACAGAACCGACCAAAGTAGTAGTGGATCAAGGAGAACAGGTGCAAGATGAAGAGAAGGAGGAAGAAGAAAAGACAGGAGAGGATGACACTGATGGAGGATTGGGGGATAGTACAATGGTTGCAGATAACAACGCTAACGATCAGCAGGAAGAGGAGGAAGAAGAGCAAGAGGAAGAAAGAGAGGAGGAGCAAGGGGAGGATGATGCGGATGATGAGGAGAGTCTCAAAGATTCTAAGAAAGAGGAAGATGATGACTTTTGGTCTGCAGAGGGCTCAGATGCTGAGGAAGAAGGTATGCTATTAAAGCTTCTGTTTCTTCCCTTCTGAATGGATGCTATTATCTAGCATTCCTTAAGTGTCTTGTTGGGTGGTTAAATTTTTCGTATAAAGATTAGAATTCAAATGTTGAAAAGAAATCCTATGTGTTTAAAATTTGAAGCAAACCCTTGTTGAGAAGTGCAATAAAATAATAATTTGGAGAAAAAAAACTCTTGTTATCCACCTAAAAGGTATCATTCTTACTTTAGACCCTTTCTAAAGATGTAAAGTTTTAGTCTACATGTATGTATGTATGTAGTGGTAGAAGTTGTCAATTTGATTACATGATCATTCATGGGCCATGCACTTTTGAATAATAACAAATGTTATGAACCTTCATGTTATTGAGTGCACCTACATGCACATGTAAATTTTGATTTGCAAAATATCCAGAAAAATTACACAAATAACGATTTTGTGTATTTTGGCATAATGAAACCAAGTTGGTTAACTCTTGAAAATCTATGCTACAATATGCTTTTTCCAATCCCATTTTTAAACTGCAGTTGAGAAACCCATAGTTGTGGAACCATCTGGTCCCCCTAAGATACCCCCTGAGCTACCCCCTGAGCTCCCATCAGCCCAGGAGGATGATGCTGGTTACCTAGATACAGGAGACAAGCCACGGGCCCTGAGCAACATCCCTGATCTACCGGGAGATCTTGATGTGGGAGCGGGAGAGAAGCAAGAGGAAAAAGAGGAAGAGGTCAGAGACAGATATATAGATACTTTGTCTAGATGGTTAACTTTGTTGGATGACCATTCGGCCTTGAAACCATCAATTAGTTGGAAAGATGGCAAGGGATCAAATAGTGCAAAATGGTGATCGACCCCATGTAGTTCTGTGGACATCAAAGTCCGCCCAAGAAATTGAGTGGTGAAGAATGTGTTTGGAATAAGAAAATCTTTATTTCACTTCCAAAAAAAAAATAATACCTCATTATGAAGTTTATATCCATGGAAGATTAAAAAGCATTTGAAACACATTTTCACTCTTTGAATGTCATTTAAAGATACTATGTCCCTTTTGCAGCCAACATCAAATTCTGTAGAACTTTGCAGGAATTATGAATATGTCATGTATGTCCTATCTGTGAAATTTAAACGTTAGCAGTGTCCTAATATTCAAATTATGCAAGGAAACCTGTTTACTTGCTAGACTTCACTGTCAGACACTATTGAGTGACTGACTGGCTTTTTCATCTTTGGTAATAACATACATAAAATGAGCTGTAAAGGGTACATGAGCATTTGTCTACATCAATAACCCACTTCTTGTAATGGCCAAAATTAAACTGATTGAATCTTTGCGCAGCATAAAACGTACGACCATTCGGTACAATGGTCTGAAAAATCAGACTATTACTTACTGGCTCTATAGCACCTAAGTCGATTCGACAACTAATAGTCGTTATTTTCCCACTTAAAGACATTTTCAAGCCCCCCTTTTTTTAGGGAAGTTCTAAATTAGTATTGTCTTTCAAATGCCGTTGGAATTTAACCTTTTCATTTTTTTGGCCTGCAAATGGGACATAGTACCTTTAAGGCAATTGTCCTCTGACAAGTTGGCTTTGAAGGGATGAGTTTGGAACACATGACTCTCCATTTTTGGTTATTAATGGTCAGTTTGATTAGAATTCATATATTTAAGTCTCATTTGTTCTCTCAAACCTTTTTTGGATTTCTGGTATTTTAGATGATACCTCTTTTACAAGTAATGAGAAAGGAAATCAGAATCTTGATCTCCAACACATTTGTTTCTTGCTGGAGCAGAGGTCAGATCACAAGTAATGATTAGTAATCCTTCTGTATACATGTATCATTCACTGACCATTCTTTTTTAATTCATATTTTTTAGGATGATGATGAGCCTGATCCATTTGCCCCACCTGAACATCCACCAGCAGAAGAAGAACCAGAAGATGATGATCAGGAGGAGGGGGAGGAGGAGGAAGAGAAGAGTGCAGATACCGGTCCTCTACCCACCGTCCTAGACAGAGAGCCCCCTGAACTCCCCCCAGAGTTACCCGCAGAAGATGAGGAAGATACCTGTAAGAAGACCAAGACCAAGAAAGAAGACATCAGGTAATATCCCAGTAAAACAGCCAAAACGACTCTACATGTAGCTGGCCGATTCTTGGCCATTTGGGCTCACGTAGAGTCGTTTTGGCTGTTTGTCTTGTGTCGGTGTTGGGTTAGGGTTAATGTTACTACTGGGGTTAGGGTGAGGGTTCAGTGAAGTGGTTGAATTGAAGTAAAAATGGGGCTAAGAGGACAGATACCGGGCCTTTACGCACTGTCCTTGCAGAGATCCTCCTGAAAATGAGGAGGACACCAGCAAGAAAACAAAGACCCCAGTCACACATCCAAACTGACTTCAAACTCATTCTTTCTCATTTGGGGTGTTGTAAATGTTTGTTTGGTCTGTCGTCAACATTGTTGATGTGAGTAGGGGATAAGATGATGTGAAGGTGTTGTGGTCTAGTGGATACGTCACCAGGCTGTGGATCACATGGTTTGCGGTTCCACTCCCACTGCGGCACTAACGTCACTTGACCCAGGTGTGGTAAATGAGTACCTGGCAGGAATTAATTCCAAGAATTGCAGGAGAGCCATAATGGCAGCCATGACAGAGGCGGGTATTAATTGTGGAACCCCGGGAATGTCATGTCTGACAGGCATGAGTGCTTTACAAGAACCCAATATTAGTATAATTATTATTATCATTATTAATGCAGTGGCCCTTCATTTGCTCTAGCAGCAATTGCTCCAGGCATTCAACGGTAGAGGGTTAAAGGTAGAATTTTGGTTTAGGTTGGGTCAAAGGTCAGGGTGATAAAATAGACAAAGTCATAGGCATAGTCTATTGTTTAATCTAGGAAGTAGGTGTTAGCTCTTGCAAGACCAAACAGACTTCTTTTTTCTACCAAGAGTTAGAAATGATATGCCTTGTTGTAAGAAATCCTTGAATGCTTGAGTGCTTTATTTTGGCAAGACAGGGTAGCGATTTCCGTATCGTTAATAAAGTGAAATTCATTTCAGCATTTAAACATAACCTGTGAATATAAAAGAGATATGTACTTCCATATATTGCTGTAAAACATTAATGTAGATGTTAGCCCACATGCAATTAGGACATATGAATTCACAGATACATTTTGTCCTGAATCATTTGCAGTAGTGGGATCTTCGGTGATGAGGATGATGACGATGGCCTCTTCTCCATCCCTGTCTCGTCCACCAAGAAAGCTGCCAAGAAGAAGCCTACTCCAGCAAAGACGACAGTGAAACCAGCGGAAGATGATGATGTAAGTATCTTTAATGGACAAAAGTGTAAATATTGTACATGGGTTGCATTGAGACTTTTTCTTACATACCTTCTTACATAGCTAGTTAAGTGTCTGTCAGAGGAGTAATAGCTCTCTGAAAAGTCAAAAACTAAAGCTTTAAAAATCAGATGTTGTCGACCTAAAAACTAGCTATTAGTTTGATGACATTATCTTATGTGGAGGACACATATTTACAATGACTTTATATTGATTAAGCATGGTTCATCGCCTCAGCTATATACATGTAGGGGAGATGATTGGGGCAATTGATATGTCGTCACTGTAACTGCGGCAAATTTGACCCCTGTTGACCCCTAATTTGGAGGGGTCCGCAAAATGAGGTTTTGATTAGCTTTTGTGCAATAGTGAAAGGGAATATATTGTTTATTCCTTACTATTTGTATTCTACGTTCGTTCAGCTTTCCATTGAAATAATGTTTTTCATCGGATAGGGTCTTCAATTCTATACCTGGTCTTAGTAGTGGGGCATTTTGTGTAAGTTTCTATTGCCAGATTTTACCGCAATGTTTTTGTTTTCTTTATTCTGTCTTTACAGCCTTTCAAACCTGGACCACCCCCACCCCTCTTTGGAGATGACGATGATGATGACCTGGATTGGATTAGCTGATCTCGCAGCTTAATCCTAATCCATTAATCTCTTCAGTATTTTGCAATAGTAGTGCATGGGCAAGTATCCCTAATCAAGTATGTTGTATGAATATCATATGAATTATTCAGAACTGTACTCTAATTCTATATTTTGGTTGTGATTGTTATGTGTATTAAAGTTTATGCGTGAGGAGGATTAAAAGTTTCTCTTTTGTGAAGTGCTAATGTACTTTGTCTTTTCATTACCATCATTGAGTGAAAAAAGCCATACATTTTACAGTTAATTCTGAATTATTTATGGTTTAAGACATCTGTAGTTGACAAAGGCACTCATTATATGTTGTTGAAATGTTGTAGTACTTGTGCTTCAAATTTGTGAAAGGTGAGATTTTTTGAAACATCAACTTCTAGTCATTTCAAAATCAGTACTACAAAAGTTTTGGTACTCTTTTTTTTATATGGAGAGGATATAGAGATGAATTATGGAATAATTATTTGTTAATTTCTTCTAATTCTCATTTGTCATTTTTGTTGTTGTTTTTCTTTAAAAATGGTTTTTACTGTGAGTCCATGTTGTCTTAGTTGTGTCAATATTTTGTTGTTAGGCCAGATTTCCAATAAAAAGATTTTCAAATTAAAAAGTCACCACCTTTTTCTTAATACTAATACGAAATTTTGTAAGAACTCACAAATCTATAATTCAACAATTGCTTATATTTCATGCATGTAATGGTGTATGTAACAGGAACTATAACAAAGGAATTATAACAAAGGAATTATAAAAGAATATATATAATGCCTGCTTTTTGACATACATGTAAATATACATTGCCCAATCAAATTTAATGGACAAATTATACATTTGTAAAGTGAAATTAATTATCATATTCAACATGCTTTAGTACTTATATGTCTCTTTTTGTTTGTTTGCATTGAGTTGTGCTATTACACTGAGACAAGTTCATTTTCATATTTTCTCATTCTTGTGATATTCATGAAAGATGTAGAATTCAGAGTTTGTATAATGATACAAATAGTATAATATATATCTTTGATATATGAGTTCTCACTAAAACAATTATTATTTGTTATACTTCTATCTCAATATCCCCAATATTCTTAAAAAACTGTAACGGTTGTAACTTCATGTTGGATGAATCCTTGTAGAAACATACATGTACATGTACATGTAATAGAAATTTACGGAATTTATGAGTTTGTGAATTTCAAATGTATGAACATTTTAGGTCTAATGGCTTTCTACAAGGAAGGACAAAATTGTATGTCTGAGATCAAAGGAAGATATCAAGATATGAGCATTACTGTTTTCATTCCTTATAGAGCTAAAAGTGATGAGAGATTGGAGCTTTTGTGATACATCTCAAATGTAGAGCTTGAAGCTGAACATTCCTATTTTTTACATAATACTAAAACAATCAATTATGAGAAAGAAGTACAATACATGTAAGTTTCAATTTATTTTTACAAAAAGTTGTAATATTTGAATATGAAACAACAATGCATGAATGTTTATATAATATGAACTTTGTGAAAGCAATGAGAACAATTTTGTTTCAAGAAGAGAGGGGGAGATGGAGAGAGTTGATAAATCAGGTACTTGAATTTGTTGCGTATTAATATCACCTTAATATAATTGCATGTTTAAATTCTTCACAGCTTCCTTTTTAAACTAAAATGAATAAAAACCATTTGATGTTGTGAAGATTTTTAGACATTTAATAGGGAATGACTTTGCTAAATAAATGTATACCCTTTGACTACATTTGTTAACAAGTGTTTTATAGAAAAGAACAGGAAATTAAAAAGCGCATTGAAATATTAAGTTACAATGCATGTGCCTTATATTATGAGAAATAAATATACATACGTCAAGTTTTGTGCAACTTCTGTCACCTACTTAAATTGAGATATATATAGAAGTTATATCTTAAAATGATCTATGTAACTGAAGTTATATGAATGAATTGCATGTATGAGTGAATAACCATCTTAAATGGAGAATTTCACGGAGAATATACGTTCTGTCAATATGTGTATCATTGAAATATGTCAGAAATTTACTTTAACAGAGATTTATTAAAGAAACTAAATGATCACAATTTCATGGAGTCTTTTCTCTATTGGTTATCCGAGTGCATGTTTATGGACTTGTTAGCAAGAATCTATTGTGATTGATGAGGAGGAGGATCAGAATGATGATGGTGATATGGAGATGATGATACTTTTAATGATCAATATGATAATGGTAATAGTGAATGTGAAGATGATTATGCTGTGCTGCTGCTGATGCTGCTGATGAATGATTGTGATGATAATGGTGGTGGTGGTGGTGGAGATGGTAATGATGATGGTGGTGGTGGAGATGGTGAGGATGTTGGTGGTGGAAATGGTGATGATGATGCCATTATTGCCATCTTATCAATATATTAATGACCAAGGAAATAAAAGAACTGAGTACTTTGGGGATATTTTACTAATTCATCAACACTCTTAGCGCTATACCACTCGTCACTTATTCCCTAGCTATATAACTTGATATAAGATAGCTTAGACATATACCGAGATGTGATTGGTCCACAGCGCGTCACATGATATCGATTGCGAGAATCGTAATTGTTATATTGACCGGCCGCGAAAATTTTCCCAAATTTTTTTTTTCGAAAAAAAAAATGGACCCCCCTCCCCTAATTTTTTCCCCCAATTTTGTTTAGAAACAAAATTTTGGGCAAAAAAAATTGACCCCCGCCCCACTTAACTTTCAAACCAAGGCTATCTAATTATAATAATAATAATAATAATAATAATAATAATAATAATAATAATAATAATAATAATAATAATCTTTTAAAGTCCACTCCAAATTTTATTAAATCGAAAATGGAAATTCATTTTGCCCAATTGATCGTGAGCCCGGCAGCCACTTGGGAAAATATAACTCCCTTCAGGGCCGAAGAATGTTATGCTACACCCCTGCCAGTCAATATGTGTATATTACTCCAGCTATTGTTGTCTGAGCTTGGGTAGTTTTTTGCCTTTGTAACGAATCCCTATAAAAGGGTGATATTTGTGCATAATAGTTGCTCATCTATAATTTGGCTCCTTCTATAATCATATGTCGTCCTTTACCACGTCAGAATGTCACACTATCGATGGACGGCTAGGGAGGGTAAACTAATCAGCCTGTGGCAAGCAACTGATATCCCATATTATCAAACTGGGGAAAACATTGTCCTTCTCCCTTCCCGATGATTGAACTTTGAAACTTTGGTGTCAGTAGTACATCATGTGAAGCGGTTGTTGCCCCGGCGACCATTGCTCGATCCTGACTACATGTACACCTTCATCTAACTCTAACCTAAACCCTTACCTAAACCCTAACCTGAACCCTAACCCAAACCCTAAACTAACCCTGATCCCAACCCTAACCCTATACCCCTAACCTAAACCTAAGTAAACCTAAAACTCTAAAACCCTTACCCGATATCTTTGATGAAAAAAATAGCCCGGTGCAATTGTCCTCCGAGCAAAATGTCCGATCACATTGTGGTGCAGAAAATTGAACAGGCCGCCCCGCCCCAATCACACGCATTTTTTTCCTTAAATTACGTTTGAAAGTCTATCGGTTAATATAAAATTATGAAAACTCGGTACGTAAACGGGTAGGGGTGTGAGTAATACGAGCATTGCTACACGTGCATGACATCAGACAACGACAGAAGAATAGGCTGGACGTATGCAACCAAAGCTTAGGAATATTCAGGGAATTTTCTTTACACTTCAAAAGTCGCTAAAGATTTCGTGCTGTTTACAACGTGCGTCAGTGCGTTCTTGTTTCAATAGGCCCTTATCATAAATTTGCCATTTGAGAAGCAGTCATTTCAATCCATGCATTTTGGATTATCCTGCGGCAAATGACAATAAAGCAATATAATTAAAACATCTTTATTACGAATTGAACAACATCTCCGTCTGCACAATAGGTGGAAAGGGATAACTCATGGAAAATAAATATTTAGATATTTTTTTCTGCACATTTCATGCTCTCGGCAAGTGTTAGCCAGTTATTTTGTCGATATTATTCAGGTTGGATGTCTTGCCCCTCCCCCCCCCCCTAGCCTTGGGAACGTAGCTAGCTCAGCCAATACTCCTCTTCACTGTCTTCATCCCTGTATCTGTTCTCTTTCCCTTTCTTTCTTTCTTACTTCTTATTTATTTATTTCTTTCTTTACTTCTCTCTTCCCCCTCCCCCACTTTCTCTCTCTCTCTCCTTAGCTCCCTCAATCTCACCCTGTTCCCCATCTTTTACCCGTCACTAGCTCTCGATCCCTCTCTGTGCTCCTCTCTCTCTCTCTCTCTATGTTTCCCATATCTTTACTCCCATATCCCCCATCTTTCTCTCCATCTCTCTCTCTCTCTCTCTCTATCTCTATCTCTCTCTCTCTCGATCTCGATCTATCTGTCTCTGTCCCCATCTCTCCTCAACCAGCCCCCTCTCCATACTCGCAGTTTGCCAAGAAATACAGGTAAATACTATTTGATCCATTCTAGTCTCTCGGGACCACCTCCCAAGTGTGAGGTGTATTGAAGTCGTAGACGGTGGGACGCCCCTGTGGTCAATGATTTTTGTTTTGTTTTTACTGGCAGCGGTATCGATCGATCGATTCCCCCGCTTTTGTATATCACGTATCGAATTACAAATAAAACCTCAAGTGCAGTCTTCTATTTTTCGCGATTAATTCCCTTTACAGTAGGGATGGATTTAAGAGGGGCACCACCACCCCCTTATAAAAGCCATTTGGCATAATTCAAGTAAAAATTTAATAATGATTACAATTAAGATGTGGTGCATAATATTGTGTTATTGTGCCCCTTAATCTTTGGATCCATCCCTGCTGTACACTCAATGTGTTATTATAATGTTTTAAGCCCCCCTCTCTCTCTCTCTCTCACACACACACACACACACACACACACTTTTTTTTGTGTGTGTGGGGGATCATTTTATTCCTTCAAATAAACAGAACAAAAACATAACAATTTCGTGAACATAATTATGCATCAAATACATGGATGTTCCATGACAGGAAGGAAATTACATATACATAAACATTTACATCACATAATTATAAACTAATGAAAATGTGGTGCTTTTTAAGCTAAGAAAAACAAAAATTTAAAAACCCAAAACAAACAAACAAACACCCACTACCCCCACCCACCACCCCACCTACTAATGTATATGGCCACGAAATATTGTAGAAGAAATCGATAATATTTCTAACAGACACCGGGGAAATGACAAGTATACCAGGCGTATCAAAGACCAAGATTATATGAGACCGAATACAAGCACAGAAACCGGTTAAATATGCATAGACATGGTTGGACAAATTGGAAATGGCCCGAATGACACCTAACCAGCCTTAATATACATATTCGCCCAGGACGTCTAGATATACACGATATATCAAAACGGAGACAAACAAAACTCTAAAGAAACTGTGATAGATATACTTAATATGTACAGAGTGTTGAATATTATACAATCAATGTTTATAATCTTTATTTAAGTTATTCATTATTTTCAAATTCATTATTCATTCATTGATTTTGTTATGCTTTCATGTATTCGTTTATTTACTTATCTATTTCAAAATGGCGGTAGATACACAAATAACAACAAGCGTTGCAGCTGTTTTAATTGAAATAATTCGATTCTTCTGCTTCAAATTAAGATTTCTTTTAAAAAGTACAGTGAAATGTAAACAATTAATATTATAGGATTGATCAAACAATATATTTTTTTGACTGATTAAAGTATAACAATAAATTAAAATCGCTCCGGTTATAATAAGTGACTCTTGTAATAACTACTAGAATTGATTGATTTTCTATATCCAGATATCTTGCCAAAAAGAAAATTCAAATTTACATTAACATCACGCTCAGCATGACATTCTTGTAATATTTTAAACATTCACATTGTTGAAATTATATATGCAGTGTTGGGATACCAGGTTCACATTACAAGAAATACAATATGGTTCGGTTAATAATTATGAAGGTTATGTCTATGACTCTTTACAACCATTCAGGCAGTAGATAATGTATACAAAAAAGTCAACTGGATTTACTTTGTTTTCGCTCGCGACGTCTTACGTCCACAGACGCTTCATCAGGCCGACCATGCCGACGTTCCTCGACCACGTCACCGTGTTCATGGGACAACAATCATTTGGAGCTAAAGACCAGTCGCCCTGATGAAGGGTCCCGGAGTGGACCTGAAACGTCGCAAGCTAAAATAATGTGAGTAAACTTGACTTGATGAAGGTTCTCTGGTGATTCCTTATAAACTGAGTGCTTTCTGGGAAACATCCGTTACTATCTTTACGAGGAAAAGGAGCAATATTTTCTCCGGGGATGTATCAATAAGAACGAGTTGAGAAATCATATTTTCTTCGTTACTTATGATTCCGCCTACATGGCTTTTATCCAAGGTGGTGGATTCGTCGTTGGGTTTCCCACCAGAAGATACCAGAGGGGCTATCTCAGACATGTCTTCAGGTAGGACTTGTATTTCACGGCTGGGCGGCGATTGTTCAGAAGGTTGAATGCTACTTACGTTGTTCATATCATCACCAGGATGAACTTCTCCAGAAGTCACTTCAGATTCATCCAAGTCCTCTGTTCTGCGCTCCGGTGATTGGTCAAGATGTTGACTCCTACTTCCATCTGTCGAGTCCTCCTGGGTTTTGGAAGCCATGTTTCCTGTATGCCCATCTCGAAGAGTGTGGTTACTGCTTGCTGTAGCTTCCTGAAGTACCTGTATGTCAGTGTGTCCTTTGGTCCGGCTCTGTTCTAAAGAGGTCTCATCTCTATTTGAGAGCTGCTGATCATTGACGTATTCGTTGGCATATTCAGCATCGATCTGTTCTTCTGCTACACCTGGCCGGCAGCAATAAAGAAAACAAATATTTTTTTTTTCTTATCGCAGTGAATTTCAAATTTCTTTTATTTTTATGTTTACCAGCTAGTAGAAGAGAACTTGACGTTACGAGTCAGCATCTGTTTGACTTTGTCGTGCGCACAGCTATAATGAGGAAAATGCTAACTTAAAGTATTACCTAAGCTCTCCTTTTCTTTATTTTTTCTCTGCATTATGTCACCTTAGTAATTATATCAGCAGGGTAAATGTGGGAAATATACTTGCTTCAGAAAATACTATCAATCTGACTCTAAATGAATGGGCCGTATTGTACACCAAATATAACAGCATGTTGCTGAAGTGTTGAATGTGGTCCTTATTACGAGACTACAATTGTTCTTAATGAAAATATCCGTTACCTTCCCTGAAATACAGGTCTGCAAGGTTGACCAACTTGGCAGCTTGCAGTGCCTTCTTTAGCTCAATCCGTTCATCTTCCCTGGACACACCTCTTCTCCATTGTTTCAGCATTTGGCGAGTTCCATCACTGGTAACACGGTTAAACTTCACATTGGTCATGGGCGCTCTTTGTATATCACCATGTAGGATTCCGAGCTGACCACCAAGGCTGTCGATCTTGGCTTCATCGTAAAGATCGTCAGCTATCTGCTGTAATATGTCTGCAAACTCATCATCTGGGGGCTCCTCTCTAGAATGGTACACATTAATACAAAAAGACAAACATGGGGCGGTCAAAGAACGTAGGTATGACGTATCAACTTAAAAATTAATTAAAATCTTTACTTAGGTGAAGAAAATGAACGGGAAAAATACGTTCTTTCGGTAATGACACTATACTCAACATGCTCAAATTATTGATATAAATTCATTAAAGGATTTCACTTTTAACTCTTATCACCATAGACTGGAATGCAGCTAAGATTCTCTCTTTTTTTGTTAATGAGTTTTAATCTTTGATTCACTTTTGCTTCTACATAATCACAGGTGGTCATGAAATTTCTAAATATGATTTTGGATTCATAGAACATAAGTGCTGCCGTACTTTTAGAACTGTTATTGACAGTCTAGCACCACTCATTTTACACACAAAAGTATATTCCATAGTATTTTTGTCACTATAAGATCAATAATGCGTTCATCGTCATGTAAAGAGTAAGTATATTTCATCTCACTCTGCTTGTAATGTATCACTCCTTCCCAGTCCTCCGGTTGAATGATCCTCAGATGATGATGTGCCTGTCATGAAGGAATGAAGTCAGTTTGAGTGAGAGAAAAAATGTCGTTCACTGTATATCTCTATGTGGTTTTTTTAAACTTCCAAAGTGTAAATAATGCACAAGCATTACATAGCTCTAGTTTCCTTGGATAATGTAATCGAATGGCGTTAGTTTTGGCATAATGACAACTAAAACAAACAAGAAACATATTAATTTAGGTTTAGGACCATATTGGACTTGATAAGCTTCACATTATAAATATTTTAAAAAGTAACCAAAAATGGAATGGGAGTTATATTATATTGAAAAAAAGAAGTTGAAGAGGAAAATGAGATTGGAAAATAAAGTCTTACTCCATTGATGTGTCTCTGCTTTCTTTTTCTGCTCTGCTGATCGTATCTCACTTTCTATTTGAATTTTGGTTCTCAGCTTCCAGGACTCACGCTCAAGTTGCGCGAATTCCTTCGTCATTTCCCCTGCCAATGAGCGCTTCTCTTTTACAGCTCTTGCTTTGTCTTCCTCTCTTCCTGTCTTTAGCTCCTCAACTTGTTGTCTTAGAGTCGTTTCATTTCGCTCTTTCTCCTCAATGGTTTTTGTCAAAGTGTCTACATGCTGTTGCTTAGACTCGAGTTTCTTCGTCATATCTGCTGCCAATGAACGCTTCTCTTTTTCAGCTCTGGCTCTGTCTTCCTCTCTTCCTTTCTTTAGCTCTTCAACTTGTTGGCTTGAAGTCGTCTCATTTCGCTCTTTCTCTTCTACGGTTTTTGTCAGAGTGTCTACATGCTGTTGCTTAGACTCGAGTTTCTTCGTCATATCTGCTGCCAATGAGCGCTTGTCTTTTTCAGCTCTTGCTCTGTCTTCCTCTCTTCCTTTCTTTAGCTCCTCAACTTGTTGTGTTAGAGTCGTCTCATTTCGCTCTTTCTCCCCTACGATTTCTGTCAAAGTGTCAACGCGTTGTTGCTTAGACTCGAGTTTCTTCGTCATATCTGCTGCCAATGAGCGCTTGTCTTTTTCAGCACTTGCTCTGTCTTCCTCTCTTCCTTTCCTTAGCTCCTCAACCTGTTGTGTTAGAGTCGTCTCATTTCGCTCTTTCTCCCTTACGGTTTCTGTCAAAGTGTCTACATGCTGTTGCTTAGATTCGAATTTCTTCCTCATATCTGCTGCCAATGAGCGCTTGTCTTTTTCAGCACTTGCTCTGTCTTCCTCTCTTCCTTTCCTTAGCTCCTCAACCTGTTGTGTTAGAGTCGTCTCATTTCGCTCTTTCTCCCTTACGGTTTCTGTCAAAGTGTCTACATGCTGTTGCTTAGACTCGAGTTTCTTCGTCATTTCTGCTGCTAATGAGCGCTTGTCTTTTTCAGCTCTTGCTCTGTCTTCCTCTCTTCCTTTCCTTAGCTCTCCAATTTGTTGTGTTAGAGTCGTCTCATTTCCATCTTTCTCCCCTATGGTTTCTGTCAAAGTGTCTACATGCTGTTGCTTAGACTCGAGTTTCTCCGTCATTTCTGCTGCCATTGAGCGCTTCTCTTTTTCAGATCTTGCTCTGGCTTCCTCTCTTCCTTTCTTTGATTCGGTATGCCCATCTTGAGGAGTGTTGTTACTGCTTGCTGTAGCTCCCTGAAGTACCTGGGTGCCAGTGTGTCTTTTGGTCCGGTCCTGTTCTAGAGAGGGCTCATCTCTATTAGAGAGCTGCTGATCATTGACGTCTTC
This sequence comes from Mesocentrotus franciscanus, assembly GCA_037976565.1. Classification (NCBI taxonomy): domain Eukaryota; kingdom Metazoa; phylum Echinodermata; class Echinoidea; order Camarodonta; family Strongylocentrotidae; genus Mesocentrotus; species Mesocentrotus franciscanus. The sequence continues at coordinate 27,304,020 of CP137679.1, read as the reverse complement.
GTTGGCATATTCAGCATCGATCTGTTCTTCTCCTACACCTGACCGGCAGCAAGAAAGAAAACAAATAATAGTTTTTTTCTCAAAACACATCGAATCGGAATTATCATGATTGTGTAGAACTTATCGCAGTGAAATTCAAATTTATTTTATTTTTTCTGTTTACCAGGTAGTAGAAGAGAACTTGACGTTACTATATAGTCAGCATCTGTTTGGCCCTTTCGTGTGTACAGCTATAATGAGGAAAATGCTAACTGAAAGTAGTACGTAAGCTCTCTTTTCTTTATTTTCTCTGCATTACATCACCTTACTGACCTTAGTATGTATATCAACAGTGTAAATGTGGGAAACGAACTTGTTTCAGAAAATACTATCAATCTGACTCTAAACACATGAGCCGTATCGTACACCAAACAGCATGTTGCTAAACTGTTGAGTGTGGTCCTTATTACGAGACTACAATTGTTCTTAATGAAAATATACATTACCTTCGCTGAGATACAGATCTGCAAGGTTGACCAACTTGGCAGCTTGCAGTGCCTTCGTTAGCTCAATCCGTTCATCTTCCCTGGACACACCTCTCCTCCATTGTTTCAGCATATGACGAGTTCCATCACTGGTAACACGGTTGAACTTCACATTGGTCATGAGCGCTCTCTGTATATCACCATGTAGGATTCCCAGCTGACCACCAAGGCTGTCGATCTTGGCTTCATCGTAGAGATCGTCAGCTATCTGCTGTAATATGCCTGCAAACTCATCATATGGGGGCTCCTCTCTAGAATGGTACACGGTAATACAAAAGACAAACATGGGGGCGGTCAGAGAACGTAGGTATGACGTATCAACTTAAAATGTAATTAAAATCTTTACTTAAGTGAAGACAAAAAACGGGAAAATACGTTCTTTCGGTGATGAGATCATACTCAAATGCTCAAATCATAGATATAAATTCATTAAAGGATTTCACTTTTAACTCTATCACCATAGACTGGAATGCAGCTAAGATTCTCATTTTTTTGGTTAATGAGTTTTAATCTTTGATTCACTTCTGCTTCTACATAATCACAGGTGGTCATGAAATTTGGAAACATAATTTTGGATTCATAGAACATTTGCTCTGCCGTACTTTAAGAAGTGTTATTGGCAGTCTAGCACCATTCATTTTACACACAAAAGTACATTCCATAGTAGTTTGTCACTATAAGATCAATAATGCGTTCATTGCCATGTAAAGAGTAAATATATTTCATCTCACCCTGCTTGTAATGTATCACTCCTTCCCAGTCCTCCGGTTGAATCATCCTCAAATGATGATGTGCCTGTCATAAAGAAATGAAGTCAGTTTGAATGAAAACAAAATAGAATATATAAGAGAAATATTTTGGATGATCTTTATCATTCACTGTATCTCTGTTTTAATATCTAAAGTGTTAATAATGCACAAGCATTACATAGCTCTAGTATCCTCGGATAATGTAATCGAATGGCGTTAGTTTTGGCATAATGACAACTAAAACAAACAAGAAACATATTAATTTAGGTTTAGGACCATATTGGACTTGATAAGCTTCACATTATAAATATTTTAAAAAGTAACCAAAAATTGAATGGGAGTTATATTATATTGAAAAAAAGAAGTTGAAGAGGAAAATGAGATTGGAAAATAAAGTCTTACTCCATTGATGTGTCTCTGCTTTCTTTTTCTGCTCTGCTGATCGTATCTCACTTTCTATTTGAATTTTGGTTCTCAGCTTCCAGGACTCACGCTCAAGTTGCGCGAATTCCTTCGTCATTTCCCCTGCCAATGAGCGCTTCTCTTTTACAGCTCTTGCTTTGTCTTCCTCTCTTCCTGTCTTTAGCTCCTCAACTTGTTGTCTTAGAGTCGTTTCATTTCGCTCTTTCTCCTCAATGGTTTTTGTCAAAGTGTCTACATGCTGTTGCTTAGACTCGAGTTTCTTCGTCATATCTGCTGCCAATGAACGCTTCTCTTTTTCAGCTCTGGCTCTGTCTTCCTCTCTTCCTTTCTTTAGCTCTTCAACTTGTTGGCTTGAAGTCGTCTCATTTCGCTCTTTCTCTTCTACGGTTTTTGTCAGAGTGTCTACATGCTGTTGCTTAGACTCGAGTTTCTTCGTCATATCTGCTGCCAATGAGCGCTTGTCTTTTTCAGCTCTTCCTCTGTCTTCCTCTCTCCCTTTCTGTAACTCTTCAAATTGCTGGCTTAGAGTCGCCTTCTCTTTTTCAGCTCTTGCTCTGTCTTCCTCTCTTCCTTTCTTTAGCTCCTCAACTTGTTGTCTGAGAGTCGTCTCATTTCGCTCTTTCTCCCCTATGGTTTCTGTCAAAGTGTCTACATGCCTTTGCTTAGACTCGAGTTTCTTCGTCATATCTGCTGCCAATGAGCGCTTGTCTTTCTCAGCTCTCGCTCTGTCTTCCTCTCTTCCTTTCTTTAGCTCCTCAACTTGTTGTCTGAGAGTCGTCTCATTTCGCTCTTTCTCCCCTATGGTTTCTGTCAAAGTGTCTACATGCCTTTGCTTAGACTCGAGTTTCTTCGTCATATCTGCTGCCAATGAGCGCTTCTCTTTCTCAGCTCTCGCTCTGTCTTCCTCTCTTCCTTTCTTTAGCTCCTCAACTTGTTGTCTGAGAGTCGTCTCATTTCGCTCTTTCTCCCTATGGTTTCTGTCAAAGTGTCTACATGCCTTTGCTTAGACTCGAGTTTCTTCGTCATATCTGCTGCCAATGAGCGCTTGTCTTTTCAGCTCTTCCTCTGTCTTCCTCTCTCCCTTTCTGTAGCTCTTCAAATTGCTGGCTTAGAGTCGCCTTCTCTTTTACAGCTCTTGCTCTGTCTTTCTCTCTTCCTTTCTTTAGCTCCTCAACTTGTTGTCTGAGAGTCGTCTCATTTCGCTCTTTCTCCCCTATGGTTTCTGTCAAAGTGTCTACATGCCTTTGCTTAGACTCGAGTTTCTTCGTCATATCTGCTGCCAATGAGCGCTTGTCTTTTTCAGCTCTTCCTCTGTCTTCCTCTCTCCCTTTCTGTAGCTCTTCAAATTGCTGGCTTAGAGTCGCCTTCTCTTTTACAGCTCTTGCTCTGTCTTTCTCTCTTCCTTTCTTTAGCTCCTCAACTTGTTGTCTGAGAGTCGTCTCATTTCGCTCTTTCTCCCCTATGGTTTCTGTCAAAGTGTCTACATGCCTTTGCTTAGATTCGAGTTTCTTCGTCATATCTGCTGCCAATGACCGCTTCTCTTTCTCATATCTTGCTCTGTCTTCTTCTCTTTCTATCTTTAATTCCTGTTCTCGCTCTTTGACCTCTGTGAACATCTTTTGATTTGCTTCTTTCGCCTCTTTCTTGGTTTTCTCACAGAGCAACCTACATCTTGGATTCGTGCATATCATCTTCAGATCATTAGTTGCTAACGTTCTGTCACCTTCATGAAGGCATCCACGTAGAAGATAAAGACACTGCAATTGATCATCATCTGACAGAATGCGATCAAGGAAACGCATTTCGTACATTTCAGTGATCCCGAGACGCTTCAATTCATTTATCTTGTTGGGGATGCTTCCGATACGAAGTGTAGCACATAGAGGGACGCGGCCTATTCAATCGAAACATATTCAGTGAGTTTACTCGAAATTACGTCCAAAGTCATGAGATTTGTATGACATCTTCATACCACACGTACGTCACATAATACCTTTTTTCCGGGAGGGGGTGGGGAGGGGGTTGACACAAAAGAACGGAGACTGTCTGAAATTCTTCATCTATGTGCGTTTTTATCAGTATTCACAGTGGCATAGAATTTCTCGCCACATTTCGGTTGTAAATAGAATGGGGAAAATCGAGTGAGAAAAGTAGGGAGGGGGAGAAAGAGAGAAGTGTGATAAAGGAAGGAGACTGAAGAGGAGCCGGTATAAGGAGTAAATGAAGTGAGTAATGAGATAGTAATACATTTACAACTATCATAATGCAAATGAAATCTAATATTCATGGTAGGAAATTTATTCGGGACAATCATGATAAAATAGACTGATGATATTTTTCATGATATTGTTTAACTACTACAACTTCGACGGAAAAAAGATGAAACATGATTGGGAAATCTAAAGATCGGTAGTTAGTGAAAATTAGTTAATAAATAAATGAATGAATGAAATCAAGACCACGTTGGGTTCGATTGATATAATACCGGTATTTGGTGTAAGCATTGCATAATTATTATATTTAACTTTCATCACACCCATGCCTCAGATCAAAATTAGAAAGCTGTATCCGGTACAAGGAAAATGGATATTAAGCACCAAATTACATGTTAAAGTATGCAAGCAGATAAGTGGAAGGTATATATCTATTTTATGCTTAATTTATGTTTCATCCAAATATACTGTCATAATCGTTTCGTATTTTTTATATTCAAATTGTTGGCTGTGGATTGTTAGATCATGGCCTTATGTCTCACACGTAGATCCATGGTCAGATGATTGAAGTCAACCGTGTCAACACGGGGGCGGGTAGATGTTTCGGGGGAATGGTACATAGTACATACCATGCCTGTTTCAAACGAATTAATAGGACGGTCTAAAAAAAAAAGTCTTGTAAAATACCCTTGATTATTCGGCTAGTTATACAAACCGAGGACATGATATGATATGTGAATGCACATTAAAACTAATAGAAAAAAATGAAACTTGTCCAAGCATTTCAATGGATGGTATGATTATCAAATTAATGGAGAAATATTGTCATCACATAGGCCTGTTATATATACTTAATAATACCGGCCTACACAAGAAGAGGTAAGTGGAAGAGGTAAGTATCAAAATGCAATTTACGAAGAAAGGAAACGGTATTTAATTTACAAAAGGAACGGAAGAAGGGCTTGTAACAGTCAACGATATCAACGTAATCGGATTTAATGGTGTGTAATTGATATTGATAATATAGAAAACTTAGATAAGTACTTAATTTCAAGGTCATATTTGCTTGTAGAAATTTGCATATGATATAATTTGAATAACAGTTGTTCCTTGTTTCTTCCATGTCCTAGTCATTGCTGATGAAACATTATCGTGTAGCAGGTGTCAATAATGTTAGATACCTACACATTTAATAACAGTGTAAATATCACAAAACACCATATACGTAAACAAAGTTTAGCAACCTGCAGATAAAAATGATTCATGCGTTATAGTAATCTGGCTGGTAATATTATTTAATTATTAATCTCTTTACTTAGTCATTCTTATATGTAATACGTTGGTGTATATCAATGCCTTGTGGTGTATACGATGTGTATCAATAGTGCAATTCATTTATTAATTCAAAATTGTTTAAAGATAAACCTTCATATGTCTTAACTTAATTATCCTACCTACCATTGAGGATTAGTGGCAAACTCACCTGTAATCCTCTTTATTGTCTTGATCCATTCTGGGTAATTTTCAAAAGCATACGGGCTAAAGATGAAAATGAGAAAATGCACCGATTCATAATCGTTATTATTCACGTGGTGATGATTAAAGGGTTCATTATAATAACATGCATACAATTTGATTCTGCAACCCAGCCATACCGAAGGCCACCTGAAAGAAGATAAATTGTATGTATTTGCTGTACAATACAATTATAATAAGGCATCGGATGAGGGGGCAGGTGCCTCCATTTATCAATGGATGGGGAAATACTTCTCGCGCCTAAATGACAATAAATAATTTTCAGTAAAGCTTTCAGTTATAAGAGGTTTGAAATGCAGTTTCACCCTTCTTTCCGTATTGTACTTATTTATAATTAGATGCTACGATCCTTTACATTATACACGCACAACAACAACAACAGCATAAATAATAGGCGTATGTTGCATATACCCTGTCTTCCAGAGGCGTTAAATGCGAGGGCCATTAACATAATTCACCAAAAACCAAATCTAACGCACACATTTTGCAAAAGCAGTGAGTAATTGCATCCCGCAGGACGCGACAAAAATTCCCAGGATGACGATGCCCCGTGTTTTTTTCTTCTCGCATTTGCTATTTTTTGCTGAATTAAGTTCGCTAAATCGCGCTTTTGGGTAAATGTGGTCTCGCACTTAGCAGAACAAAAATTGATAGTTTTTTGTTGGCCGGGGCATTGGTTGGGATCCTCAATATTTGCTTTGGGACTACGATACTCATTGATATTAGTACCTAAAACACTAGGTTTGGGTATATAGCACAATGTTTCATTTTGTATTTAACAATTAATATACGTAACACAAACAATCTCTTAATGTAAAACCAACAAACCCATAGAATTCAATGACAATCATGTCTGACTTTTTCACTTATCGTCCTTGCAGTATCCTTTTACGCCTAAGCCTTCTTAACACTGAAAAACTTAAATTAATTTATATTCTAGACGGTACATCAAGTCAGTTAACTAAATCATATCAGCCTCCACCCAGACCACTATTGTTAGCATTTACCATGCCTATGATTTGCTATGCATTCGGCTTGTACCTACCATTCCTTTGATATGCGTGCCAATGTAAGTTTTCAGTTTCCAGGATCGCCATAAGTATGATCTTTACAATTTAACCATTAAAGATATAGCCTCTATCTTTCTTTCTTTCTTTCTATTTCTCTTTAACATACTTGTTCAAAAATATCTCCCAATTAATTAAGAGGCCACGAAGAAATGTGAAAGGGGATCGCGAACATTATTAGCAAGGTGCTTTGAAAAAATAAAAAATCAGAGAAGCACGTTGGTGAAAGTTTGGGCAATCTCGGACAACGCCCCGGTGCTACCCACCCGATAAAGGTAATTAGAAATAAACTTGTACTTGAAGTTATTGTTTGACATCGTTTTGTCTATGACGAAATATTAATCGAACCTATTTTGGAAATTTGATTAAGATGACCTAGTAAGTTTTTTATTTTCAAAATCAGTGTTTCAGTCCTAATTAATTAATTGATTAATTCTCAATAATTATTTTCTTCTTATTATTAATACGCGCGTTTTATGGAATTTTGATCAAAGCGCTAAAACCCGTGTCTTCTATTTTTGTGAATGATTTTTTTTTCCCTTCAGATTTGCCGATAAAAAATTATATGATTTGTGTTTAGTCAAAATATATATGGCCCATGTGAATATGGAGAGCGACAAAAATAATACTCACCAACCTACCAGCACCATACATCCAACTTTCTCAGCAAGGTCTCGTACAATTTTTTCAGATAAACGTGAACCTGGTATTCAAAGTTGACGAGAGAAAACGTGTTTATACATTGTGCATGATGAACATTTTGAATATATGAACATGACATTTAGCCTACATGCAAAAGTAGAGTGAGAACAAAGTAGACAAGCTTGTTCAGTTCTATAAATTGCATGCAATATGCCAGAATAACACAAATGAATGAATTGTTTGTGCAGTACCATTTTAAGGAAACCACACAAAATAATATTATGTGATTAAAAAACAGTGAACATAATGCGTTTCATGAAGAGAATCTTACATGGGTTTGAAAGTCGTTGACTCATACTAAGAAAGGGGAGCAACAATTATGATGAATCTTTTCAACAAAAAAACACAAAAAGCTCAACATTGCATTTATTTTCAATATACAAACCGTAGCTTATTTTCGTGATGACAGATATAGAATCGGTCAGATATTCCTCCTGATCCTCAGTAGATGTTTGTCGTTTATCAGCATGCTTGCTCGGCTTTACGTCTCCATAAAGAGCGCGTCTTAAAGGAGGGACTATGTCGGGCGCAAACTTGTACGGATCAATCATACCAACGACAAGCTTATCAGGAAACACCACTCGTTCATCATCACAAGGTACAGCCTTGCCTGGTTGGTACGACAAGATTTCATGTTGTAAAGTAGCGATCCTCGTTTTCAAATCCGCGTTTGAAGAAGCCATTTTGAATGATTACCTGCCTACGTATGCATAAGTACAACCTAATGCAGTTAATCAAATCAATATACTCTCGCACGGCAAATGTTTACCGTTCAAGATGTGGCTTTTTTAGACTCAAGTGATGATTGGTTCCAAAGGACATCAACTAGTAATTAATCTATGAAACTAGATTACATTATAATTAGTAATGCAATTGTATTTGTATTAATCGGAGCGAGCTATCTTTTTGGTAAGGATAAAGTCAATAGGTCATGCACTTTGTATTTTCAGTGTTGCCTAAATTATTGCTACATGTGCATTAAAATCCCGATCAATCTTATAATCTAATATTTTGTATGAGTTTACGATTCGTTCTGGTGGCCTTTTAAACTGATGCATCCTTTCGTGTTTTTTCCCTATTCCAGTTACATACTTACATGTATGTGCATTGATTTGACTCGTGATCACTAAGCTTCCCATTCCCAAGCCCCCCACATCCATTGTTTAATGTGTTAAAGCATCAGTGTGACAACCACACCAACAATACGTTCAAGGTGATAGGCTAAAATTATAACTGATTATATAAATTGCGGTTTTCCATTTTTTACATATTAAAAATACAAAAATATATACAATCATAAGAAATAGGTACAGAAACAATAATGCAACAAGACAAATGCGACAGCACTGCGTCTTCCATATGCCTCCGCCCTAAATTCAGTTTAGAAAATGGATGGATATTCGTGACATATCACGATGAAAACGAAAAGGCTGTTGCATATTTATTCTAATTTCCAGTAGGTCTAATTCCCAGTTTGTCTAATGCTCATTTCGTCTACAATCCATATAGTCTAATAATCATTTAATCATAAATCATAATAATCGTCAAATGATTTATTAGACTTTATTAGACCCCACCTGCTCCAGCGAGCCGTATCACTGTCAGGACGGACCTACCGCCTGTCCTGAAACAACGACGCGGCATCTTAGCTAACGAGGCCTACAAGCTCAGAAAGGAACGAGGTCTATCCACCAGGATAATTGTTCAAGGCACATCTGTGATTTTACAATGGAAAAACAAAGGCACCAACACATGGAATAATCACCAGGAATGATACGTATTAAAACAACAACAGATGTAAGCATGAATCTACATATTTATTTTACGATAAACCCGAATTATTAGGTCTAATTCTTTTTTTTCTTCTTCTTTTCTTCTTTGTTGTATTATCTTTCTCTTTGTTCAACATTACAGACTCTAATATACGCAAAAAGAGAAAACTTGGAAAGTGCTGTGTGAGAAATAATGACTTTACATACAAAGAATGAACAATGATCAAATTATACATTTGATTGAACACCTGATTTTAGACTCTTTTATGTTCGCCCATTGGTACCTCTACACAGTGTTTGAAGATCAAGGAAATATAAAATGGACATGCTTACACCGAAAAGGAACTCTGTGCGGACATGCTGACTTTCAACTACGGTTATTTTTGATTTTTTTTTTTTTTGCATTTTTGTATTTGTTGTATTTTGTATTTATTTGTTGTATTTTTGTATTTTTGTATTTTTGTATTTTTTGTTGTTGTATTTTTTTGTATTTTTGTTTTTATTGCATAAATTGTTTATAAGTTAATAGAAATAATAATAATGAGAGGGAAAGGAGAGATATTAAATTATTGTATTACGCATGAAAAACAAGCAAGCTAAAATGAAAAGTTCTCAACAGCCATTTAACACGTGTATTGGCAATACTGGCTTGGCATTATTAAGTATATTTTATATTGCTTATATTGTTTTTCCTTTCTCTCTCGCTCTTGCATATGATATGAATTATACGCTTTAAAAACCAAACGTATATACACACTGCATGTTAAATTCATTATGTACTTACGCATGTATTTAGGTGCATTTACATGTATATTTAAGTAATGTAAGCATGAATCTTTGTATTTATTTTACGATAAACCCAATTTTTTTTCCCTCTTTGTTGTATTATCTGTCTCTCTGTTCAACATTACAGACTCTAATATACACTGTAAGAGAAAAATTGAAAAATACTGTGTGAGAAATAATGACATTTATATAAAAAGAATGAACAATGATCAAATTATACATTTGATTGAACATTTATTTCAGACTCTATTGAGTTCGCTCACTAATACCTCTACATGGTGTTTTATGATCAGGGAAATATATAATGGACATGCTTACACCGAGATTGAACTCTGTACGGACACACTGACTTTCAATTACGGTTATTTTTGTTTTTTTGCATTTTTGTATTTTGTATTTTTTTTGTTGTTGTATTTTTTGTATTTTTGTATTTTTTTTAATGCATAAATTGTTTATAAGTTTATAGAAATAATAATAATGAGAGGGAAAGGAGAGATATTAAATTATTGTATTACGCATGAAAAACAAGCAAGCTAAAATGAAAAGTTCTCAACAGCCATTTAACACGTGTATTGGCAATACTTGCTTTGGCATTATTAAGTATATTTTCGATCGCTTATATATTTTTGTTGTTTCTCCTTTCTCTCTCGCTCTTGCATAATTATGATATGAATTATACGTTTTAAAAATCAAACGTATATAGACAATGCATGTTAAATTCATTATGTACTTACGCATATGTTTAAGTACATGTATATTTGTTTTTCTTGACGCAAAAATGTCGCAAAAATGTCAAGATATTTTGTATTTTGTTCATATATAAATATATTTTTTTAATTTATTTTCCTCTCTGTATATATAATTGTTTATTGACACTTCCGCAATATTTTTTAATGATGGAAATTTTTTGTAATTGTGTGACCACTATACAAACTCGAAAGACTATTGGAAATTGAAAATGTTGTACTGTGGCACATTTACTTGTTTTATTTCATGGATTTGTACTAGCCATGATGTTACGCATGTATTTTTCCCCTTGTTATTGACAGTGATATGAATTTTGCTATTTGCAAATTCTTTCAGTATTAGATTCACCTTAATAGATGTTCCATGGTATTGTGATAACTTCGAATACTATCCCTTAATAAAAAATTATTCCATTCATATGCAGAGTGATTAGTTTTTTTAAAGTTTATTTATTTATTTTATTTTTCTTTCCCATTTATATGCTAATTAACGACACTCTCTTTGGGGGCTTGCCCGCGGCTTGGTATGCATGGCTGGAGCTCTTGCTCTGTGCGATTTGTAAAGCGTAGCGGTTCCTTTTGTCGTGCGTGCCGGGTCGTGTGTGTGTCTTCTGTTATGGTGGGTTCCCACCGCCGATCAAACCAACCCGACCAAGCCCGATCAAGCTATTTTGGCCTGGTCTAGCTCGGTCGGCAAGGGAGATCGGGGTCGGTCTACCTTGATCGGGGTCGGTCTACCTTGATCGGTATCGATCTGGCTTCCTACACGACAATTTTTGGCATGTCAAAAAATATCGTGTAGGGGTCGAGAAGGCAAGCGATCGTATAGCGATCGTGTATTGGTCGAGTAGAGGTCGAGCTGATCGGGAATCGATCGTATAGAGGTCTAGTTTGGTCGCGTTGGATTTTTCCGCCGATCACTACCCGATCATCTCGATTTATACACAACTTCTACACGATTGGTTCCCGATCAACTCGATCAACAACTCAACCGCTTGACGATCGATACATGTCTGCCCTAAACAGTCACTCGACCGAACTCGCTCACTTCTCGACTGCTTCTCGATCACATCCCGAGCACTTCTCGACCGCACTCGATCTTTCCGATCGCAACTCAACTCAATAGGAATAATACAGAAGGAAATCCAGTAGCACTTGGGGTGACTTCAATGTTATTAGAGACACGAATCTAGATTATTTTGGACAAGTATCAAAGAAGCAAACAAAATTTAGTAAAACAATTAGAAGAGTTCATGGATAGCTATAGATTACGTGATGTATGGAGAAGTAAAAATAAAGTTAAAAAGCACTACACGTATAAACAACGAAATCCTTTTATGCAAAGTCGCTTAGATTATTGGATCATATCAGAGAATTTAGAGCAAATAACATCCAAATGTGACATTGTTCCCTCTATAGCCCCTGACCATTCAGCAGTTAATCTGGTAATCCATAATAGGTCATCGACAAAAATATAAATAAAAGATCTTATTCAAAGTTTAATAATAGTCTATGAAGTGACAATACGTTAAGAAGATGAGAGAAGAAATAAAGACTTAAAAGAGAAACTGTCTGTTGAAATTAAAGATAAGAGAGTACTATGGGATTTCATGAAAATGGAAATACGGAAGTTTACAATTAAACTATCAAGAAAAAGGGCGGAGGAAAGGAAAGAAAGAAAACAAATCGGAAAATTGGAAAAAAAAAGATTAAAGACTTAGAAGAGGATTTATTGTCGATTGGCAATGGACATGACAAAGATATTTTTGAAAATTTGAAAACTAAGAAACAACAACTTAGTTTACTCCACGATTAAATCAATGAAGGTTTGAAAGTACGGTCAAGATCCTCATGGTATGAATGTGGAGAAAAGAATACAGAATTCTTCAAACAGTTAATGGAATCAAATAGAAAAAAAAGTATAATAAAGAAATAAATGGAAATGGAAATACCACTTCTAACGAAAAATAAATTATTGAAGGAATAAAATCATTTTATGGGCAGCTATATAGCAAAATTAATTCTATACAAGATGACACTTTGGGACTTCTTTCATAATAACCTGCCAAAATTGAATAATATATCACGAGATTCATGTGAGGAAACGATCGTAGAAAGCGAATGCATAGAAATACTAAAAGATATGAAACTCAACAAATCTCCAGGAAATGATGGTTTAAGTGCAGAATTTTATCAGAAATTTTGGCCAGTAATTAGAGATCTAGTTCTTGCATCTTTTAATGAAGCTCTTCAACAATGGGAATTATCAGGCTCTCAAAGGCAAGCACTTATTATCTTGAGCTTATTAAGAATTACATACCGATTTCGTTGCTAAACGTAGATTATAAAATCCTATCTAAGATACTTTCAAAGAGAATACAAGAAGTTTTACCTGAAATTGTTGGTTTTGATCAGTTGGGATATGTTAAGGATAGGAACATTGGAGAAGCAATACGAATAATAGACGACATGATCTTTCATACTTCTTTTTACAGAGAACACGCTTTTTGGTGGCCATTGATTTTGAAAAAGCATTTGATTCTGTTTCACATTTATTTTTATATAAGGTTTTACAATCATTTAATTTTGGACCAAGGTTTTGTAAATGGGTTAATATTTTTTATACTAAAGCAGAAAGTTGTGTTATAAATGGATATACATCAACACGTTATTTCAAGGTTGAAAGAGGAGTAAGGCAGGAGATCCCCTCTCTCCATATTTATTTGTTCTGTGTATTGACATTTTAGCTCATATGATAAGAAATAATCATCAGATAAAAGGAATCAGTTTTGGAAATACAGAAATAAAGCAAGTTCTGTACGCAGACGATATAACGCTTTTCCTTAAAGATTCGAATTAATTTAAGGAAATTAAACATATTTTTGAATGTTTTTATAAAATATCAGGCTCAAAGTTAAACGAGGACAAGACATTCATTTTGCCCTTAGGTCCACAATTATCCACTCTTACATTTCCGTTTGGGAAGCAAGTAGACATTGTTAAAATACTGGGAATTTATCTTTCAATACACGAAGATATCAAAGAACAAATGAATTATAAAGAAATATTGAGCAAGATTTAAAAAATGTTTTACGTGGTGGAAGCAGCGTGATTTAACATTAATGTGGAAAATTCAATTAATGAAAGTATATGGCTATTCTAAAATTATATATTTATCATCATTGATGCCGGTTCCGGAATGGGTGTATAGCGAAATTGAAGAAATATGCTTTGATTTTTTGTGGAGAAGCAAAGGAAAAATTAAAAAGAGCATCATGTTTTTAGACTATCCGCAGGGTGGGCTCAAACTGATGAATTTCCGACTGTTTGTACAGGCACAGAGAATAATGTGGATAAAAGGCTTGTAAAAGGAACTCAAGCTATCAAATGGAAACATTACTTTAAATATTAAATGAGACCAATGGGCGGGAATTTAATATTTTATTGCAACTATTGGAGAGATACAGTGAAACTCCTGTTACCTTCTTTTTATCAGAATCTTCTGAAAGCATGGATAGATATGAAAGAATATGTTAAAACAGAAGAGAGATACAAAGGGAATGAAATATCGTATAATATTAATTTTATTCAACTAGAAGGTCAAACTTTATTTGAGGAAAATTTGTTTAAAAAAAATATATATCGACTTCATCACATAAGCGATGAACAAGGGTTATTAAAAAAGATGCATATTTTATTGCCATTGGTTTAAGTAAGGAAGAAATTACAAAAGTTAACAAAATCTATTCAATAATTCCTCACGAATGGAAACAGAATGTTCAGCCTTCAAGAAAGTCCATCCACTGTGGCCTTAGTTTAGAATTAATATTTGCAAAGAAGGTTTTTAAATTTGAAGAAATAACTGCAGAGATGGTGTACAAAAGTCAAATCAAGAAGAATGCAGAAATCAGCTCAGCATTTCATAACTTAATGGAACTTTATAATATTACAACTAAAGAAGTGGAAAAGATTTTTGTTCAACCAAGGTTGTGCACATTAAACAGTAAACTGAGAGAATTTCAGTTTAAACTTTTGCATAGAATAGTTTATACAAACCATCATTTGCATATATTTAAATTTCGTACAAACGGTTTGTGTTCGTATTGCAATATTTTGGAGGAAACCTATCAACATGTATTTTTTTAATGTAATATAATAAAAAGGTTCTGGGAAAAATGTGCTGATAAACTCAATTTACCAAATCTAAAGAAGCTGTCGTGGAAAGAAATTCATATTGGAATAAATGGGAGTAATATGAAATCGGAGCAATTACTAAACCACATTCTGATTTTGATTAAATTGAAGATTTTTAATAGTAGAGAGAAGGGGAAGCCTCCAAATGTAGATTAAGTAAAAGATAAAATTCTCGAAAATAGGAAAGAGGAAAAAAAACTTGCAATGGAAAGGGATACTCTTTCAATTCACTTTAAAGAAATGGGAGACCTTGGAAAGTTTTGTGTAATATAAATTAACTTTAAAAAAGCAACTTCCCAACCCTCTATCCCAGCAGTATTTCTTTGCTTTATGTTTATATATATATATATCTTGTTCTGGACTAGGTGTGTTTTTTTTTTTTGGGGGGGGAGGGGTTGTTTTGGTTGTTTTTGGTTGTTTTTTTATCTTTATCTCTCTCTTTCGGGGAGTTTGTCTCTTTTCAGAGCCTACTTTTTAAACAATATTTTGACAGACTGTAATATTTCATGTACAAGCATTTATTTATTTTTGTTTAATTCAACAAATATTTTTTTTTCTTCAAAGAAGCACAAAATGAATATGAAATGACTAAGTATTTTATCATTACTATTATTACTATTATTGTTTTAAATGAATAAGGAAATGTATGAAAGAGTTGTTTTGTTTAGCAATTGATGTTAAGAATAATACTTTTGAATTGTATTTTGATTATTCTGAGCTGTATTTTGTTTATTCTGAGTATGATGTAAATTTTTAATGATTTCGATTATATTTATCGCCTCTGGTATTGAGAAAATAAAACACCTTTTAAATATTTTTAAAAACAAGGACACAATTACGTGCTGATCTAATCACATTTTCTTCGTACCGGTATATTGATACTAATTGAGTTAATCGCTTCTAGAATTGGTAGTGACATGTGATTGCGACACGTGCAGCTCTTGACAGTCCGTTTGAAAAGGCAAATAAAATTAATGTTTTAAGTATCATGTGCAATACAGTACTTTGGCAAATGACACTGGGTCTGCAGGGGGAAGTTAAAGAAATGCGGAATGCATTGACTTCGAAATAAGCCTTTTAGCCTTCTTGAGTGTCTGAGATGAACTGAACGCTGATAAAAATGAGTACTGTACCATCAGCTGACGATAATATTTTTTGCAACCACTCAATTCACGAGTCATCTTGGATCCCTGTTCGAACAGGTCGATCTGCTCGGGTCGAGATTGTGTAGAGATCGTGTGTACGTCTAGTTGGTCTAGTAGGGATCGCGTTGGGATTGTATGTAGATCGAAATGATCGGGAAGAGATCGAAGTTGTTGTGGACTATACGTCGTGCAGGAGTCGTGAATGGTCGAATGTGGGTCGTCAATGGTCAAATAGCGATCGGGAAGAGCTTGTGTTTAGGCATGTGGTCGGGATTGGTCGGGGGAAAATGGGTGATCGGGCTTGATTTGGCTTGGTCGGGTTGGTTTGATCGGCAGTGGGAACCCACCATATGTAAACACATTTAGATTGGAATGATTGATCCTAAACACTTTTATCTTGATTGTTGATGATCCATTCTAACCTGGATTCCTCTTACCTGTCCCTGTATACACCCACGCATATTTGCCTTTAATATTGTACGTTTCTCTCATGTTTAGTTATTTCCCCTTTTTTCCGGAACTGGCGGTGGTCGATCAGTACTAAACCGGAACCGCAACCAAGGGCTGCAATTCGTTCCGTTTATTCACTCACCATTCTTTGTATTATTTTAGCACTTGCACAAGTCACTGCACATGCACCCACGCTGAAACTATTGTTTATATTGAGGCTATAGTACGAAGTGAAACATTTTACATGCTTAACGTTACATATCAAACAGACTTTATTATTCTACATAATATTCAAATCATTACATGGGCCCATCTCTTAATTATTTTATTTGATAATTGTATATTGAACTTATTGACATGAATTTTGATTTAGCAATTAACCAAGATGTAACAGAAAATGAATCAACATATTATACTACCGACGATTTTAACGCTGCATTTAACTTAAATAATGATGACCATAATCAACAGTCCCTTAGTTTGTTGAATATTAATGCTAGAAGCATGAATAAAAACTTTGATTCTATGGATTTATTTATTTTCTTCCATACAACATTTTCCGTTTTCCATAATAGGGATAACGGAAACATGGTTGAATAATAAATCACCTCCTTTATTTAATATTGAAAATTATAAACTAATTAGAGCTGATCGTAATTATGGACGAGGGGGTGGAGTAGCCTTGTATATTCATGATTCCTTAACATTTAAAGAGAGACCCGACTTACATGTAGATGGCTCCGAATATAATTTTATTGAAATTATAAATAAACAAGCTAAAAATATACTTGTTGGAGTAATGTATAGACCACCCCATAGTAATATAGATATGTTCGTAGAAAGATTAGAAGAAAGTCTTTCTTTAATATCGCGTGAAAATAAAATCATATATCTTATGGGGGATTATAATATTAACCTACTTCCACCTGCATTAAATAATATTGGACTTAGGTTACTAACTACACTCTCTTCTTATTCCCTCCATCCACATATTAATAAAGCTACCCGAATAAATAATATAACTGAAACTTTAATAGACAATGTATTTTCGAATATTTGTAATGAAAACACTCAAAATGGAATATTGTATTCTGATATTTCTGATCACCTCCCCATATTTGTTATCTCCCCTACTATTCAGATATTTAAACATGAGTCAATGAAGTATATATACGTTCGAAAAGAAACGGATGCTAATATTCAGAGCTTTCGGGCGGACTTAGCATCAGAATCTTGGGTTGATGTTTTTAATTTAGTAGATGCTAATGCTGCATACGATATATTTTTGAATAAATTAATGTATTACTATAACAAGAATATACCTTTGGTTCGAATTAAGTTAAATTAAAAAAGGCTATGAAACCATGGATAACGAGGGGCATTTTACGATCGATTGCGACTCGCAATCGATTATATAAAAAAAAGCATTAAGAAGTAAAGATAATACTGATTTAAATAAATATAACAAATATAGAAATAAGTTAACATCAATTATTCGGCTATCCCGCAAATTATATTATTCAAATAAAATTTCAAGTACTCAAAATAATAATTCACTTTGGAATATTATAAAAGATCTTACTGGTAAGAAAAAACATATTAATACAAACAT
Organism: Mesocentrotus franciscanus; assembly: GCA_037976565.1. Classification (NCBI taxonomy): domain Eukaryota; kingdom Metazoa; phylum Echinodermata; class Echinoidea; order Camarodonta; family Strongylocentrotidae; genus Mesocentrotus; species Mesocentrotus franciscanus. The sequence goes on along the minus strand of CP137679.1, from coordinate 27,286,101 downwards.
TAATGTTAATGGACAAGACATTACTAATTTGAATGAATGTGCTAATTTGTTTAATGATTACTTTGTTAATATAGGTCCCACATTAGCCTCCAAGATAGATGCTGGCAGTAATCATTTTTCTCAATACCTGTCAGAACCCTTTGTAAATTCATTATTCTTTACTCCAACAACAATTCATAAAGTAGTTTGTATAGTTCAATCATTGAAATCAAGCAAGTCATCAGGACCAGATGGGTTGAGTATGAATCTCATTAAGCAAATAATACACTTTATTGTTTCTCCATTGGTTCATATATGTAATATTTCTCTCTTTACTGGCTCCTGTCCTAACTTATTAAAAGTTGCTAAAGTTATACCGATTCATAAAAAAAGATGATCCATCTAAACTTCAAAATTATCGTCTCATATCATTATTATCAAGTATTTCAAAGGTTTTTGAGAAATTGGTATATAATAGATTGATTTCTTTTTTGAATGAGTACGATATTTTGATTCCTAACCAGTTTGGATTTAGAAAAAATCATTCAACTGATTTTGCTTTAATTAAACTTTGTGATAAAATAATTGAATCTCTCGCAAATAAGAAACATGTTATAGGTGTTTTTATGGATCTGAGTAAGGCCTTTGATACCATCGATCATACAATCTTACTTCATAAACTAGAACACTATGGTATCAGAGGCCTTGCTCTATCCTGGTTTGAGGACTATCTTAAAAATAGAACACAGTATGTTTATTATCACTCTAATAGTTCCTCAAAATTGAACCTCACATGTGGAGTTCCTCAAGGCTCCATCTTAGGCCCACTCTTATTTTTGATTTATGTAAATGATATAATAAGATCATCAAATATTCTAACTTACATTCTTTTTGCCGACGATACAAATATACTTTACTCACACAAAAATATTGATACACTTGTTGATACTGTAAATCATGAATTGTGTAATATTTCAGTATGGTTTAAATGTAATAAATTATCCTTATATATAAGTGAAACTAATTTTATTCGTTTCAGAACTATTAACTCCCAAGACCAACCACAATGCAATTTGTTTATAGATGGTTTATCACTGGTAGAAAAACAGTCAACAAAATTTCTAGGAGTTATTATTGACTCAAATTTGTCTTGGAACGAACACATTCATAATATAAATATTTTGATATCCCGGAATATTGGTATTTTGTATAAAATGAAATATTTGATAAATGATAGATCTTTGTTTATTCTTTATAATACTTTAATTTTACCGCATATAACATATTGTAATATTATATGGGCAAACTGTAGTAAAATTAAAATAAACTCAATATTTCTTTTGCAGAAGAGAGCAATTCGTATTTGTACACATTCTAACTATCTTGCAAATTCGAACCCGTTATTTAGTCAATTAAAAACGTTAAAGGTCTATGATATACATACGCTCCAAACTACCATTTTTATGTATAAGTACACTTCCAAAACACTTCCAGTATCTTTCTTAAACTTTTATTTATTAAATGTAAACGTACACTCATATTTAACTCGACATGCTCATGATTACCATCTTAACAATCCCAAACTTAGTTTAGCCCTACGATCAATTAGACACCATGGACCAGATATTTGGAATAACTTACCAAACCATATTAAAACTAGGACCTCCCTTTATTCATTTAAAGCTTATATTGAAAAATATTTGTTAACTCAGTATAGTTTGCTAGATCTTACATAGATATTTAAAATAATCTAATTTGTTATGTCTTGAATTGTTCTGTCTTTGTCAACAGGAATGGACCCTGCATACATTTAATATTATCACCCGTAACTGAAACCACCACACAATTAATATCACGGTATTAGTCTCTGTTATTGTTCCACCAAGCTAAAGCTTTGCACTATGCACAAATGCACAAATGCACTTCTCAACACGAAACATGTCACTAAATATATTTTGTTGTTTTCACTCAAAATGTTATTTGTTAACTCGGCAGAGGCCACGGTCATCATCAAGCATTTACGCTTACGACATGTGGTCTCCTGCTTTTTCCTTTGTAAGAAACTTGCTAAACATAGATATCCATTCTCCCCCTTATTTCTTATTTTTATGCAAATTATGTTTTCACGATGGTTTGGCACAAATCAATATATATATGTGTATATATATATATATTATATATACATGTATATATATATATTTTGTTGTTGCTTGTATTTTAACTAGAAACATATTTTGTCAAACTTACATCTTACTCATTATATTTATTTGTATGATGTTTCTTTGTATTGATGTGAAAAAGTGGAAATAAAACAAAACAAACAAAATTTATGGATAGTAAACGAAATGGGCATTATACAAACTGGGATTTAGACTAACTGGTTAGTAGAATAAATGAACAATAGACCAAATGGGTAGTAGACTTATTGATGATAAGACAAAATGGACATTAGACCAAATGGCTTTTAGCCTAAATAGTCATTAGACAAAATGATAAGTACAAGAAACAATTATTAGACCATAAGGATAGTAGACGGGCTGGGTGTATACCATATGGGAATAGACTAATTGGGTAGTAGACGAAGTGCTTGTAAACCAATCGGCAACTCACCGTATGATTTATGCTCCGTAACACAACTTGTATAATAGAAGGGAACTTATTAATACAAACGTACTATAAGCTTTTCTTTAGTTCTCTTACTTCAATGTCAGAATATAGCCGAAATTGCCTTTCTGTTTATTTTTTGCGATTTACCCCGATGAGTGCAAGACGAAAAGCTTTGGTATATCTGTTTTCGTTGCTATTTTTCGATTTTGTAGGACCAATCATCTCTTTAGTTACCTCACTTTAACTTTTGAATCAGACTAACATTATGTTTACGTTACCAATGGCATGGGATTTGTCATCATTATCAATCGGTTTGGATGTACATTATGTTTACCTGATTTCCATGTGCTTTCATGGAAAATTAAATGGTTTAACTGAATCGAACTGAGTGTATTGTTCCTTGCTTCATAACATTTCTGGCATGATCGTAAGATATTAATTAAAAAAATAGCTTCCGCGTACTGAAAAGCCAGTTACCTTCGCGAATTGAAACTTTTGCAAATTGAAAAGGGTTGCAATTTCCACTGCAAACACTTGTGAGTATTGTTATAATTTAGTGTTGCGTCAATTGTGGTTGAATTATTTCATAAATCATTTAATACATGCTAAATTTGCTATACTACTCTATATATTTGTTCATACGCTGATCAAATTGATTGATTATTTAATTTCAACGCAACCAGGCCGGTATACGTTTGTATTGCTTGTTCTTCAAGTGAACCCCAACATGGCGATTCCCATGGGAGAATGGCTAGCAAGGAAACTGCAAAATTTTGAGAGAGATTGATTTATCAGCTAAGTAATCAAATAGGCATAATTTCAAGATTTTCTTAATTTGATTACGACTGGTACCAGCTATTGTTTGTTGGGTTTCATTCCCTTTTAATTTTAGACACAAATAATTGACTTTGAAACCCTTTGTCCTATAAAGAGAAGGTTTGTTTATGGGAAATGGGATCTTTTTCATTCTTTTTTTGGCATTTTAGAAGAATGTTTTCTCTCTTTATTTTGACTATGTTTTCTTTTATGAAAATCGGATGGTGAGGTTGGATTTCCACAAACATTAATGTAGCTTTTATTTAATGTCCACATGTTCAGTTATAACTAAATCATTCGTACCGTTATACCAAGTTTTGTAATTTTTAAGTATGTGAACAAATGATTTGTCCCAATCTATGTTTCTTGATAATGTGACATATTAATGCTTACATTAAAAAAGGCCCTTATTCAACCAGTTAACCTTTCGTTCTTTAGTTACAAAAAACAACCCAGAAACATCAAATTTACCAGGGGTATGAATAATTTAGTTGTTCACTGTATGCGACATGGACCGTAATATGACTAATCAACTTGATACGGCATTAGCATGTGAAGTGAAACTTCAATACAGCTCATAATTGGCACGTCAGCTAACGTGTGGGTATGCTTACTAGACCAGTATGGATAATTGAGTTGTTCACTGTATGCGACATGGACCATTATGTGACTAATCATCTTGATACGTCATAAGCATGTATCAATACAGCTCATAATTGGCACGTCAGCTAACGTGTGAGTATGCTTAATACTAGACCAGCAAGGACTTTGAAACAGACCATTGATATTTACTCAATTTCAATCTCGGATCCTAAAGGTCGAGTACATGAAGTGTGTGTATTTGTTACGTGTATAATTAGATGAGTAAGCCTTGTCACCTGTAAGTGATAGATATTTATCTAATGCATTTATGTTATTGAGGTCTTTCAAGTCGGTAATGTGATCAGTGGAAACTCTGTAGAACATGTGCGAAAAGGGTGTGTTAGTCTCTCAGATTGGATTGTTACGGTTTTACAAACCTTAGCGTATTCATATTTTGGATGATTTAACATATACTCTGAATTAAGCAGTCTATCATTTTCTCACTATATTCTCTCTCACTCTCTGTATGAATCTATCTATAACGAACAGTTTCTCTCTCTCTCTCTCTCTCTCTTTCTGTCTATCCCTATGCTCAAAGTCATAGTACTTCTCGTCTAAATTTGACATCTGCACGAAGTCAGAGTTGTAACTTTTTCTTATCCTCCTTTGAAAATAAAGTGCTGACTTTAAGTAGATAAGAAGAACAGTTCGGAGTTAGATAGATGTTTCTTTAAAAAATATATATTCTCGCCAGACTCACCTAGTAAAGTAAGCCCCCCACACTAAACAAAACATAAACTCTAAGTCAACCTTTAAGCTTTTACACCGGTTAATTTATATTAACATCTCTAGCTATTGACTTTGTATTCGTTCAAGCCTTGGAGCTGTTTGTGGTACAAAATATATTAATGTACTCTTTGCAACCTAATTCTAGTCTTCGTGATCAATTGACTTGTAGAAGCTAATCTGTATTTAATTGACAAGAGTTGAGAACTGAGAGGATAGGAAAAGAAATTCAGTAGAAAACATGTGAGGGCGAGAAGAGTCGAGCGGTCATTGTTTTGCTTGTGATCATCTTAACCCTATAGTAAGAAGGAGTGATCAAGTAGTCGATGCAATACATCACTTAGATTTCCTGATGTTTATAACAGTATCAATTCAATGGAAATTTGTTCTTTTTAGTTTTAACACCACTCTTCCTGAGCAATAATAAGGTTCTCTTGATAACTATTTCAAATAATACGCCTTTACTCGATTGGCATAATGATCTACACGGTACTTTGTAAGTGGCCTGGATCAAAAGGATTGATAAGCCCGCTCAACGTACGTAGCAGGGTTGGCCGTAGTACATAATATGGCCGATTTAATTTTAAATCATCTCAACTAGCGCAATTTCCCCCTCTTTGCTGCAAGCGGAAGATGACGTGATCCCCGAATTTCTACGCATTAGGCTGGGCGTACGAGTTCGTTGATTACGCCATCTTCGGCGTTTTGCAGCAAGTGTATAGAATATTATAGAGATAAAGAAACGGCCAGATTAAGCTGGGCGTACGAGTTCGCTGATAACACCATCTTCTGTGGTTTGCAGCAAGTGTAGTGAACCTTAAAGAGTTAAATTATAAGAACCGGCAAGATTAAGCTGGTCGCAAGAAGTCGTTGATAACGCCATCTTCGGCGGCTTGCAGCAAATGTACGGGAATATTATAGAGATAAAATATAAGAATCGGCCAGATTCTCCAAGGTTGGCCGGACGACCAGCAGTCGACCAGCGAAGAACAGACGCACAGAGTTTCCAAGCCAGGTACTCTTTCGACTTGACTACCTTGATTGATTCAACTATTATAAAACTTAATGATGAAATTGTACAGGAACCTGTCAACATTGCCAATATATTTAATAACCACTTTTCCTCCATAGGGGATAATCTTGCCAAAAATATACCTCCTTCCAATAAACATTTTACAGATTTTCTTGGTCCAGCTAACCAGAGTTCTATATTTTTTACTCCGACATATACACATGAAATTATAGATATCGTTTCAAACCTAGACAACAAGAAAAGTTCTGGCTACGATGATATCAATAATGTCATCCTTAAAGCCATTATACCATTTATAGTAGATCCCCTGGTTCATATATTTAATCTGTCTTTGCTACACGGGCAAATTCCCAACTCTATGAAAATCGCCAAAGTTATTCCTTTATTTAAAAAAGGGGACAAACTAAATGTAAACAACTATCGACCGATCTCCTTGTTATCTTCTTTCTCTAAGATCTTGGAGAAAATCATAAATATTAGAACAATTGCCTTCCTGAACGATTATAATGTTTTCTCCAATTTTCAATTTGGGTTTAGGGAAAAACATAGTACCATTCATGCTTTATTATCTTTTGTGGAGAAAGTAGCTCATGCTATTGATAAATCATCTCATACGGTTGGTATTTTCCTGGACTTCTCCAAGGCCTTTGACACAATAAACCACGATATATTACTTTATAAACTTTCCCATTACGGTGTACGTGGAAAGGCTTTGGATTGGTTCAGGAACTATCTTTCTAACAGAAAGCAATATGTCTTTTTAAACGATTGTACATCAGATTTATGTAATATTAGCTGTGGCGTTCCACAGGGAAGCCTCCTAGGTCCACTTTTATTTATTTTATATATAAATGATTTCTGCAGATCATCTCATATTTTATCGTTTGTACTTTTTGCTGACGACACGAATCTGTTCTTTTCCCACAACAATCCATACACTCTTATGCAAACGGTTAATTCTGAACTATCTTTGATTCTACAATGGATTAGAGCAAACAAACTTTCACTTAATCTCCAAAAACTAATTATATGTTGTTCAGTAATACTATAGACTCCTGCCAAGCAACATTGTATTCGATGACGTCCCGTTGGAGAGTGTTTTTACACTAAATTTTTGGGCGTAACAGTCGACAATAAACTCTCCTGGAAGTACCATATTGACAACATCTGCAAAACTATATCTCGTAATATTGGTGTCATGAATAGATTAAAAACTCATCTCCCATCTTCTTCCTTACTTACGCTTTATTCCTCTCTGGTCTTACCATATCTAAATTATGGACTCCTGGTATGGGGCAATACACACCAAACTTTGTTAAACAGAGTCTTATTATTACAAAAGAAAGCCCTTCGTATCATTTGCCTTTCTCATTTTCGCTCGCATACGGATCCTCTTTTCTTTTCAAATAAAATATTGAAAGTTAAAGATCTTTATTTCTTTCAGTTGGGCCAGTTTATGTATTCTTATAATAACAACATGCTTCCTTTCGTTTTTGATGATATGTTCACCCTAAATAAATCCTCTCATAAGTACCCAACTCGGCATTGTAATGACTTTCATCTACCTTTGCTGAGAACCCTTCTAGCTCAAAACACGTTTATTTATACAGCCCCAAAATTCTGGAACTCTCTCCATAATGACATTCAACTTTCCCCTCTCTTAATTCATTTAAGAGGAAATTGAAATTGTTTCTTATATTTCCTTACAATACAAATTAATATCAGTGCTTTGTCAAATCATGTCTTGCCTTCTTTAAATCCTTCCCGTCACGTCTTTTTTTACGCTCTATATGTATCTTACTATAATTATGGTCGATACCCCTGCAGTATTTACATCGTGCGCTCTCTCTCACTCTCCTTTCTTCTCCTCTCCACCCACCTCTCCTCTCTTTTTCTTTACTCTTCACATATGCAGCAACATTTTCTATTCTTTCATTTCTCTATTTCCTTGCTTTATTTTCTGTTGTCTTATATATTTTTCTATTATTATTATACACTTATGTCTTATCTGCCAGTCGTCATTGTCTCTTTTGACCTTTCCAATATTAACCATAAAAGTGTCGTAACAAGTTTTTCAAATTACGGATTCATAATTTTATTATTCTGCCACTTTTTGGTAATCTATGTATATAGTCAGGTGTATATATAATTTTTTCTTTTTCTTTCAAGTCAATATTTTTACATGTTACAAAAATTATGTTTGTCATTTCTTTGAGGGATCCACATTTTACAAGCTCTGCTTTTCAGTGGATCCCTCCATTTCCACAGGGCTATTTTGAAAAATTTCTTAAAAAACCATTGTACTGGATATTTATGTATACTTTCTATTTCACAATAAAAAATATTCTAAGCCATGTAAAATGTGTTATATTATTTGAATATTGAATTGTATACTGATTTTTTTGTCAAAATTATTGTTTCTGTTGGAAATGAAAATAAACTGAACTGAACTGAACTGAACTATTAAATAACCAGACCATGCAGGCGTAAATGGTAAAATTTGACTGAACGCCAAAAAGTACATCCAACAACATCAACATTTATATAGGCATATGCTGTTATCTTGAATAATTAGGCAGAGACGCGAACAAAAGAAAAGAAGCAAAATCAATGTATTGTCTACTAACCCATTACAAACTCTGTAAAGCATTTGCAAAGTTTGTGCGAGAAGGGAGTATGTGCATCTCGTATTGCTCCATTGCAAGTCAAACTTTTAAACTCTGAAGAGAGTAAACACCGATATAAGGGTACATGATTATTGAACTTTATGATCTTCTTTTGATATCGCGTCAAGTAAATATTTGCACTCGATTGGCATGAAATACAATTACATTCACAAGTCGTCAAACCAGTTAAAAGTGAACTGCATACGCACATTCTCCCTCTCCTCCCCCTCCCCTCTCCTCCCATTTCTATATATATATCTCTCTCTTTCTTTCTCTCCTAATCTCTTATTTTATTTCTCAGAATCTATCTGTTTCCCTTTCTACCTCTCTTTCCAGAACAGTTCTACTACTTTTTCATGCACAACTATATATTTCTCTTCACACAATCAACAGCTAATATAATCGCTCTTGTCTTTCCTGTTTCTATCCTTTTCTATTCCAATGCGAAAAGTCTGGGGTAGATAGACCCTGCATTGCTTTTCCCTCAACTCTTGCAAATCTTTGTATTTCACAATGCGCTTACGCTACAGTCTATGCCCACTCCACATTTTCAAGATGATAAAATTACCTCGGAATTCATTTTTTTTCTCTCCCCGAATCCCTCAAAGTAATCTCTTTGACCTGTAGATAGCGCTTCGTGTGCGACACTCACGTCTCATGCAGGATCAAGTGTATTAAGTCCACCGCATACTATACGATTCATTCGCGATATATCGACTTTCAAACCACTGACAATTATCATAGATATGGAAATCTAAACAACATTCTTTTCGTGATTCAGATTATAATGATAAGAATACCAACAACCGGAATTTAAGACTTCTAGCCAGAATAATAACTGAATCGGCTTCAAATCATAGACAATCGCACTAATGGTCTGTCGTCACAAGGACTCTGCGCCGATTTAGTTTTTCTCTTCCACGAAAGCAATCAGTCCCTTGTAATATATATTTTATAATATCAATAATAACAACAATAATAATAACAACAACCACAACAACAACAACAATAATAATAATAAAATAAAATAAATAATAATAACATGTCTTGTTTACCCAGGGAAGTCTCATCTGTATTAATAAATATAAATAAATTTTTTATACAGGATACACAAGGTCAGTATGATGCTTTTTGCCATCTTCGTCTTGAACTTCTAAAACTAAAACTTCAGGATACAGTTTTTAGCATCGTTGTGAAACCCGACCTTCTATCTGCGAATCACACCATGTCGATTCGTAAATTGCATTTTCCAAATTTGAGGATGCTTCAGACATGTCAGCGATTTGATAATAACATTTTGTTTGCCTTCAAGTTCGAATTTCGCGGTGATTCAACATTTACTCCGGCAAAAAAATGAGCTGGGCTTTATTTCGTTAAAATAATTAGGGTTTGGGATAGGGTTGGTATTGGGTTTTAGTTTAGGTTTAGGGTAAGGGTGAAAGTGAAGTATAGTTTGGGCTCCAGGGCTGAATTGAAAAATTCACTGAGGGCAAGATATTAACACCAAGCATATTTCATGAGCAATTGTCGTTTAACTTTGTTTTGTAGTGCTTTGTGCATTTCCTATGTTGAAGAACAATTTAGAATGGCACTTTGTTAATGTTTTAAGTAAATAAAACAATCGGAGTGAACATGTAATTAATAATTCTGTCAACTTCACATTAGGGTTTTGAAGTTGATCATTATGTTTTGCCCTTCAGAGAGCATTTACCATTTAACTCTTCATAATACCTTGATTTGAACAATGTGAGTTGTAACGTGTGCATGCTCTCACTTCCCCCTTTCTCTCTCCCCCTCTCCCCCTCTCTCTCTCTCCCTCCCTAGTTCTCTCGTCATTACTCTCTCTCTCTCCCTCTCTCTCCCCTCTTTAGTTCTCTCTCCATTAATCTCTCTCTCTTTCTCTCTATTTACTCTCCGTATCCCTCTCCCTCTTTTTAAATACTTCTCTCTCCCCCTCATTAGTTTTTCTCTTCCGTACTCTCTCTTCCCTCCTCTTTAGTTCTCTCTTCATTATTCTCTCTCTCTTTCTCTCTATTTCTCTCTCCATTTTCCCCTCCCTCTTTTTAAATACTTCTCTCTTCAATACACAAAAAATTCTTTCGCCAATGTTTCTCTCTGTTAAATGTATCATCATGTATGTGTAAACCCACCCCTTCCACTTCAAACCTGCATAATCTGCCACTTACCAATGTTGAAGGCGAGGGTGAAATCTATGTCCCGTCCCTCTGGTGTTAAATACATGCCTGTACCCGTTGATGACAATGGGTTAAATTATGACTGTATAATAAGTATACCCTCCCCGCACCTCGATTAACTTTCGAAAACACTTTACGCATGATAGAGATATCAATGCCAGACGTATATTCCAATGATTTATGAAGCATATTTTTTGCAAACTCTATGATTCTCTTGCAAGTAAAATTATATTAAGCTGATGAACGATCTGGTAGAGAAATAGACACTAGTGATATATTGAGGAAGACAAAGAAATTGTTTAAGTAGCTTACATATTCGAAATAAAATAAAAAGTCATGTCGCTATATTTCTTACATAATTTTCATCATCTACATAAATTTCACCTGCCATTGTAATATACATGATGACAATTGCACATGACTTAAAATATCAAATACAATTTCTATGATCAACTAGCATTTGCCAAGTGCTATACAACAAAACATATATTTGCAATTTGAGGATACACAGATATCAAGAGTTGCTTGATTTAGGATGCCAGCTATTAAAACATATGATATTTTGCACGCAGATACGTCTGTATACTGTACATGCGATTATTGTTTATTTACGTTCAATGCGAAGAGTATTTTTGTATAATATATACAGAGTATTAACGATTGGTGCAACAAGCGCATAGTAAGACATTTTTATCTATTCAGAATTTTGTATTAACATATCAAGAAATTACGGAAATCCTTTCATAGTTAATATTAGCATTCCCAGTGTATGACCACATCTATCTACAGCCAAATGAGTTTCTGCTAATAGAGTAATAAGCCAACTGGTTATATGTTCTACCGTATCGGCCTACATCTACCATGTCTACATCTAAGTCTTCTTTTATAATCTGTGTATTTTTCTGTTTAACCTAATTTTTTTGAAAATAATATTTTAGGAACTGAACAATAGATCAATTGAAATATGTATAAGGTTAGAATATCAATAACGGTACTATGGAAAACGACATAAAATTAAGTATGTGACATATGAAAAGATGATATGGATAAAATCTGAATTATAATCATAAACATGACAAAGAACATTATTAGCTTCAACACCAAATATATCATAGGAAAACAATGTAGCAAATAATATACAGCAATGTAATGTCATAATGGTAGGGTACCTGGTATGCTTCCACCACGGTATGGAATGTTTTATAAGAGATGTTCTTCAAATATATTCATTAAATAATAACTTTTGTTTCTCTCTCCCTTTTTCTTTTTTTTTAGTTTTACATGCATTCAAAACATTACAGACAGTTACAGATATTTTCGAGATCTGGTCAAGCATCTGTCTGAAAAAAATATCGAGAGCTGATTGTGTTTCATAATTATGAACAGTGTTGTACACCTTAGTTTTACGGCATCACCAACATGAGAGTAAATTGACTCACTCAGTCTTGATGAAAGTCACATGCTCAACCCACATGGGTATATGGAATTACTTACACACACACACACACGCACGCACACACGCATGCACACGCACACGCACACATGCAAATTCCACGTAGTTTAAATGTCATCGACTACATAAATTAGAATAACGCTATTTACTGCTTACAACCAGGTTGTTACATTAGACGATAACTATGTTATACAAATGTACTCAGTGGACAACAAATTGTGTTTATGGCCACAAAAAAATGTAGAACGAATCGATAATATTTCTAACAGACACCAGGAAAATGACAAGTATACCAGGCGTACCAAAGACCAAGATTATATGAGACCAAATACAAGTACAGAAACCGGTTAAATATGCATAGACAATGATGGACAAATCGGAAATGGCCCGAATGATAATTAACCAGCCTTAATATACGTCAAGATATACATGTAAGTGGAAAATATCTAAAAACAGAGACAAATAAAACTCTAAAGAAACTGTGATAGATATACTTTTGTACAGAGTGTTGTATATTATACAATCAATGTTTATAATCTTTATTTAAGTTATTCATTATTTTCTTATTCATTATTCATTCATTGATTTCATTTATTCGTATATTTACTTATCTATTTCAAAATGGCGGTAGATACACAAATAACAACGAGCGTTGCTTCGTATTAAGATTTCTTTTAAATAGCATAGTGAAATGTGAAAAAAATAATATTATAGGATTGATCAAACCTACTTTTTTTTTGACAGATTAAAGTATAACAATAAGTTAAAATAACTTCGGTTATAATATATGACTCTTGTGATAACTACTAGAATTGATTGAATTTCTATATCCAGATATCTTGCCAAAAAGAAAATTCAAATCTACATTAAAAAACATCACGCTCTGCATGCCATTCTTGAAATAATAAAAAAAATCACATTGTTGAAATCATATATGCGGTGTTTGAATACAATATGATTCAGGTAATGATTATGAAGGTTATGTCTACGACTCTTTTCAACCATCCAGGCAGTAGATAATAGTATACAAAAAAGTCAACTGGATTTACTTCTTTTCGCTTGCGACGTCTGACGTCCACAGACGCCTCATCAGACCAAAATGCCGACGGGTCTTTGACAGGTTAACAGAGAAGGGCAGTTCGTTTCCCGACGTTCCTCGACCACGTCACCGTGTTCATGGGTCAACAATCATTTGGCGCTAAAGAAAAGTTGCCCTGATGAAGAGTCCCGGAGTGGTGGACCTGAAACGGCGCAAGCTAAAATAATGTAAGTAAACTTGACTTGATGAAAGTTCTCTGGTGATTCCTTATAAACTGAGTGCTTTCTGGGAAACATCCATTATTATCTTTACGAGGAAAAGGAGCAATATTGTCTGCGAGGAAATCAGATCTTCTTCGTTACTTATGATCCTACTTCCATCTGTCAAGTCCTCCTGGGTTTTGGAAGCCATGTTTCCTGTATCCCCATCTCGAGGAGTGTGGTTACTGCTTGCTGTAGGTTCCTGAAGTATCTGAATGTCAGTGTGTCCTTTGGTCGGGTCCTGTTCTAGAGAGGTCTCATCTCTATTAGAGAGCTGTTGATCATTGACGTCTTCGTTGGCATATTCAGCATCGATCTGTTCTTCTGCTACACCAAACCGGCAGCAAGAAAGACAACGATAATTTTTTTTTTCTCAAAACACATCGAATCGGAATTATCATGATTTTGTAGAACTTATCGCAGTGAATTTCACATTTCTTATATTTTTATGTTTACCAGGTAGTAGAAGAGAAATTGACGGTACTAGTCAGCATCTGTTTGGATTTTTCGTGTGCACAGCTATAATAAAGAAAAAGCTAACTGAAATAAGTACATAAGCTCTCTTTTTCTTAGCATTACGTCACCTTAGTACTTATATCAGCAGTGTAAATGTGGGAAATGAACTTGCTTCAGAAGATACTATCAATCTGATTCTAAACACATGGGCCGTATTGTACACCAAATATAACAGCATGTTGCTGAAGTGTTGAATGGGGTCCTTATTACGAAACTACAATTGTTCTTAATGAAACTATACGTTACCTTCGATGAGATACAGGTCTGCAAGGTTGACCAACTTGGCAGCTTGCAGTGCCTTCGTTAGCTGAATCCGTTCATCTTCCCTGGTCACTGGTGACACGGTTGAACTTCACATTGGTCATGGGCGCTCTCTGAATATCACCATGTAGGATTTCCAGCTGACCAGCAAGGCTGTCAATTTTGGCTTCATCTTAAAGATCGTCAGCTATCTGCTTTAATATGCCCAGGGACGGCGATTTCTTTTCATGACCGGGGTGCGAGGGAAAATCTGTATTTCTACAATTTTCTACAATATTTACTTGTACATTATGAAGGATATTATGCGAGTGAGCGTAGCGACCGAGCGAGAAGATTTTTGCATTTTTATTAGTCTAAACGTTGCACTCTTCGGCCCTCCAGGGCCTAAAAGTGTATTGCAGTCTTTAATCAGTATTTGCTATACATTTTTGATTGCACCTTTTCAAATTTTCCTGGGGGACGATCCCACCTAAATAAATTGAGGGGGGTGGGACGTATCCCCCCCGTCCCCCCGGGATCGCCGCCCTGAATATGCCTGCAAACTCATCATCTGGGGGCTCCTCTCTAGAATGGTACACGGTAATAAAAAAGACAAACATGGGGGCGGTCAGAGAACGTAGGTATGACGTATCAACTTAAAAAGTAATTAAAATCTTTACTTAAGTGAAGAAAAAAAACGAGAAAAAAAAAATGTTCTTCCGGTAATGAGACCATACTAAACATGCTCAAATTATTGATATAAATTCATTAAAGGATTTCACTTTTAACTCTAATTACAGCTGCGGTCACAAAGGTTCGTACAAACGATGCGTTCGTACGAATTTCAGAGTTCGTAGAGATTCGTAGATGAGGCATAGTTTCTTACGTCCTTCTTACGGTGATCGTACGAACTCCGTTTAATCTTTCGTTTTGTTCGTAATAATACCTTAAGTTCTTCTTACGTCTGACTTACGGCCATCTTACGAGTTTTTGTTCTTGCAAGATGATCGTATGTGTAACTGACGGCATTCTCAAGTAATTTGTAAGAAGATCTTACGATTTGTTTGTATATTTTGTCGGGTTGCAAAAAAAGCGCTGCATAAATTGCATAAATTGTATACGTACACCTTACGAGCACCTTACCAACGCTTTACGAACGCCAGGAGACGTTCGTACGAAGTCCATACGAATCTCCATTCGTAAGGCGTTCTTACGATGATCGTAATAATTTGAGGCTTCTAGAATTGTCTCTCGACCCTATGAAATGTACGAAGATCTTGCGTGGTTCTTACGATGTTCTTACGACGTTCGTAAGGCCGCCTTACGAAGAGAGGATTTCGTACGGAGTTGAAAAAAATATTGGACAAGACCATCGACCAGTCTGCGAACTTACAGTCTACGAACGCTGGTTTCGTACGGCCTTCGTAAGAAGATCTTACGAAATGGTCTGAAATCGTTCGTACGACGTTCGTAGCAGTTCGTAATGGTATTTGTGACTGAGGCTTAGGATTCTCCATTTTTTGTTAATGAGTTTCAATCTTTTATTCACTTCTGCTTCTACATAATCACAGGTGGTCATTACATTTCTACACAAGATTTTGGATTCATAGAACATAAGTGCTGCCGTACTTTTATAACTGTTATTGGCAGTCTAGGACCACTCAGTTTACACACAAATGTACATTCCATAGTAGTGTTGTCACTATAAGATCAATAATGCGTTCATTGTCATGTAAATAGTAAATATATTTCATCTTACCCTGCTTGTATTGTAACATTCCTTTCCAGTCCTCCGGTTGAAATATCCCCAAATGATGATGTGCCTGTCATGAAGGAATGAAGTCAGTTAGAATGAAGAAAAACAGATTAAACGAGAAATATTTGTAATGATCTTTATCGTTCAATGTATCTCTATGTGTTTTTGTTTTTTTTCCTTCTAAGGTTTAAATAATGCACAAGCATTACATAGCTCTAGTTTCCCTGGATAATGTAATCGAATTGCGTTATTTTTGGCATAATGACAACAAAAACAAACAAGAAACATATACATTAAGGATAAGGACCATTATGAACTGTGATAAGCTCGATATTCTAAGTATTTTCAAACGAGCAGAAATGGGGTAGGGAGCTATAAAGACCATATTGGACTTGATAAGCTTCACAATATAAATATTTTTAAAAGTGGCAAAAAATGGAATGGGATTTATATAGTATAATGTAACAAAAACAAAGGGAGTTGAAAGGGAAAATGAGATTGGAAAATAAAGTCTTACCGCCCTTAGCTTGTTTTCCAGAAGTCACCCAAGAAATGAAACTCCATTGATGGGTCTCTGCTTTCTTCTTCTGCTCTGTTGATCGTATCTCACTTTCTAGTTGAATTTTGGTTCTCAGCTTCCAGGTCTCACTCTCAAGTTGCTCAAAAAGCTGTTCATTATAGTCATGCTCCTTCTCCCAGCTTAATTCTAATAACCGTTTGTCCATCGCAAATGGCGCTATGTTTCTCTCTTCTCGTTTCCTTAGCTCTTCAAATTGCTGTCTTCGAGTCGTGCATAAAGGGTGATACATTCTGTCACCTTCATGAAGGCATCCACGTAGAAGGTCAAGCCACTGCAATTGATCCTGATCTAAGCGAATGTCTTCAGGAAAGGTATTTCGTACATATCAGTGATCCCGAGATGATTCAATTGATTTATCGCGTTGGGGATGTCTCCGTGAGGAAATATAGCACATAGAGGGACGCGGCCTATTTAATCGAAACATATTCAATGAGTTTACTCAAAATAACGTCCAAAGTCACGATATTTTAATGACATATACACACCACACATACGTCACATAATATCCCTTTGTTCGGGGGGGGGGGGTCGACCCAAAGGAATGGAGAAAATCTGAAATGCTCTTCATCTATGTGTGTTTTTATCAGTATACTCAGTGGCATAGAATTTCCTGCCATATTTAAGTTGTAAAAAAATGGGCACAATTGAGTGAGAAAAGTAGGGAGGGGGAGAGAAGGGTGATAAAGGATTCACAACTATGATAATGCAAATGAAATCTAATATTCATGGTAGGAAATTTAGTCGGGACAATTATGATAGAATAGACTGAGGATATTGTTTACGAACTTCGACGTAAAAAAGATGAAACATAAGTGGGAAATCGAAAGGTCGGTAGTTAGGGAAAATTAATAAATAAATAAATGAAATCAAGACCACGTTGGGTTCGATTAATCTAGGGCCTAATACCGGTATTTGGTGTAAACATTGGCATAATTATATTTAACTTTAATCACCACATGCCTCGGCTTAAAATTAGAAAGCTGTATCCAGTACAAGGAAAATGGATATTAAGCACAAATTACATGTTATAGTATACAAGCAGATAAGTGGAAGGTATATTTCTATTTTATGCTTAATTTATGTTTCATCGAATTATAATGTTATAATCGTTTCATATTTTTTATGTTCAAATTGTTGACTGTGGATTGTCAGATCATGGACTTATGTCTTACACGTAGATCCATGGTGAGCTGATGAAAGTCAACCATGTCAATACAGGAGCGGGTTAGATGTTTTTTTTTTTTTTTTGGGGGGGGGGATGGTACATAGTTCACACCTTGCCTGTTTCAAATGAATTAACAGGACGGTCTCAAAACCCAATATCTTGTAAAATCACCGTGATTATTATGTTGGTTACCAACCGAGGACATGATATGATATGTGCATGCACATACAACCTAATAGAAAAACGAAAAATGTTCAAGCATTTCAATGGATGGTATGATTATCAAATTAATGGGGAAATATTGTTATCACATAGGCCTATTATAAATAATAATACAGTCCTACACAAGAAGAGGTAAGTATCAACATGAAATTTACGAAGAAAGGAAACGGTATTTAATTTACAGAATTTACAATTTGCTTGTGAGAGTCCACGATATTAGTGTGATCGTAAATAATGGTGTGTAATCAATATGAATAATAATATAGAAAACTTGGATAAGTTCTTGATTTAAAGGTCATATTGCTTGTAGAATTTGGCATATAATATAAATTGAATAATTGTTGTTCCTCGTTTCTTTCATGTCCTATTCATTACTGATGAAACACTATTGTGTAGCAGGTGTCATTATTGTTAGATACCTACACATCTAATAACAGTGCAAATAACACAAAACACCATATACGTAAACAAAGTTTAACAACCTGCACATAAAAACGATTCATACGTTATAGCAATCTCGCTAGTAATATTATTTAATTACTCATCTCTTCACTTCTACATTATTTTAGTTAACAAGGTGGTGTATATCAATGCCTTGTGTATAAGGTGTGTATCAATAGTGTAATTTTGTTAATTCAAAATTGTTCAAAAATAAACCTTCATATGTCTTCACTTTATTATCCTACCTACCATTAAGGATTAGTGGTAAACTCACCTGTAATTCTCTTTGTTTTCTTGATCCATTCTGGGTAATGTTCAAATAATCCGCGCTAAAGATATAAATGAGAAAATGCACCGATTCAGAATCGTTATTATATACGTGGTGATGATTAAATGGTTAATGATAATAAAATACATACCATTTGATTCTGCAACCCACCCCTACCGAAGGCCATTGTATGTATTTGTTGTACACTTCAATTTTGATAATCGTTCACATTGTTCTAACACGCAAACCTTATGCATATCACAATGAAAATTTTCGCGGTCAGTCTATACGCTCCATCGAATGTTAGAAGATGCAATGTTTCTTAGCACCGTAAACATTCTGTATAGAATAGTCATCGGATGAGGGGGCAGGTGCTTCCATTTATCAATGGGTGGGGAAATACTTCTTGCGTCTAAATGGCAATAAATAATTTTCAGTAAAGCTTTCAGTTTTTGTTTTTTAAGTACTAATATTCGATGTCGACCCCCTCAATGAGCACCTTCTCAAGACAGAAAGAAATGTTGTTAAATGACGTGAAATGACGTTCATATACATGTATATAACAATAATGCTCTATAATGTAAAATATTAACGTTCTAAATATTCGGTCACTACACTTCCTCGCAAAATAAATGGTGCGGTACATTTTGTACACTATACAGATCCTCTCTCAAAAGGCCCCCAAAGTCGAGGTTCGGGGCAATTGCTAATCTTTACAAAAGGAGGTAGGTATTTGTTTTTTCTCGTACCACTCGCTAGACAAGATGATAACATTACACTCATTATTTTGCCCCCAAAAAAAAAAAAAAAAATCAACAAAAATCAACAAAAATCAACAAAAATCAAAAACAACAAAAAAACGGTTGGAAATACAGACTTTCATGATTCAAAATCCGATTTTTTTTTTCTAACTTGGGCGCTGGGTTCTCAAGCATACTTATAGAAAGAAATATTTCCAAAAACTGCACACCTTATGCCAAGGCTCTAGAAGTGTGCAGGTAGGGGCTTTCCGTATAAAGGGGGAAAGGTAAACTCGTGTGTGTCGCCCGGCACGCGTAACAACATTATTATACATGTTATTCATCTAAATAAGCAATGCAGTATAACGATAAGTTTTAAGCGCTCAATTCTAAATCTTTTTCTTGTTCCGTGCACCTATGTAAATCGCGTTTTAATAAATGGAATATTTCTTGCAATGAAGGGGGTAGGGCACGATCAATTTCTGTGTGTTTGAGTTTATTTGATTTATACACGGTAAAAGCCCGAAACAGTTCGCAGACTGGTTTCAATCAGGGCCGTGTTGATAAAAAACGAAATAATCATGACATATAAACAAAAGTAATATAACACTGACAAATTTACCACCACAACACAACAATACATAGAAAACAAGCTAAAAACACTTTAGTTAATTAAAAATATATTGATAAGCTCAAAAGATAAATAATTGAAATAACTTATGATCATCAAAATCTGTCGGCATATATAGTATAGTAAAAACAAAAAGAAGTATAACAAGATGTTAAATATTAAAGTTAAATACACATTTATGTATTTATGTTAAATATTAAATAAGTTAAACTTAAAACAAAAACAACAAAAAACACACATACATGTAAAAGTTATATGTTACACATATTATCATTTTGAGATTAGGTCAAATGCGTATTCCATATTGTGTAGAATTAAAATTGGTTTGGTTTGGTTTGGTTTTATTTTCCGTATAAAAATTCAAATACATACATGAATACAATTTACAAATATAATACAAATCAAGAATTAAAAACGGCTGAAGTATGGAATAATAATAAATACTTAAGAACATATGAATATGGATCAGTTAAATATTACATAAATATATTTTTATTTTTAAAGAGACAGAAACTGATATCGTTTTGCATAGATCATATTACACACAATTAGACTTTAAAACAAGAAGGGATTTCATATTGCGTAGGAGTAATATAAATGTATAAGAATGATAAATAGGTTAAAAGTACAAAGATATGTATAAAAATATAAAGCTTTAAAAACAAACAAAACACGGCTCACTAAACTAATAAGTTGCCCCTTCCCCACAAACTTATTTCGTATTACGTCAGCTTTGCCTTAAAAGTATTTAATGATTTGGCACCTTGTACATCATGTGGCAAGTTATTCCATGTTAAGGCCCCTCTATATTCAAAAGATCTTTTCATAGTCTCAGTCTTTGGTCTTATTGTTTTCATATTATACAGATTTGCACGTGTATTGTATGTATGGTCAGCAAATATAAACCTTTCTACCAAATATTCAGGAGCTTGTTTTGAGACAATCCTATACATCATAAATGTTACATTATTTTTTCTATTATTGTCAATTTAGTCGTGTTAAATTTTCATCTGATGAGGAATACCAAGAGGACCTATTAATTATTCGTGCTGCTCTATTCCGAATTTTTTGTCATTTGTTTGTCTGTGTACTTCCACATCCGCCCCATAAATAATTTAAGTGAGACAATACTAGTGAATTATAAACCAATTTCATTTCATATTCATTTACTATATTTCTTATTGATTTGAGCATATATAATCCGTTACTTGCTTTTTTATGAATAGTATTAATATGTTCCTGCCATGATAACCTTTCATCTAAAATTACCCCAAGGTGTCTACACTTACTAAATCGTGTTAACAAAGTGTTATCTATAGTAATGTTTAAATCAGTATCTTTAACTTTATCCAGACGTTGTTTCGTACCGAATAAAATGTATTCAGTTTTCTTTTATTCAAATTTAGTTTGTTTTGTATCAAGCACTTTTTTAACATATTCTATATCTTTATTTATCTTCTTACTTTAGTCTATAGTATCATTTGCCGAACAATATATTATCGTATCATCAGCATACATGCTTTCTTTACAGTGGCTGAGGTCACGTGGCAAATCATTAACATGTAAGATAATAAGCAGGGGTCCTAAAATGGATCCTTGGGGGATTCCACATTCGACTGGCAAAACATCTGACATTATTCCGTTAACAGACGTAGACTGCACTCAGATCTAGCATTACCGCACAGACAATTTGCCCTTCATCTATGCTAGTTAACCAGTCATCTGTTACATTTAGTAGAGCAGTAGCTGTAGAGTGATTGGGTCGAAATCCTGATTGGTAAATGCTCAACAATGTATTGGTATTCAAGTAATCATACATTTGATTAAAGACCATTCTCTCTAAAACTTTTGATAATATGGGTAAAATAGAAATAGGTCTATAGTTACCGATAGATTCCTTAGCCCCTCCTTTGTGAATTGCAACAATTCGAGCTTTTTGCCACATATTAGGCACAATTCCTGTATGCAAAGACGAATTTATTATAGACGAGGCTTCACAATGTACGGGGCGGCCATTCTAATCAGCTTAACTGGAATCATGTCACACCCCATTGCCTTTTTCAACTATAGGCTATTAAGTACCTTTAAAACGGCGTTTGAATCCACTTGTCTAAACTGAAAAGAATGGTGTGCCGGTGTTACTAAAGCCTCGTCAACACAATTATTTGCAGAAGGAATGTTTTTGGCAAGAGATGGTCCCACGCTGACAAAGTACTCATTTAGTTTTTGAGCAATAGTTTTTGAGTCGAGTATATCTCCTTCCTCATTTTTATAATGTAAAGCTATTACCTGGCCTTTTACGTAGTAATAATTTATTCAACGCTGCCCATTTTCCTTTCACGTCATGACATGAGTTTTCAATTTGATAATGAAAAGTTTCTTTTTTAGTTTGTTTGATTTTTGAAGATACATAATTTTTCATCTTTTTATAATCTAACCATTCTTCAGTAACTATGATTTCTTTGACATGACGTCCCTTTCCTTGCGTTCTCTAACATTGTTTTCATTTTCAGCACTTTTTTTCTTTTCATTTTCTTTCGATGTTCTTTCAATAGCTTTCTGTTTCATTGCGTCTCTTTCACGCATCAAGTTCAATATATCTGCATTGATCCATGGAGGTCTATCAAGTTTAACTCTTCTTTTGAACAGGTGCGTGTTTATCACAGATCCTCGATACCAAACGGTTAAACTCATTTAAAGATTCATTAGGATCACCTGCATTAAGAACGTAATTCCAGTTTTCTTTCCCAAATTCAGCACAAAATGAATCATTATCTAATTGTTTGTAGCTTCTATAGGTGCTATATACATGCTGTGTTTTCTCGCTTTGATTTTCCCCCATATAATATGTACCAAGGAATGATCGCTAATTCCGGTATGGATAACTCCGCTTTCGGCTACCTTCGAGAAATTTGAAACAAAGATTAAGTCAATAAGTGACTTTGAATTCTGTACAATCCTGATTGGTTTATTAATTACTTGAACCGATGAAAATGTATTACAAATTTCAGTTAATCGCATAGTATAGCAACTTGCTGAGCATGCAAGCAGGTCACAGCTCAAATCTCCTAGAACAATGATATCTTTGTTCTCATTGTCCAATTTCGTTAATATAGATTCGAACTTGTCAAACAGAATAATAACAGATCCCGGCGGTATATACCAAGCAATTAATATTATTTTTAATTAATTAATTTTTTTATTAATTTCGTTAATATAGATTCGAACTTGTCAAACAGAATAATAACAGATCCCGGCGGTATATACCAAGCAATTAATATTATCGGTGAACATTTAGGAAGACTGATTTCAACTGATACCATTTCAATATCCTCAGTCATGAGATCAGACCTGATGATATGGTTAAGTCGATTGTCATTGATATATAAAAGCACCCCCACCTTGTCTATTACGGTCCTCTCTGAACACATCATAGTCATCAATGCGTATATTATCATCTGTTATTAATTCACATAAACGAGTTTCATTCAATCAATAACATCAAAATTATTTTCAGACACAATCACCTATAAATCATCAAAATTAGAGCAAAGTGATCGTATATTTAGATGAGCAAGTCGCAATCCACAGTTTCCCTTTATTCTACTATGAGTTTTACCACAATAATAACCACTCTTTCTTGAATCACCTTGGTTAGTATTACTAATCTCATCATTAATATTAGGAATATGAGAAGTGATGCTTACATCGCTCTCGTTGGAAATAAAAGAAACTACATCCTCGTTATTGATATAAGGACAACAAATAGTGTCTTCTTCACCATGAATTTCTGAGATAAAGTGATTATGATTCAGTTCAAAATCATTAGAGTTGCAAAGAGGTTCATCTTGATAACTGTTAGAGTCAGAGATTGTCAGTTTGGAAGTATGACAGATATGTGTGTAAATGTAGTCTTGATTAAAATTGATTACAATACCGTAGAAGCGTGTGAGGATGATTTTTTTTTCGCTCGGTCGCTACGCTCACTCGCCTCGTAATAAACTTACGTTAAAGTAATAAGATCCTAAGTACTGTAGAGAAAGTGTGCTACTAGGAATATCTTGTCTTATGTAAATGGAGATTCTGAAAATTCTCTTCTTTGCTTGTGTGTTTAAAAATTGCTCTAGAAAAGTGTGATGCGGATGCTATTCTTGGCAGTGCTCCTTTTCTACATTCCACCTTTACCCTACCCTTCTACCTTAGCAAGCCTAATAAGTGATGAACACAACAATATGGGACGGCAACGTACAGGTATGTATCTTTCTTTAATTAATTAATAAATTATTCAAACATTGCTCTTTGGAAATATTATCATTATTAGTTTTTCTTGTTTCGGCGGGTTTTGGGGGTATATTCAGGTAGTAAGCGTAGCTTCTTTTCGGAGTTTAAGACATGTTGAAAATCGATTTGGAGGTGAGGCCCCTCACAGTATTTACCCTTCCCCCTCCACATCTCCCCTCCAAAAAAAAGCTGGAAAGGTTTCGACGTGCCTGAACATAATATATACAAAGAGTTCAGAAACTGTATCGTTCGTAACGGGCATTTAAGAACTTCTCTCTCTCTCTACTCTCTCTCACTCTCCCTCTCTCTCTCTCTCTCTCACTCAATTTCCTCATTATTATTTCATGTTCGGTATATCAATATTCATATTATAGTTTCTTTGCGCATCTTCTTTTCAGTATCCCATCCCATTCCTTCTTCAGACCACTCACTTGTCTCTTTCTCTCCTATGCTGCCTCCCCCTGGCCACCCCATTACCCCCCTCTCTCTCTCTCTCTATCTCTCTTTCTCTCCTTATCTCCTTCTATCAACTTTGTAATGGGGATAATATCATATTTATAGCATGTTCGTTACGAGTCGTCTTAGGTACGTAGTGGTATGAAAAACAAGAACAAGAACAAAAATCATAAGAGATATTCTGTTTATCGCCGATCATTTGAAATAAGAAAAATCATGCAGACCTACATCATATTCACAATGGGGATGATATCATATTTAGCATGTTTGTTACAATCCGTTAAGCAGAAATATTAATAATTTCACATATTCACTGTTCACGCCCTTAGCAGAATATAACCATAATACTCGAAATGTTAGTTAAGTGTTCTTGAATCGTTCTTGGTTTCAAGTTTATTTGTTCTACATTTAACAAAAATGTAGACAGACAGTAGTATGAGCACGTCTCAATGGTACTCACTTTATTATGATAGATTGAGTAGAATGTGAGGAACCTATTGAAAAGCAGTGCTTGTATATTGGTAGTATGAAGAACAAGAACATACACAAAAGGTCTTAAAGGTAATGCAAAGTTTTGGGAAATTTTGAAATTGGATGGATAGTAATTCTTTGAATATTTGAGATATTTGGATGCCCCTGTAGATGTATTATAAGCACACACAAAAATTAGCCCCTAAAACACGTCTGCTTTCGAGCAAATTGAATAATCAAAATTTACCGGTGCTCCCGGTAAATTTCAAATATTTTAAATAGCGCCTAAGGCCATTCCATGGTAGCTACGACCCTGAAAATCTCAGAATATGCAGTTCTGATATATAATTTCCAAACGGGAATAGCAAATCGGTCGATTGTAGTCAAGAAACATTGTTTTAAAGCTAAAGTAATACCAGTCTTGAGAGGGCGCTATATAACATAAAGGGTTTATTATTTACAATTTCATCACTTTAGACTCGATTTGAACCGCGACAACGATCATTGAATATTGTAAAATCGCATATGCTTCCAATATGTTCATTTGAACCAAATTCATGACCCCATACCAAAACTTTGTAATACCTTTAAGAGATGGTCAATTTATTGCAGGTCGTAATATCATGGAATAAGAAAAATCACGTAGGACTACAACTTATTATTCTTTTGATGAAAAGTAAATTACGTACTTATTTTCAAAACTCAATTATGGGCAGGGGCTAACATTTTAGTTTTTCATTAGTGTTTTTCTTATGTAAATATTCACTTGTTATAATTTAATTTAATTTTTAATACATTCCATTTTATTTTCTTTCTTTTTTTTAGGGGGATTTTTGTTGTTTTATTAGCATTTGTGTACAACCTGCGTGCTATTGTGCCATACCCTCTCATTGCTCGTTCACTTGCACTTTCAAAATATTTCGAAAGGCAAACACGATATAACGAACTTCGTAAAGAATAATCGGAAAAGGGTCCTTTAATTCCATTCTTATAATATTATCATCATTCTAGTTATTCATAAACTAATTTTCTTATATTTTGCAGTGTGTTCTTAAAACTGCCGCATTGTCAGCTTTAACAGTGAGTTGACAGGTTGGACAGGTGCTTGATGTTGACTTATTTCCTTCTTCTGTTGTTAATGTGTAATGCCTTTGTCGAAGGTCACACAACTAAATAAAATGTGTCTAAATAAAACATGGAAAAATCTAACAACTCATGTAGTTTTGAGGCTAATATCAGCGTCTTCTTACAGGGACCAAGATCTTGGAAAATCATAGTTTTTTGTATGAGGTCATGTGACATTCGAGCACCTATTAAAAAAATATAAAAAAAGCTATTTCATTGCCTGGAAATATCCCATTTCTAACTATTGCAAGCAAATGAAGCGAATGAGCGTGGTAAAATGTAATTTCGATATTAAAGATATAAAGATATCAAACATATTCGGGCACCTCGCTGTCAACTAAAGTGATGTTCGGGCACCTCGTTGCCAAAAATCTGGAGGCACTCGGCGCTGCTTGAAATCATCCTGTCTCTAAAGAATGCGAGGGAGCGCAGCCAGCGAGGAACAAAATGACTTTTTTATTATTTAAAGTCATTAATATTTCGTGTTTCGAAAAATCTACGCCTTTCCATTTTTTTGAATAATTTCATGTAACTAAATTTCTCTCGCGGCATCCATAGATATATTTTGCAGCATTTTGCCGCGGCACTCAGGTTGAAAAACGCTGAGATATGAAACAGTGTCAATTATGTATGCAATGCAGTAAGTAGTAGTACCCCAAGGGGGCGGACGTGTTTCTGCTGAGCTCCTTTGTTTCTCTTGTTTTTTTTTCCGTTTTGGCGTTTGTTTCTGTGTTGTGATTGGTACTGGAGTGATGATCCGGACGCGTACAAGCCAATTTTAGGATGAATGTTTTGATCTAGCTTTTTGATTTGCATATTTTTGGTGATTTAGCGATCAAATTTTGGATTTTTGGTAGTGAAGGAAGTCAAAATTGCAGTTGTTTTTGCTGCGCGTAGTGCGTAGTGCTATACACCTGTTGTGACTACATATTGCGCCCTCTGTTATTTGTTTTATTACTTCTATGTTTTTAATTACGCACGGTACACCTGCGCCATGCAGCGCCTTTCATCTGAAGTTCGCGTAGCTGAGTTGTCTACGTGACGTCACTGGATCAACATAAGAGGAATATCCTTTACTTCAATAATATTATGCACATTTATGTTACTATTAATATGAAATAATATAAATAATTATATTACTGGATTTGAAAAGATATATATGCATGTATGCATTTTGTAGATGTATGCAATTTGTAGATGAATTACGCTTCGTACTGATATGTGCGTTGGGTGTGTTTGAGTGCTGATAATGTTATTAAGTTACCAATTTGGCATTTATTGTTTTTATTTTTCCTGTTTTACGTTAATCATAATTGGTTCTTGAATCGATTGGGTGAGTGGTACATACGCGGCATTATTTTACTTGAAGGCTCTGTATAAGCTTGAGCTCTTAGTGTGCCGCGGGGTTTCATATCCTTAAACTGCTGGCGAACAGAGCAACAAGGCCAAGCTCTGTAATTGTTAGGTTTGTCCAATGATGCCGAGTTTGTGCCACAGAACTTAGTCGAACAAGTCGATTATATTAATTTTATGTCATACGATTTTATTTTTTATTTTAAGTCTTAATATAGACTAGATCTAGTTACAATCAGCAACTTAATGTATTAGTAGTAGTCTAGTATTGAATTTTGCAACACGCATAACTTACAAAGAAATTCAAAATGAAGCAAGGCACACTGACTTTTGTGCCATCTGTTTTTTTTGTTCTAGTAGTTGTGGTATATGCCATGCTTAGTTGTAACCACTGCCTTGTGGTTCAGGTTCTCTTTAGAATCTACTTAAGGCTAAGGGAGCAAACCCTAACAGAAAACCATGCCACCGTGACAGCATTGAGGGCGATTGACGATACGGAACTCCCGACATCCTTCGACCAGTCACTGCAGGGTCTAGTGGTTCACACCCGTCCTGGCTTGTCCTCGCCGGTGTGAAACTGCCACCAGTTCCCGAGAGAGTGCCGTTAGTAACTTGCAATAGCTACCGGTACTTAACCACATTTGCAAGCAGCCTTCATGATTATATGCACAACAGTATGAAACTTCATACCGGTTCGGTCGCCTTCCGGGTTAACAAGGACCGCGCTGTTAGATCAGGTCTTCCGTCGACAGTGCCAAGGAAGCTAGGAAGCAAACAACAAAAACAAAAATACGACACCAGCGGAATAACTACAATGACGTTTGGACGGTGGAATGTCAGGACACTCCTCGATCGGGAGGGAACTGGCAGGCCAGAGAGAAGGACTGCCCTTGTAGCCATGGAGCTGGAGAAATACAGAATTGACATTGCTGCTCTGAGTGAAACACGTTTCTCCGAGTCAGGAAGGCTCGATGACATGTGCTACACATTCTTCTGGAGCGGCAAGCCGGACGGGGTACGACGAGAGGCTGGAGTGGGATTCGCCATCAGAAAATAAATCTTAGCGAAGCTCACAGAAATGCCAAAAGCGGTTAATGATAGAATTATGACAATGACGGTACCACTGATAAAGAAGGGAAATGCTACTCTCATCAGTGTATACGCACCAACCATGACGAGTCCGGATGAAACAAAGGAGAACTTCTACAATCAGCTTAGAAAAACGTTGCGGGACACCCCTCGGACTGACAAGCTGATATTGATGGGAGACTTCAATGCCCGGGTAGGACGTGACTATGAGAAATGGCAGACGGTGATTGGCAGGCACGGAATCGGTAACTGCAACACCAACGGTGAGCTACTTCTAGCGCTGTGCTCTGAGTTCGAACTCCTACTGACAAACACCGTGTTCAAGCAGAGGGAAGAACACAAAACCACCTGGATGCACCCTCGCTCTAAGCATTGGCACCTGATTGATTACGTCATAACAAGACAACGAGACAGAATGGATATTCACAGCACAAGAACTATGCGTGGAGCTAACTGTTTGACCGATCACCAGCTACTAAGATCAAAGGTTGCATTTGCTTTACGTTCAAAGCGTAGGAAGCAAGGAGCTACTAAACTTGCAAAGCTGAACACCGACCGGCTACACGTCAATACACAACGGCTAAATCTAGAGCAAGATATGGACAAAGCTCTGACGAACTGGGGGTGCAAGAGGGAATGACAGTTGATCAGACCTGGGCATCACTCAGCAAAGTAGTATATGAGACAGCGAGCAACACCCTCGGTAAGCCAGAGCGAAAACACCAGGACTGGTTTGACCCAGAAGACTCCGAGCTTTTGATACTCATGAAGAAAAGGGATGAAACACACCAACGTGTATTGCAGACTAGAAGCACCAGGTCTACCACCACCGCGTACAAGGAAGCCTGCAGACACTTGCAGAGGTACACACGGAAAATGAAAACCACCTGGTGGGAAAAAAAGGCCGAGGACCTGCAACGCTCCGCAGACAATAATGACATGAAGTCCTTCTACACTGGACTGAAGAAAGTCTGGGGCCCCAGACAAGAAGTACAGTTCATCTCAAGTCCCTGGACGGTAACACAACCTTTTCAGACAACAAAAGAGTGCTTGAACGATGGTCGCAGCATTTTGAGACACTACTCAACCAGCCAGGAGATATCGAGCCTGCAGCGCGTGATAGGATCAACCAGCGACCTGTAGTTACTGCACTCGATGATATTCCAACACGAAAAGAGCTAAACCTGGCAATTGCCTCCTTGGCTGATGGCAAGGCCCTGGAGTGGATGGGATACCAAGCGAGATATGGAAGCACGGAGGAGCCACGCTAATCAACAGTTTACTAATGCTGATACAACAAGCATGGGCAGAAGGCTCTGTACCTCAGGAATGGAAGGATGCTAATATTGTCACCATTTTCAAAAAAGGAGATATAACTCAGTGTGGAAACTACAGAGGCATATCGCTATTGTCGATAGCAGGGAAAGTTTTTGCCCGGATTCTTCTTAACAGATTGAATGCCCACATTACACCGGATATATTGCCAGAGACTCAATGCGGATTCCGAAACAACCGGAGCACAGTAGACATGATCTACTGCCTCAGACAATTACAGGAGAAGTGTATCGAGCACAACCGATCGCTCTATGTGGTTTTTGTGGATTTCACCAAAGCATTTGACACTGTTGGTAGGACAGGTCTATGACAACTACTCCGAAAGTATGGATGCCCTGAGAAGTTCACCGGAATGATAGAGTCACTACACACGGGTATGATGGCTAAAGTCAAGGAATCAGGCGAAACATCCGATAGCTTCCCTGTAAGTAACGGTGTAAAACAAGGATGTGTGTTGGCCCCTACGCTGTTCTCCATCTTCCTCTCGGCGATGCTGGAGGAGGCCTTTGCGGACTCTGAGGAGGGTGTATACATACAATCACGTCAAGACGCCGACCTCTTCAATGTCGCACACTTCAAGGCTAAGACGAAGTCTACACAGATTCTCGTGAGGAACTCCTCTTTGCAGATGACAGTGCTCTTGTTGCTCATACACCAGAGCAGATGCAACATATTATAGATGTATTTTCATCAGCATCAAAGAAGTTCGGTCTACAAATAAACATCAAAAAGACTGAAGTACTATTCCAACCAGGGACAGACCATCGAGAGGAGGAGGAGATCCTTGTGGATGGGACAGCTCTAAACCGGGTAGATGGCTTCACTTATCTCGGCAGCTCTATATCCAAAGACGGACGCATCGACTCTGAGCTGGTGAAAAGAATGTCAAAGGCCATCAGTGCCTTTGGTAGACTGCGAATCAGGCTATGGAACAACCATCATGTCTCAACAAGAGTTAAGTGCAAAATATACAGGGCTATCGTCCTATCCACTCTCTTGTACGGTGCGGAAAGCTGGACTCTTTACAAAAGTCAAGTAAAGAAACTTCACGCTTTCATGATGAGACACCTCCGAGCAATCATGAGAATTACATGGATGGACAAGGTGACCAACAAAGAGATTCTAGAGCGAGCAAACCTGCCTTCTATGGAGGACCTGCTCATCAGGAAAAACCTACGATGGACAGGCCATGTCATCAGGATGCCCTCTGAGAGGTTACCGAAGCAAATACTATTCTCGCAACTACCCGCTGGCGAAAGAGGGATTGGTCGACCACGGCTTCGCTACAAGGACACGGTCAAGCGGAACCTTAAGCGAAGGCAAATCGAAATCAAGACTTGGACAACTGCTGCAGGCCAGCGAGCTGTAAAGTGAAAGTGAAGGCGGTCATTGTCGCTTCAGAAT
Source organism: Mesocentrotus franciscanus (assembly GCA_037976565.1). NCBI lineage: Eukaryota > Metazoa > Echinodermata > Echinoidea > Camarodonta > Strongylocentrotidae > Mesocentrotus > Mesocentrotus franciscanus. The sequence continues at coordinate 27,254,612 of CP137679.1, read as the reverse complement.
AAAAAGAGAAAGACGATTAGAAAGTGATCTTGGAATTGAGATAATCAAGTAAGAAAGACTCTTGGGACAGAATTCTGAAAACAAATTATAGCATGGCAAAAATAAAGTTAAAGAGAAAACAATTAGAACATTTCTGGCAACAGAAGTTTGGAGAAATATTACAAAATCCTGTTTGTATGGACGAAAGTGATAAACAGTGGCTTATCTAAGTATTATTCCGCTAGGGGCAAACAATAAGATGCAATGAAAGCAAAACGGTTAGAATCTATTTTGAATCCTATGCATTATAGTTATGTTATATTACGGCGCAGAATTATAAGAAGCCGAAGCAGAAAAGTGACCAAGATTTTGGAAATTATTGCGTTTTTAACCTTCCAAATTTCTATTCATAGTGGACGTTACGTATTTTGGTGCCTATTCTTATTAAGGATAACGTATTTTCTACCTTTTCTCTCCTTCTCTATTTTACGTTTGTACCTCTCTTTTCGTTTTTGCGGCCCATTCAAGCGCATCCCTCGTATATACGCCTTTTATTAAATTTGTATTTCTTTCGATACGCGCGCGCGCGCGTGTGTGTGTGTGTGTCTGTGTGAGGTTCTTTTTGTCTTTTTAACAGAAACGTATCAATCAGATATGATTACTAACGCTTGAGACCGACCTTTAACGTCACCATCCGAAAAACGTGACTTCGTTTCGAACTGGGTCCGATCAGAATCAGTTTGTAGGCGAAGACAGAGAGATGGTCGTGGACATTATCGCTACACCAACTCACATATGCCACATGCTATGAGTATCTAAATAACGTTTTTGTACATGCCCCGCGGAACATTTTTCAAAGTGGGGTTTGGGGGGGGGGGGCTAAAGTATTTATGATCAGGGGGCATTTCATCAACATTTGTCCACCGACAACTGTCGGCGCCGACTAAATTTGACCAATCAGAGGCCTGGAAAATAGTCGGTGACGATAAAATTGTCGGTGAAAATGAAGTTAGTCGGTGAAAACCACCGACTAATTGTTTCATGAAACGCCCCCAGGTCGAACGTGGCGTGGGGTCCAGGCAAAGCTCAGGGGGTTTTAGGCATGTAATTACGGTCAAATGAGCATATTTTGATACCTTGTTAATCATGGTCTGATGCAATATTTCATTTAAATGAGACACTTGCTAAAGATAAGAAAATTTAACGTTGACCTAATTTTATGAGGTGAAAAATAAATTTCTGTTTACAATAAAATAAAAGCGACTACCGGTATCTTCTCTTCCTCTCACATATTTCTAAATTTTGTGGCAGATTTTTTTATTTATTGTAGAGCAATATATAAAGACAAAGGTCGCGCTAAGTTGTGTTTTGCGTCCTGGACTCAACATAAACCAAATCTAATGCCTGAGTCACATCTTTGCGTATTTGTCTTGCGTATTGCTGCGTATTTATGGCAAGCCGTTTTAACATTTATTCCTATATCTTGATATCAAGAAGTGAGTTCTTAATATCAAGAAATAAAGTCCCTAATATTTGCTAGGGAACAAAGACGCTCATTGATATATTAAGTACCTAAAACACGAGGTTTAGGTATAGAGCACAATGTAACACAAACAATCTTTTAATATAAAAACCAACAAACCCATATCATTTAATGCCCATCATATCTGACTTTTTCATTTTTCGTCCTTGCAGTAAATCCCTTTACACCTAAGCCTTCTAAAAACTGAGAAACTTTATTAATTTACATTCTAGACGGTACATCAAGTCAGTTCACTAAAGCACATCGGTCTCCACCCAGACCACTTTTGTGGGCATTTACCATGCCTATGATTTGCTATGCATTCGGCTTGTACCTACCATTCCTTTGTTATGCATTCGAATGTAAGTTTTCTGTTTTCAGGATTGCCATTATGATTTTTACAATTTAACCATTAAAGAAAAATGGGGCGGAGGGGGAGCCCGCCGTTCCGCGGGCCCTGTTGTACAAGAATATCTACTAGATTCCCTTAATTAAGAGGTCATGAAGAAATGTGAAAGGGAAATGCGAACATTATTAGCAAGGTGCTATGAAAAGAAAAAAAATTCAGAGAAGCACGTGGGTGAAAGTTTGGGCAATCTCGTACAACGGCTCGGTGCAACACACCCGATAAAGATAACTAGCAATAAACTTGTACTTGAAGTTATTGTTTGATATCGCTTTGTCTATGACGAAATATTAATCGAACTTATTTTGGGAATTTTATTAAGATGACCTAGTAAGTTTTTTATTTTCAAAATCAGTGTTTCAGTCCTAATTAATTAATTGATTAGTTCTCAATAATTGTTTCTTATTATTAAAATGCGCGTTTTATGGAATTTTGATCAAAGCGCTATTAACCTGTGTCTTCTATTTTTCTGAATGATGTTTAGAAATTATATGATTTGTGTTTAGTCAAAATATATATGGCCCATGTGAATATGGAGAGCGACAGAAATAATACTCACTAGACTACCAGCACCGTACATCCAACTTTCCCAGCAAGGTCTGGTACAATTTTTTCAGATAAACGTGAACCTGGTATTTAAAGTTGACAAGAGAGAACGTGTTTATACATTGTGCATGATGAACGTTTTGAATACTATGAACATGACATTTAGCCTAAATGCAAAAGTAAAGTGAGAACAAAGTAGACAAGCTTGTGCAGTTCTATAAATTGCATGCAATATGCCAGAATAACACACATGAATGGATTGTTTGTGCAATAACATTTTAAGGAAACCACACAAAATAATATTATGTGATTAAAAAACAGTGAACATAATGCGTTTCATGAAGATAATCTTACATGGGTTTGAAAGTCGTTGAATCATACTAAGAAGGGGGAGCAACAATTATTATGAATCTTCTTCGACAAAAAAAACACAAATATATCAACATTGCATTTATTTTCAGTATACAAACCATAGCTTATTTTCGTGATGACAGATATAGAATCAGTCAGATATTCCTCCTGATCCTCAGTAGATGTTTGTCGTTTATCAGCATGTTTGCTCGACCTGACGTCTCCATGAAGAGCGCGTCTCAGGGCAGGGACTATGTCGGGCGCAAACTTGTACGGATCAATCATACCAACGACAAGCTTATCAGGAAACACCACTCGTTCATCATCACAAGGTACAGCCTTGCCTGGTTTGTACGACAAGATTTCATGTTGTAAAGTAGCGATCCTCGTTTTCAAATCCGCGTTTGAAGAAGCCATTTTGAATGACTACCTGCCTACCTATGAATAAGTACAACCTAATGCAGTTAATTAAATCAGTATATTCTCGCAAAGCAAATGTTTACTGTTCAAAGTATGGCTTTTATAGGGTCAATAGGCCATGCACTTTGCACTTTCAGTGTTTCCGAAGTCATTGCTACATGTGCATTAAAACCCCTATCAATCTTATAATTAAATATTGTGTATGAATATGATTCATTCTGGTGGCCTTTCAAACTCATGCATCCCCTTTCGTTTTGTTTTCCTATTACAGTTACATGTATGTGTATTAATTTGATTCGTGATCACTGATCTGCCCTTTCCCAAGCCCCCCCCCCTCCCCACAGATCCATTGTTTAATGCGTTAAAGCATCAGTGTGACAACCACGCAAAAATAATACTTCAAGGTGATTAGCTACAAATAAAACTGATTATATGAATCAATTTTAAATTTAATTGAAATGGTTTATTAATTACATTATATCGGGGCTAAAGGCCAAATTGCGGTATAGGCCTATTCATTTTTTACATATTAAAAATACATAAATATAATATACAATCATAACAAATAGGTACAGAAACAATAATACAACAAGACAATGCGACTGCGTCTCCTATATGCCTCCCTAAATTCAGTTTAGGAAATGGATGGAATTATTAGTGACATATCACGATGAAAACGAAAAGCCTATCTGTTGTGTTCTTGAGATATGATAAATTGACCTATGTGACCTTTGACATTTCAACCCTAAATCTGATCAGATCATATTCCTTGAGCCCGTATCTCTAGTACCTAAAATCTGATCAGGTCTTCTTCCTATGATAATTCATATTATTTCCAGCCTCATATCTCTAGTGGTTCTAGAGATTTTTGTATTCATTCAATACATGTACATCATACAACTTATTTCAAATTGCAATACATAACATATAGAGTACACAATATACTCAACTCAATTATTGTGAATAAATAATTCTTATCGTAATGACCCCCCCCCCCTCTCCAAGTTAAAACACAAAACAATGACGAAGCCTTTAAACAAAAATATATTTAAAAAACGAGAAAAAAAACGTGAGCAGTCTATGGCAGTCGAGAGCGGTCAATCACACATACATGCGAACTGGGCGGACCCCTCCGGTCCTCATCCATTTAATTTTCTTGTTTATTGTCATTGCCTACCTTAAAGGGATAGTTGAGTTTTTGTTTCAGACCGTAAATGCCTTTAAAGTGCATGTTTATTACTTTTATTCTTATTTATGACATTTCTAGTACTCCTATAGGACCTAACATTGCTATAAAGGTAATTTTAGACACCAGAATATGTGTGAAATTTAGCCGAATACGATCATACCAATTCAGTTCCACTTAACAAAAAAAGGTGACCGTTAATTAATTAATCAATTAATAATAACAATACACTGGCCGGCTGGTTGTGCGTATTATAACTAACAACAAAAAGCCAACAAAAAGCCAACATCGGCATTGATTGAAATGAAACGTATAAGGCGCTATCTCTTTTTTTCAACGGCTGGTTCAAATTATCAAATATTTGTGGGGCACCACAAATATTAGAATTCGTTATGTTTATGTATATTTCAGCCGTCTCTGAACCGATTATGATCAAACAAAGATGATTTTGTCATTTAAATTGTATGTTCTTTCAAATTTGACACCTAGTTTTTCATTATCTCACAAAAAATATTTGTTTAGCGCCCTCTGCAACAAAACTCAACTATCCCTTTAAGATTTACCCATTTTTTATAATGGAGTGTCAATGTACTTTGTTCAGTAACAATCTTTCTTTCTTCTTGTTCGCTTTTGATTTGTTTTCTTTTTTTCTCAATGCTTGGAGGATATTGTTTTGTTAAACCCTTTCTCTTTTTAAGAGAAGGCTCGTTTCTGGGAAGTGGGATCTTTTTCATTTTTTTAATGGCATTTTAGAAGAATATTTTCTCTCTTTATTTTGACTATGTTTCCTTTTATAAAAATCGGATGATGGGGTTGGATTTTCCCTAAAATTATATAGCTTTTATTGTATGTCCACATGTACAGTAACGACTAAATCATTCGTACCCTTACCAAGTTTTGTAATTTTTAATTATGTGAATAAATGATTTGTCCCCATTTATGTTTCTTGATAATGTGACATATTAATGCTTACATAAAAAGCCCTAATTCAATGAGTTAACCTTTTATTCTTGAGTTAGAAAAAACAACCCGGAAATATCAAATTTACCAGGGGTATGAATAATTTATTGTTCACTGTATGTGACATGGACCGTAATATGACTAATCAACTTGATACGCCATAAGCATGTGAAGTGAAACTTCAATACAGCTCATAATTGGCACGTCAGCTAACGTGTGAGTATGCTTACTAGACAGCACGGACTTTGAAACAGATCATTGATATTTACTCAATTTCATTGTCGGATCATAAAGGTCGAGTACATGAAGTGCGTGCACGTATTTGTTACGTGTATAATTAGATGAGTAAGCCTTGTCACCTGTAAGTGATACATATTTATCTAATGCATTTTCTTCTTCTTGAGGTCTTTCAAGTCGGTCATGTGATCAGTGGAAACTCCGTAGAGCATGTGCAAAAAGGGAGTGTGAGTCTCTCAGATTGGATTGTTACGGTTTTACAAAACTTAGCTTATTCATATTTTGGAGGATGTAAAATATACCCTGAACTATAAAGCAGCCTATCATTTTCTTACTATTCTCTCTCACTCTCTGTATGTATCTATCTAACTAATGAACAGTTTCTCTCTCACTCTCTCTCTCTCTCTCTCTCTTTCTCTCTCTCTTTCTGTGTATCCATATGCTTACAGTTATATTACTTCTCGCCTTTTTCTTATCCTCCTTTGAAAGTAAAGCGCTGACTTTGAGGCCAGGGGTTCGCCTTCTACCACCCTACAGACAGCTCAATGCTATGAGGGTCAAGTTCTGACTTTGAGGCCAGAGGTTCACTTTTTACAGCCATTTTAATAGCCAGCTTAGCCAAAGTCAAGTTTTGACTTTGAGGCCAGTCTTTGACTCTATACTGTACTTCAGCCAGTCTTGCGTGCTGAAAGTGTGATTGACCATGGTCGTGACTATGAGAAGAAGCCGCAATTTCGAGTGGCTAGCTGACTTTCAGATACGGAAAATATTTAGCACTCTTCAGGCAAAGCCGGATAGTTTGGGGAAGACTTTTAAACGGAGTTTTTGGACAGAGTTTTTAGCCGGCGTTGGGGCAGAGAGATAGTTGGATTAAGTGGATTAGCTTAAGTTCAAAAACAGTTCGGAGTTAGATAGATGTTTCTTTAAAATATATATTCTCGCCAGACTCACCTAGTAAAGTTAGCCCCCAAAAAAAAAAAAAAAAAAATCTAAGTCAACCTGTAAGCTTTTACACCGGTTAATTTATATTATAAAATGGGTTCAAGAATGTAGCCAATGAGAAGCGTCAAAATGGATCACGTGTGCGTGCATTAATTTTAACCATACGCTATCACCAATACTTATACGCTAGATGATCAACCTTTTCTGATCGATTCCACAACGTTTCTTTCACAATGCAATCGCATGACCAGAACTGGTCTTTATCTTTAAGCTGGGCTTACGAGTTTGTTGATAACGCCATCTTCGGCGGCAAGCAGCAAGTGTAGGGAAATAATTATAAGAACCTGCCGCGACTGTTTTTGTTTACCTCACCCAGCCATCCTAGCGCTGCATTTAAATATTTGCGTTGGTACGGTGTGGTGGAGATCAAAATGAAATCAGCCAGATTCTGGACTAACTGGTTTGTCTAAATGATTATGGACAAGTTTTGACCTGGGTAGACATTCGTTTTCGGTAAGCCTCCCGATTTGATTTGTTCGCTTTGTCATTTATATTAAGTAAACATAGCTTGCACTAGTAATATTTGTACGAAATCTCATTATTTGATAAATTATCGCGTGCGTATTATGAATATTTATAACTAGCGCATTTTGTATATGTTTCTTTTGAGCCAATCAAATGCAGCGCTAGGATGGCTGGGTTAGATTAAAATAAGTCGCGAGCCTGCCAGATTAACCTGAGCGAACGAGATCGTTGATAACGCCATCTTCGGCGGTTCGCAGCAAGTGTAGGGAATATTATAGAGATAAAATATTAAAAAACGGCCAGATTCTCCAAGGTTGGCCGGTTGACCTGCAGTCGACCAGCAAAGAACGGACGCACAGGGTTTCCAAGCCAGGTACTCTTTCGACTCGACTACCTTGATTGATTCAACTATTAAAGAACCAGACCATGCATGCAGGCGTAAATGGTAACATTTGACTGAACGCCAAAAAGTACAACCAACAACATAGGCATATGCTGTTATCTTGAATAATTAGGCAGAAACGCGACAGAAAAGAAAAGAAGCAAACTCAATGTATTGTCTACTAAGCCATTACAAACTTTGTAAAGCATTTGTAAAGTTTGTGCGAGAAGGGAGTATGTGCATCTCATATTGCTCCAATGCAAGTCAAACTTTTAAACTCTGAAGAGAGTAAACACCGATATAAGGGTGTATGATTATTGAACTTGATGATCTTCTTTTGATATCGCGTCAAGTAAATATTTGCACTCGATTGGTATGAAATACAATTACATTCACAAGTCATCAAACCAGTTAAAAAGTAAAATGCAGAAACCAATTAAAGCTTTTCAGCCCATCACACGCACTCACATACACACACACGCACACACACCAACACACGCACACACACACACACACACACCAAAAAATAGACCCAAAAGAAAAGCAAACTGTTATTTGTAGAAACTACAAGTATCAAAATTGTTCACGTGATATCTTCGTTTTGATTTTGAAATTGACTGTCAGCATGATAAGTCGTTCTATAGCTTAAGAAAAAGAAGAAGAAAAAAAATCAATCGCAATGACATATGTAATAACAGCGGAAACAACAGAGATCATAAATGCTTCGGATCTATACACTTAAACTTAATCCTATTCATTGATCTGGAAAATATGTCGGAGAGAATCCAAATAGTTCAAGAAATTTCAAGAAATATTCATTTCAATTATTCATTGAAAGGAGTATTTTTTGGAAAATTTGCCATTATCGACATCACATTGGTCTCAGTGATAATAAAGATCAGGCTCGCTTGACAACTTTCGAATAGAGCTCCTCTACCCCACCCCCTCGCCACTTCCCACATCTACTTCATAGTTTCCAAAGTGAGAGTATATCTCTCGAATCAATCACATAAATGTAATTGGTTTGCGCTAAAGTTACCGATGGCGGTATGAGCAAATTTGCATAACTTGTTATTATTTCTAAAAGTCCAGGTTTGTGTATTTTGTTCTGGTCATCTTATGATGGAAAATAATTATGAACCCATGCTTTTGTTCACCGGGATAGATTGTGACACTTTTTATTAATATGCACTTCCAATCGACATAGCTATTGGGTGCAATGGGCGAGTACTCCTTTCACACAAAATGGGGGCCAAAAATAAGTATAAAAGGGAAAGGCGGAAAAAAGACGCTGTAAGATCCCCTCCACCCCCAAAACATGGTTCCATGATGCCGATGTATGATATCAGTATGTAAGGCCCCGCGCTACGCCACTTGTTTACACCATTTACATATCCAAGAAGGGAGAGGGAGGGGGGTTATTTGGTCCCAGAGGGGGTGTACTCAGCTTTAGTTTGAATGGGGGTGTGCGGCTACAGCCCCCAAACCCATATTAATTTGTTAGGGCCATTTAGACAGAAAAGAGAAAGACTTTGGACGAAAAAGTGAAATTATTTCAATTATTTTGGAATCTGGGATTTGCACTTTAGCGAAATATGCGTGAGGTATCATTTTGAAGAAAATAGTAACCCATGTTTAAGGCAAAGATCTAAAAGAGGGGCCATTTTTAGGGATTTTTAAAACATAATCATACCCCATGTTTAGGGATTTCTTTGCAACCCCTATACCGTATAGGGCGACTATTCCCCCACCCCAACCCACCCCACCCTTTCCCCGATTAGATCGCAACCTTGGGAAAAAGACGCAAGCAGTGCACTCGAGGCTTCCTGGAGATCGTAGTTTTTTCGCGGATTTCAAACAGTACGGCCCCGCTCCTTTCTCCCCCAATCTTGCATCCACCAGTGTGCATTAATTAATGAGTGTGCCCTATTTAGCCATTACGTCATTTAAACTGTACCAATTTCGTGAAATTCAACATACTCTTGGATATCGTAGAAAATATTTTTCAGAGAGCAATTTGAGAGCGTAAATATTGCGTTAGGACGCATTTTTTAAAGAGTCTATAAACATAATAAGTATTGAATTTACAATATTTCTTTTCATGTACCACGATGGGCGCTGACTTATTCTGGTTTGTTTAAACAAACATGACACATTGAAGAGTGCGTTTATCGACAGAGTGACGTAGCGAGGAAAGGAAGATGAACGTGATGAATGCTCGTTATGCTTGGTTTGTTTAATTTTAGAACAATCGCTTCATACTTCTTTTTACCCTCCCCCACCTTGGAACGTACGAGCTCTGTCAGCTGGAGAAATAATTTAGAGACAGGCAATTGTGTTGATCTCGGGGCTGCCAGATCACAGACGTATGCAACCATGGAGGTGAGACGGTTCTTTCTGATTGCCTTTATGATGGCGTGCCGAATCAGTGAATCGACATCAGCTTTGTCAGCGTCATCGTCGTCGTCGTCGTCGTCATCAGCAGCAGGATCAGGGTCGGCTGAAGGTAGGGTTTGAAATTTGCCGTTGTTTTTCTTGTTGCCGAATTAGTGATCATTAAAAACCATCTAATCATCACAACCATGAACATCATATCTCTGTGTATGATCACAGTTATCTCAATTGGCAAAGGTAGACTGGAGCAAGACGGTACTTTTTAATCAGAAATAATGGACAGAGAAAGGGTTCTTCATTACATGATCCCAAAGACTTTCGAAGAATCAACCTAGGGCTATTTCAATAGTTCTTGTCTAGCACGTAACCCTGACATGTTTTCTATGGCATGTACAATAAGCTATTGAAATTGCTCTTGTTTGTTTGTTTTATTTCCATTTTTTCACATCAATACAAAGAAACATCATACAAATAAATATAATGAGTAACATGTAAGTTTGACAAAATATGTTTCTACTTAAAATACAAGCAAAAACAAATATATTGATTGGTGCCAAACCATGATGAAAACATAATCTGCATAGAAATAAGAAATAAGGGGAGAATGGTTATCTTATGTATGTTTAGCAAGTTTCTTACAAAGGAAAAAGCAGGAGACTACATGGCTTGAGTTGATATGTCGATTTTGCTAGCTACCAACTATATATATGATCACTATCACTAGATTGTTGTCCCTTTGTAAGATCACATCAACCCTTAGCGTAATTCATTTCCAAAGTAGAAATAGATATCAAGACGAGATTTGGTTTTAACTTGTAAAGAATAGAAAGGGGGATTTTTTCTTATTCAGTTTCTAACCATTTTCTGAACGCCAACAAACTGCAAAGTATTGCCTTCCATTCTACAAACAGTTATTTTTGATAGGACTATGTTCCATATGATATGCTTCACTTTCTTTTCCCTTTCAGACTAATTTTTCTATATCTCGATTATTGTTTCATTTTACATATTCTCCCAGTTTTCTATTCCAACAAAGGTGTGTTTTTATTTTACAATAGTATATACAAACAAATCATTTGTCTTTCTTCATATTACAAGCTTTTATTTTTTAGCCTACAACATTAACATAAAATCTGTTTTTGTTTGTTCATTTATCATTATCTTTAAATTCTCGATCACACCATTATGTATCTACATCATTTCAAACTGTTTTTTTTTTTTTTTTACATATTTACCTTACCCATCAAAACATTACATTATATATTCTTCAATTGATCAATTTGATCATATTTCAAAATATTCGATTAGAAGGAAGAAAACAATTCCTTGTACACTGTTGTAACAAACATGATAAAAGTATGTCCTATGAAATAATCAAACGTCTCTGGGTTATCATACTGTGGTTATTTCATTACCTGTTGCACACGAGGTAGAATCATTTGCTGACGTAGTCCCGCGTCAGTGATTGGCGCAGCCCTTGACGTGCCGATATATGTGAGAGTGACATCCCACAAAATGTCAATGCAAAATGAACAGAACAAGCATTCATTTGAATTACTGGCGCATGATCTAAATGCGTTAACGTACAAGATTAATAGCGCAGGTAATGACGTACTCAACATGATACCTCGTGTGGAACAGGCATAATACACTGCACTGTGTTTAGAATCGTTTTGCTTAAAATGATTGTAAAATCGAGTGGGAAACGTTCATTCTATTTTACTAGGTAGGCCGATTATTTTCAAATCATGCAAATGGACTAAAGCGTAAGATTTACAGCTTGAAATGCCGACCAGAGCAGCGTTTCACGAGCCTTCTTAAGTACAAGTTCGACGACATCCCGATCCCCAAACTCTTCTATCTATACAGTGCGTATCAAAAAAGTGTACCCAACTTGGTAGCTTCTCATTATCCTGTCTAATGATGCCATATTCATAATTGTGCTGCTACGGATGACTGAGCAGCAGGATTTTCAAAAGTATTGTTAAAATCCTCCAAGTTTGGGCTGAAGCAATGAATGTGGGTCAAAATCCATTATGTGTGTTTTGTCTCATTAAAAAAAAAATTGCTCATTGATTTAAGATCAAAGAAGGACATGCATATGGCCTAACCCACATTCGTTCCTTCAGCCCAAACTTGGTACAAGGCGATTTTGACAACACTTTTTAAAGACCCTGGTGCTCAGTCACCCGTGACAGAAATATTATAAATAGGTTATCATGAGATAAAAAACGAGGTACTCTGCATCATGAAATAGATTTCAAAGTCATATTGGTTATGACTTTTTAATTAGGAGCTAGCAAAGTTGGGTACAACTCTTTTTTATACGCACTGTATACTTGAGGTACACAGCCCATCAATACTGACGAGGCCTCATGCCGAAGTTCATCCTCTAAACATCTCTTTGTTCCTAGATTTTGTTATCATTGAAAGGAGACTTACGAAGAGCATTTATGCATACAATCCACAAGCTCTAGAATCTAATTATCAGATAACCTAAGTGAAGCACCAACATAAAACGAATAAATAGATAAATAAATCCATTGTGAAACCATTCCTTTAAACAAAATATTTAGTTAGCATTCTTGGAATCATCATTTACAATTTTACTAGTCACTTAAAGTCGATTAAATCGTATGCATTTCGTTAAAGCCCATACAGACATGTTATTCTGTCATTGTGCACTGTTTAAGAACTGTACATTATTATCATTATAATTATCATTATCAAGATATTTCGTTGATTATTAGATGTTATTTAAGTCAATGATGATGACCTTATCTTATAGGGACAATGATCATGATGTTTATTATAATAAATAAACTACATATATATATATATATATATACATATTCTGGAACACCAGTTGTCATGTCAGAGTTGAGAATTCTCGCACTATATATATATCAGTATATCTATCTATAGGCCTATATCTTTCTATTTTTTATTATCATTATCCTTGTTATCATTAATGATTGACGTAAATGCCTGTCCTCTAACGTGGGCACTCGTTATTGAGCAGTTCCTACTGATCGCCTTGTCGCCAAAGATTAATAGTATTAGTAGTAGTAGTAGTAGTAGTAGTAGTAGTAGTAGTAGTAGTAGTAGTAGTAGTTTAGTACTAGTAGTAGTACTAGCAGTAGTAGTAGCAGCAGCAGCAGTAGTAGTAACAGTAGTAGTAGTAGTAGTAGTAGTAGTAGTAGTAGTAGTAGTAGTGGTAGTAGTAGAAGTATTATTACCATTGTTTTTATTATCATTATTGTTGATATTAGTGTTATTATTATTATTATCATTAATATTATTATATATTTTTCATTATTATCAAATTTATCATCATTCTCATCTTTACTATTATCATTAGTGTTTGACGCAAACGGCTGTCCTACGACGCATGGTATGTGGGACCTCGTTGGTGAGCAGTGTCTACTGCGCGTCTTTTCACCAGAGACTTGGGAAAATGCGCACCAGATTTGTGTGGAGAAAGGGGGCGCCCTATTCTTTCCGGAATCGGCCGACTCAATGTCCTACCTCGGATGTAAGCATGCATTTATAGTCGTCTTTCACTCGGAAAGTGATTATTATCATTATTATTATATGTTTTTGCGGCCAATTTCGCAATGTTTTCATTCAAATTCATGAACGTGCATTCTAATTCACATAGAGGTTGATCGCAGCGTCGCAGGTGAATTCGGGCATTCAAATTCAAAATCCGAGCAATCAATTTCGTTTATCGGCATTCTTAATCATGTCCGGTGAAATCAAATTCACGAATATGCATACAATTTCCTACTTCGTGCAATCAAATTAACGCGGCGCTCACGATGAACCTGTTTGGGGCATTCAATTTCATTTTTTGGTGATCAATTTCCTACTACGTGCATTCAACTTAGTGTAATATTGAGAGGGATTCCAGATAAGAGGGAAACTTTTATTTCTTTAAATTGATTACTTGAAATTATTGTTAATCACTGTTACACAATGAAATCTCGAAAGTTTAATTAGTTTTCTTTGTTTATCTGACAATAATTGTTGCCTTTTGATCATGTATTTGATTATCATATCGCTAATTATATATAATTATACATGAATATCCCGTACTACACCTTTCTTTCAATATTTGTGTATACATGTTCTAAATAATTGGAGACATTGATAGAGTTTTAGAACATCATAACTAGTGATTTGGAGGTGATGTCTGCTATAGTACTGCGGAAATGAATAAAAAGACCTTTTCAATGAAATTGTTCTTTTGTATGATGTATATATATATATACCAGTTATGTGTTTGTGTTCCTCTCTCTCTCTCTCTCTCCCTTCCAATCACGCCCTTACTCTCTCCCATGTTACCCTCTCCCCATTCTCTCTCTCTCGCTCCCTCTCTCTCTCTCTCTCTCTCTCTCCCTCTCTCTCTCCTCTTTGTCTCTCTCCTCTCTGTCTCTCCCTCTCCCATCCTTCTCTCTCCTTCTCTCTCCCATGTCGCCCTTTCCGTGTTCTCTCTCTCCCTCTCGCTCTCTCTCTCCCCAATTTCTCTCCCTCTCCCACCCTTTCTCTCTCCTTCTCTCTCTCCCATGTCACACACTGTCTCTCTATCTCTTTCTCTCTCTCTCTGTCTATCGCTCTCTTTCTCTCTCCAATCTATCTCCCTCAACTTTTCTCCCCTTTTCTCTTTTACCAGCTTTCCAATTTTTCTTCATATTTATATCTTTAACCTCTTTTTTTTGTAGGCCTAATCAGATATGATAAGCTCAATACCAGTCACCTATGGATCCAAAGACACTTCCTATAAATATACACTTTGCTGATGAAATCACACATTATAAAACACGGATAACACCCCTTAAAGGAACATGTATACTTCACCCATCCTAAGATCAGCATACACAATTTCACAATACTCAGACATAACACCGAGTCCACCACAAAATAAACAAAATATTCTTATCTTAGGAATTTCTTGGTATGTGCATTTATATATTTTGAACATGCAACGAAAAGTGTGATATTTGTACAATATTTGATGAGTTGAAAATGAAAGGAAAAAAGTAGCCGAGTGTCATTTTGGATCCAGTGATATGACACTTCACAAAAAATTCGACCACAATTCTTAGCCAGTTTCTGCAGTGTTCATATACACTGTATACAGCTTCTTGTTATGTGTGTGTACCATGAGTATTATGGCAAGTTATATATATTCATGTGTTTAACTTTTTGTTAGCCGAGAGAGTTTACAAATGAGAATTAATCAAAATGATGCAAATGCCATGATAATGAAGCCAAACTGAGCAAAAAAGCTTCTCAAAGACCGTAAAGAAACTAAACGCAATATATTTTTGAAATTAAATGCACTTATTTCAAACATGCTTGCTCATTCACGAATTTGAATGACCACCGAGGTACCGTTGCCGAAATGAGATGAATTTGAATGCTCTTTGCACAAAATTTACGCTCTTAGTTAACATTTGAATGACCCGATTTAACAATTGATTGCACAGATAGTGAATTTGAATGACGGATTTTGAATTTGAAAGCTGATCCAACTCTGCGAGTGCGATTTGCGCGAATTCGAATGCTCGGATAATGAACTTGAATGAAAAAAGTGTGAAATTGGCAGCAAAAACCTATAATACTATAGGATTTCTCGGTCAATTTCGTAAGTTGGCCACACAAATTCATTCTTATGTTCATTCAATTTCGCCGATTCTGTCACCGCAGCTGTTATTTTTCGTTCAAATTCGTTTTTAGCATTTAAATTCATAAAACGATCATTCAAACACATTTTATTTTCATTCGAATTAAAACGTGTTTCTTTTTCGTAAAATTTTCATTCATTTTAAAGCGAGACGATTCGCGATTACGTAATAGCGTCTTCCGTGAATTCAAATTCGTTTCTTTGCATACAATTTCACACGTTTTGCAGACAAATTAAATATGTAAATCTTATCCAGTATGATCATATATAGAACCCCGCAAGCAGGGGCGGCGATTTCTTTTCATGACCGGGGGGACGAAATGCGAGGGACGAGCAAAAACTTTTTTTTTTTGGGGGGCAGAAAAAATCTGCATCACCACCACTTGTTATGTAACTGCATGTAACCACATGTTACATGCAGGCCCCGCGAAACGTTTTTCAAAGTGGGGGGGCTAAAGTAAGTATTTACGATCAGGTAGAGCAAAGCGAGCGAGGCAAGTGGAGCTCAAATTGGCGTGGGATCCAGGGGCAAAGCCCCGGCGGGGGACGAGGGGCGGAGCCCAATGAAGCTCAGGGGGTTCAGGCATTTAATTACGGTCAGATGAGCATCCAGGGCCCTGCCTTAGGGCCCCAGGTGGGGTCCAGGGGGTTGAGCCCTCGGAAGCTCAGAGGTTTTAGGCATTTAATTACGTTCAGATGAGCATATTTTGATACCTTATTTGTGACACTGGCATTAATTGGAGTCGGGTACAGGGGGCAGAGCCCCCAGAATCTCAGGGTTTTGGGCATTAAATTACGATCAGATAAGCATCCGAGGGCCGCCTTAGGGCCCTTGGTTGTGTCCAGGGGGAAGAGCCCCCGGAAGCTCAGGGTTTTAGGCATTTAAGTACGGTCAGATGAGCATATTTTGATACCTTATTTGTGACACTGGCATTAATTGGAGTCGGGTCCAGGGGACAGAGCCCCCAGAATCTCAGGGGTTTTGGGCATTAAATTACGATCAGATAAGCATCCGGGGCCGCCTTAGGGCCCTTGGTGGGGTCTAGGGGGAAGAGACCCAGGAAGGTCAGGGTTTTAGGCATTTAATTACGGTCAGATGAGCATATTTTGATACCTTATTTGTGACACTGGCAGAGCCCCCGGAAGCTCAGGGAAAAATCATGCCATTTCAGCAACATTTGTAAATCACTGGTATCGAATTAGAAATACACCATGTCTGAATTTTATTAGGGGGCAACTGCCCCCAAGCCCCCCTATCAGTACGCCAGTGCGAGGAGCATAGTGAACGAGAGGGGTGAAGGTGACGGAAGTGACTACCCCTCATAGGTTTTTGAAGTTTTGTTGTATTAAAAATTACATTCCTTAGCAAAACTATAGTATAACAGAAAACAAGCAATATACTTTTTCACATTTCACATTTCTACAATATTTACATGTAAATTTTGAAGGATATTATGCGAGAGAGCAAGCTCCGAGCGAGAAGATTTTTGCATTTTTATTTGTCTAAACACTGCACTCTTGGGCCCTCGAGAGCCTAACAAATTGAGGGGGACGTGTCCCCGTCCCCCGAGATCGCCGCCCCCGCAAGCTTAGTTCCATGCTAAATCCATTTCAAATTGTATGGGTTGGTAAGCAACAAGTAGATATAACCTAGCCACATCAATATAGAATTAGCATGGAACTAAGCAAGAGTGTCTTTTTATGAATATGCAATGATATAAGTGCATGCAAAGTGTGTGTTCACAGACTACAGTTGTATTCATTGGAGTGGCGTACCATAATGGTGGGGGGGGGGTATCAATACTCTATACATTGATTTATTTTTTATGTTTTGTTTGTGTTTTTTGGAGATAATTTATTCGATGTTCGTAATCTCTTTGAAGCCATTTATATTTGTGTAAATTATATTTAGTCTGTATTGAACATGTTAAGAACAATCTATGAGTATCAGTTCAATCACAATCATAATCACATCAAAATCTGAATCACCATCACACTGAATCACAATCACGATCGTGATCACAGTCACAATTACCATCTCAGTCACAATCGTAATCACTATCTCAATTACAATCACGATCACGATCACGATCACGATCACATACAGTAACAAGCACAATCATGCTACACAATCATTAATGAGTTTGATACATTGTTTTCTCACTGCGCGCACATCTCAATAACTCATGTCATGTGGACATAATTAAAGAATACACGTATGCAATCTGAAATCTTGTTTTGGTTATATTTTAATGATCATAATTACATCATGCATGCCATTATCATGTTTGTCTACGTAATATCACTTCCAAAAGATGACCGAGTACGATAAAGTCCGTGATGAGAACACAGAGGCGGCCCTCCCGGGGGCAGGGGGGGCACAGTGCCCCCACTTTTTCAAGCACCCGAAAAGTGCCCCTTTTTACATAGGAAAAGTGCCTCTTTAACTTTGTAAGAAGTGCCCCTTTTTACATAGGAAAAGTGCCCTTTTACTTTGACAAGTGCCCCTATTAATTTGTAAAAAGTGCCCCTTCCCCTTTTCAACTCTGATAAGTGCCCATTTTATTTGGACACGTGCCCCTTTTACTTCGACAAGTTCCCATTTTCCTTTGCAATAAGTGTCCATTTTCAATTCTCATAAGTGCCCTTTTTAATCTCTAGTAAGTGCCCCTTTTCAGGTACGAGAAGTGCTTCTTTTCACTTTTGATAAGTGCCCCCTTCACCTCTGATAATTGCCCTATTCAAATCTGAGAGGTGCCTCTTTCACCTTGACAAGTGCCCCTTTTCCTTTGTAAGAAGTGCCCATTCCCCTTTTAATAACTACCCTCATTTTAACTCGGATAAGCGCACCTTATATTTTCACGTGCCCCTTTCCTTTATAATAAGTGCCCCATTTCCTAATGATAGGTGCCCCATTAAAAAGAGCCCCTTCCCCTTCTCTGGTAAATGACCCTTTTCAGGTACAAGAAGTTACTGCTTTTCACTTCAAATAAGTGCCCCCCTCACCTCCGATAAATGCCCCTTTAAAATCTGATCGGTGCCCATTTTCTTTGAACTAATGCACATTTTCCTTTATTATAAGTGCCCCTGTTTCATTCACATAAGTGCCCCTTTTCATATCTGGTCATTGCCCCTTTTCAGGTGCGATAAGTGCCTCTTTTCACCCCTGATAATTTCCCTTTTTAACAATGATAGTGCCCCCTTTCCTTTCTAATAAGGGACCTATCTTTTCATACATTGTAAATGCCCCTTTTCACCTCTTATAAATGCCCCTATCAAAATCTGATGGGGGCCCCTTTTCCGTCGACAAATGCCCATTTCCTATTCCCATGACTGACTTTGTTCATCCCTGGTGAGTGCCTCTTTTTGAGGGTGTAAGAAGTTAACCATTTTCACCTCTGATAATTACTCTTTGTACTTTGACACATGCTCCTTTTCGTTTCTGATAAGTGTCCTCTTTTCCTCTCATCATTAAACGCGCCCCTAAGTTTAAGCGACTAAGAGCAATTTCCCCCAAAGCTCGCTCGCTACGCTCGCACGCATCTATAGATGATATAGTATTGTTACTTATCAAAGGTCTTTTCAGTCTTCCGTTATGAGAATGTGCTTATAACCCCATCAGGATTGGGTTTATTCCTCTTCATAAGATGTAATTTTTCGCGCTGCATGCGACCTCACAAATCTTTAAATTTTTCTTCGCTCGCTTCGCTCGCTCGCAAATAAATTTTCAGACCTTTACACCCAACTGCAAGCATGATGCTTAAGCAATATCTTGTATGGTGTATGAAGTGAAACAAATATTGAAATCATCCCTGATAATGTAATCACAATGTAGGGGTATATACCAATGTCTACAAAATTGTATATTTTCGCCTTGAAATTTCCCTTTGTAGGTGCCCTTTTTCCAGAAAGTGCCCTTTTTTCTTGGTGCCCCCCCCCACTTTGGAAGTCGCTCGGCCGCCCCTGTGAGAACATCAGTAAGATTATGTCCAATCTTATATCTAGAGTTGTTTAACCCTCTACATGTTGACGGGCAAGACATCTAGGCATGTATGTCTGCATGTGGCGGTACCAGCGGATGCTCTTCACCTGAGTGATGGCGTCGATGTTGCGTCTGGCCACTTGCTGGACAAGTTCACGGCGGTGTTCCCCCATTGTCATTTCAGCTTCTTGAGCAGCATCGCGATCCCTTACCATCTGCTGCCACTCTGGACGAGCCAGGTCCCTCTTCACTGCAGCCTTGAAGGCGGAGTGGGCCATCTCGGTGGGATTAAGGAAAGGCGAGTAAGGAGGCAGACGTTTGAGGTGGGTGTTTGGATCTACGTACACGTCCGCGGGCAGCTCTGCGCGAACGTGTGGTCTGGCGTTGTCGTAGATGAAGAACACCTGGGGGGCATTTCATCAACATTTGTCCACCGATAACTGTCGGCGCCGACTAAATTTGACCAATCAGAGGCCTGAAAAATAGTCGGTGACAATAAAATTGTCGGTGAAAATGATATTAGTCGGTGAAAACCACCGACTAATTGTTTCATGAAACGCCCCCCAGTTCTAATTCGGGTGGAAACATGTCCGCACACTGCCGAACAGTCCCCGCAAGGAATTCTTCGAAACTTGCCCGTGTTGTTGTTTCACTTGAAATTGTGTGGTGTACAAGTCCCAGTGCACCTCGCCAGATACGGCGAACGTAATGTTTACGTTTTGTCCTCGCTGTCCATGCACGTACGACCCTGCGAACTGGCTCTCCACGACGACCCCTTCCAAACGAACGTCTCGTCCAAACGTTATACCCCGTTTCGTCTATGAACACGAGATGGGCTTCCACACCCTCCGCCATAAACCATTCGGCGTACTCGAAGCGCAGATCAATGGTTCTTGGGGCATTACGGCCTTCAGGTACGTCCTCCACCAGCTTCAATGATATGAACATTCCGTCAAGTGCTCTTGATATGGTAGCGATAGATACAGCTGGCTTTTGAGGTAGAGCTGCCGCGAGAGCATTTTTCATTTGCTGGAGAGTAGCAAGGGGGTTAGCGTCGATCACGTGTTCAAGTCGCGCTTTCATGTCATCATCGATCTTGATGGTGTTCTTCGCTCCCCCTCTTGCCAGCTTGTGGCGATTCCCCGTCCGCAGACAGTATTTGGCCACGATGGATCTCGCTGTTGTACGCTTGATACCAAGCGTATCTGCCAGCTGCAGGTAGTCGGCCTGATGAGCGTCGAAGGCGTCGATGAGTCGGTCTCGATCTTCGTTCGAAATGCGCCTGTATCTAACGTGAGCATCCATGGTGATAGCGGGAACCAGAAGGAACTTTGAGAGTGTATATTAGCCGAAAGATAATTTTACAAGAGAGAGATATCAGCATTACCTACCCATTTATATACCCTTAGCAAGGGCGTCAACAGCTCCGTCATCGAGCGGGGAGGTACTCCCACTTTAGGGAGCTTTTGCATTTTGGGCTTGACTGAAATGGTGCGATTTGGTGCCTACATGAGACGAAGATTTCACATAATATACATATAATCAGAGTAAAATGTATGGAATCAAACACGCATAAGGTATACACCTCATACAAAAAAGCGTTCAAACGTGGGGGGACATGTCCCCCCTGTCCTCCACCTGTTGAAACTCATGACCCTTATTTGGTATGCAAGGAATTATTTCTAAAAACACATCACCAGATATTGACCAAGAATGACAATACATGTTATATAACACATTTGTTTAATTTAGATGAGAAACATGTGCATATACCATGTATACCATAGGTATGTAAAGATAGGCGAATATGAATGAAAACTTTGTTATTTAGAATGACCCAAAGTGAAATTGAATGGTACGGACGTCCGATTTGCCATAATTGACGAAAATGAATGCAAACTCCGCATTTGTAAGCGGTTGTTAAATTGAATGAAACAAGTGCTAAATCCATTGACCGAATAAGTAAATCAAATGAAAAAAAGTGTTATTTTGAATGAAATTTACACGCCGGCAGCTTTATTTCGCGAATTTTAATGAACTTTGTATCAAAACGAATGAAAAGCTTACGAAATTGACCGAGAAATCCTATATTACTATTATTAATGTTATTATTAATAGTAAAAGTATTATTAGTCATCATTTTATTTCCATGATTGTTATTTCTATTATTATCCTTGCTGTTATTATCAGTATCATTAGTATCATAATTATTATCATTATCAATATCATTAATATTGTTATCATTATCATTATCATCCGTATCATTATTATCTTCATTATTATCATTATTAATATTATTATTAATATCATCATTATTATTATTATAATTATTATTATTATCATTATTATTATTATTATTATTATCATTATTATTATTATTATTATTATTATTATTATTATTATTATTATTATTATACCTTATTATAATTCTCATTATTATAACAAGGAGTAGTATTACTATTTTCTTTTAAAGGTGGAGGAGGTAGCCGTTTTCGCCTTCATGCACATATACTTATTTCCAATCGATGTTTTATGGCATATACTATATAATATTCTATCTTTTAGAAAAGTAATTTTTGTTTAGCACACATGCAGGGCCACATTGTTGAAAGGGCATCCTGTTTAAATATGGTTTGAATGAATAAAATGAATAATTGGATGGATTCATAATAAACAGCGCCCCCCACCAGCCAGCCGCGACAGCCTACTCTTTTCGGCTCGCAGGTAGACATCTCCTTTTCAACCAGTGCAGTGCAACAAAACGCTAGCCACCGATCGACATGATTAAAGCGGTCCGAACTGCGTAAATTCATTAAATTGTAAATTGAGAGTATTCTGCTATCAGCGCATATGTTTATCTTGAATGTGGACGTCAAACCCAACCATCAATTGATTCTGCACGAAAATCTGGAATGATTTTGGACAGCAAAGTAACCGAAATGACCATATTGTTGTTTACGGTGGTCAATTTGACCACTTTGTCTAGCACCAAGGCAAATTTTTACATAGAGTAGGCCCATCTAACTCCTTTGCTGATAATATTGATTGGAAAAATTACTCCGGACCACATTGACCATAATGGTCCGTTTTGACAAAAACGTAGCCGAAATAACCAAAATGAGTAGGGGCAATAAGACTGACATTTTTGGAATCAGCGCAAAAATTTCCCGTAAATAAGCTTTTCAAACCTTCCTTAACAAAAAAAATATTCCCATGATGAAGCACACCGGGGCAGCACATGATTGCGAATCCACCGTATTAAATGATTGGATCTTCATAACAAAACAAATTTCTCTCGCTTGTGTCACATATTAGATTTGACGACGTCCATATGCGATGGGTACTGGTTGGGCTGTATCGATCGCTCTAGCCCCGCCACCGTTCAGTTCGAGTGCCCAAACCAAGATGGTGTTTACTGGAACAGCGCTACAGATTTCTCTGGATACTGGGGTAAGTAGCTTTCACATTATATTCCAATTAAAGAAACGTTCATTACCTTCTCATGATCAAAATGTACACCATAAAATATTATATTCATGAAATAGGAAGGAGGCGAAAAGTACGAGGCCTGGCATGCTTTTGGTGGGGTCGCCATAAAAAGACAGACATACCTAATAATATATTCTACATAAAATACCCAGAAAATTAAATGAATAAATATCCTTGATGTTATCTCCATGCCTGCAATTAAGTTGACGATGCGGGAGGGGCCGGTTAGGCTCAAATTTCTCTACGTAATTACGATTGTTGTCGCGTAATTTTCAAATTATGCAACATTTACGCGTAGACCTACGTTTGTCGTCATATTTGAAGGGCTGATTGGCCTATTTGTTGGTAAAATTTTCAAAATTCAAAAGTTGTAAATGTTCCTCCCCACATTGGCATTCTTGATAGGCCCATTCTTTTGGTTGTTTTAGGTCCAAAACCCAACACACCTTCACAATATTCTACACGTCTAGTGAGTGATGACGCGCCTTAAAGCATATTTTTGATATTATTAATCTTGAATTTAAGACTGGACTAGTGGTAACCCAGCTTTATCTCCTCGCCAAACTTCTGGTGACTATTGCACCGTGACGCTGGGCAAAGGCAACTGGATAGAATACCCCTGTGTTGGTGTTGGAGGTGTATGCCCCGCGTGTTGGCGCAAACGGCAGCTCCCGACCACTACAGCGCCATCTCCGTCAATGGTGTCTGATCCGGGCAGCACGATCCCTCTTGGTAGGTAAAGTATGCAGTACTGATGGGGGGCTTGGGGAGGCCCCCAAATAAAATTCAAGCGTGGTTTATTTCTAATTCGATACCAGTGATTTGCAAATTTTGCTGAAATGACATGATTTTCCGGTGGTTTATTTTTCACTTTTTTGTAAATTATTCTTTTTTATGCGTTTGTTGGAAAATGACAAATTCCCAATTTTATAGTCAGGCAAAAAACCTAAAGTGCAACTTTTTACGTAGGAAAGGTGCCCCTTTTACTTCAGGTAAGCGCCCCTTTTTAAAATTACAATTAGATGCCCGTTCCACATTCTTATAAGTGCCTCTTACCAACTCAGATAAGTGCCCCTTTACCTCATATAATTGCCCTATTCAAATCTGAGAGGTGCTAATTTTATTTTAACAAGTGCCCTCTTCTTTTGTAATAAGTGCCTTTTCCTCTTCAGATAAGTGCCCCTTTTTATCTTTGATGAGTGCCCCTTCTCATTTCTGATAAGTGCCCCCTTTTATTTTGACACGTATTCCCCCCTTTTTCTTTCTAATAAGTGCCCTTTTTCCTTCTGATAAATGCCCCTTTTTTAATGAGAGCCACCTCCCCTTCTGGCAAATGCCCCTGCTCACACTTCTGATAAATACCTCTATTAAAATCTCATAGTCATAGGTGCCCCCTTTCCTACGACAAGTGCCAATTTTCCTTTGTAATAAGTGCCCCTATTCATCTCAGGTGAGTGCCCATTTTCAGGTACAAGAAGTGCCACTTACCACCTCTGATAAGTGCCCATTCATCTCTTATAATTGCCTCTTTTCAAATCTCAGAGGTGTCTCTTATATTTTGACAAGTGCGTCTTTTTATTCTTATAAGTGCCCCTTTTCATCTCTGATAAGTGCCCCTGTTATTTTGACACGTGCCCCTTATCCTTCCTAATTAGTGCCATTTTCCTTCTGATAATTGCCCCTAATTTTCCTTTATAAAATGTGCCCCTTTTCCGTTCTCATAAGTGCCTTTTTCATCTCTGGTGAGTGCCCTTATCAAGTGCGAGAAGTGCCTCATTTTCACCTCTGATAATCCCCCTTTTTTCTTTGACACGTGCTCCTTCTCTTTTTTTAATAACTGTCATTTTCCCTTTGGATATGTGCCCCTTTTTCCTTTTACCATAAAATGTGCTCATAATTTTAAGCAACAAATAGCAATATTTTCTTTAATTTCGCCTAAAGCTCGCTAGCTACGCTCGCTCGCTTTTAAAATTGATATAATTATTTTTCTTATTAAATATCTTTTCAGTCTTTCATGATTAGATTGTGCTTAAAATCCTATCAGAATTGGGTTTTTTCTTCCTCTTTATAAGATCTAGTTTTTTTCACTGCAACCTCATAAATCTTTAAAATTTTGCTCGCTCGCAAATAAATATATTCAGACCATCACACCCAACTGCAAAGTATGAGTATCTTGGACCATGTTAAGAGAGAAACAAAACATTGAAATTATCCCTGATAATGTAATCACAATGTAGGGGTATATACCAATGTCTAAAAATGGCATAGTTTCACTTTGAGGTTTCCCTTTGTAGGTGCCCCTTTTTCCAGAAAGTGCCCCCTTTTTGTTGGTGCCCCCATCCCTCTCCACTCTGTAAGACGCTCCACCGCCCCTCGATAGTGGGTGGGATATTAACTTATCATCTCATTGCTCAAAGTGTGAAGAACTTTAATGTAAACAATCAAGTAATTTGTCAAAGTGGTTAGATGCAAAGTACTCTAGCCTCATGAATAATCAACATAAGAAAATACAGTACGCCATAGCTAAAACGTAGTTTGTAGGCCCACATCTTGACCGTTATCGTCAATATCCGCATCCCCTCCCTCAAAAAACAATTGCCTATCATGCCACCTGGTGGTGATCCGGACTTTATTTCTGCCCTCAAAAAAGTTTTTGCTCATTACGCCACTGTATGCAGACACGAACCTTTGTCAGTTGTTATGCATAACAGAGGGTCTGAGCTATAGGAGGGTTCTAGGACAATTACCCCCTGGACAATCCCCCCGGAAAATTACCCCTCGAGGACAACCATCCCCGAGGAGCATAACCCCCGGAAAATTAACCCTAGCTAACTATCGTCTTCTCAGGGTCAAGTTCAATTGCAATTGAATAGGCATTTACCCCCCCCCCCCTCCCCCTGTATTACACCTAGAAAAATGGGAGAAAGAAAGGAAAGCGGTAGAGAAAGAAAAAGAAGAAAAAAGATAGAAACACTAACCCACGCACACACTCACACACGAAAGCTGTCAATATGCATTCGCTTCCGTGTCTGATGACTCCGCCACTCCCCCCCTACACACAACGCTGTTTATCATTATTTGTATAGGTATACTCCTGTTAATGGCTCCTTGCTTTTATGCAGTAATATTAATCAACCCTCAGTTTGCAAACAATGCCGTAGGAGATATACAAAACATGTGATCGCTATTATAATTCCGAACTTATCGGGATGACAGACTGTCCACTCCCCCAATTAACCCTGGCATCCCACTTTTTGGTATATGTGAATACCGATGTACCTTTATATACTAAAGCATTCACTGTTAAGAATGTGAAATATATTTGGTCAATAGGTTAGTATTATGCCTCTACTTTTTTTTTGGGGGGGGGTGGATATTGTGAAATTGCGAACAAAGGCCGCTTCAGGTATCAACAAATAATTGTTGACAGCTGGTCATTATAGCAGTCCCTGTCAGGAGAGTCCCACATAGGCTAATCAAATTGATATCATGTTTCATTAATTTATTCAAAAACAAAATTAAAAAAACATTTCTTACACACGTTACATGAGAGATTTGTGGAGCACACGATGTACGATTGGGGAAAAGTACACTTATATCTAAGAAAGACATCAATGCATGACAATAACGCAACTAGATCTAAAAGCACTTATGACCTTACCAGAAGAAGAATAAAAATGGCAATATAGATAAACAAATAAATGCCAGTTTAAGGTTCAACTGAAGCCAGCTCATTAATCACAAGTGCTCTCGTAAACCAGGAGATTAACCTACATTTACCCTAGCCACGCCTGTCGCCTCTACCATATGTTTAGAATTTTATATGATAACTAATCTTATCATAGCAAATAATGTGTATTATAAAACATTATTTGAATGACCTGCATTCACTGTTAAAGCAGCTGTCACACATTACCGGATAGCATTAAAGGGAAATCCTACATTAAAGGGAACCTAACCCCAAGGAATAACTTTAGTTGTTCTGAGAGATTTATTACACTCTAGCCCACCAATCTACAAGGTGTCCCACCAAAGTGGATGAAAAAGGCATAAAGCAAGAATAAAGTACAGTTTCTCAGCAAGACATGGGCATATGCGTACTATGCAAAGTCGTTTACACTATGAACATGATGGACAAAGAAAGAGGACAAAATATACAGTTCCTCATTTTACCCTCAACAATTGCTGTGGTGCACAAAGGAACATCCCTTCACTGCTATTAGGGACTTTTAGATTTGCACGTCGACGTAGTGGACTGCAACGTGTGCCATTCTTTCAAGGCACTGGCCCGTGCCCGGCAGTGCCTTAAAAGGACGTCACATTACCTTAAAAGGATGTCACCGTGGCAGTCCACGTTCTCGTCGTGTAAAATCTAAAAGTCCCTAATTATGTAAAAATGTGTAGAACATGTGTCACATGCATATTCACCTGGGGGGTGTTTCACTAAGCCCTAAAATCGATTTTTAAAATCGAAATCGATTTTAGTTGATGAAACACGCCCCTGTTCTACTTATTTTACATAATAGCAGTGAAGGGATGTTCCCTTGTCTACCACAGCAATTGTTGAGGGTACAATGAGGAACTGTACATTTTGTCCTCTTTCTTTGTCTGTCATGTTCATAGTGTTATCAACTAAATGTATTACAATTTATGGATGCTCCCTTACCAGGTGTTTGTGGTGTTGAAGCATTTTATTCACCTGCTATTATCCAATTGCCAGAACGCGAATTGCATAAATAAGATGGTGCTGTTCTGGGGTGAAGGTTTCGCATAAATGAAATAGATTTTTCAACCGCTATATTTTAGTATTTTTTAATAAATGAGTTACAATCCCCTCCCCCATCTCCCTCTTTCTCTCTGTTCGTCCACCCCTTTTTCTCTCATTGTGTATAATAGGCTTATATTCGATGCAAGTGTTTCTATTTTTATGCATATGAAGTACGGAGACATTGCTCAGTTCTGCCATTACTGCTCTACTTAAGCAAAACCTTTTATAGCCTAGGCCTTCGCCCGGGGCCTTCGCCGACAAACAACGTCTCACATTTTGATCAGGAGAATATCTATCAATGTCACATGTTATAGCCTGAATGCCGACATAATGGGATTTCTTAATCCTATATATTCTTATCCAGCCTCTCAGAGCCGACATCGCAGTGTGTTCTACAAGGCAACTACCTCCGAACTCGGATGTCTTGACAAAAGCTATGTGTTCGTGATTTTAACCGTGCCTACGCGCATCCGATGCACTGCACTGTGCCTCGCGCATCAGGAATGCGTATCCTTCAATTTCTGCAAGAGAGAGAAGAATAATTGCCATCTCAGCTCGGTCAGCATTGGTTCTGTTCCGGATGATGGGAGGAAATACAGCACGTCATGCACCCATTATGAATAAAGTTCAGAAAAATAAAGAATGTATCGCCACTCACTACTTGTTGTAATTCAGGCTACATTTGTTTACGTCTTTGTGTCGAAAGTCATCCGAAATTTGTCATTTGAGTACTGTTTATATGAAATACGGCATTATTCACAAATGAGAAAATCTTTCAAACTTTTTTCAGGTCATACATGGTTATACTTGGTATCTATAAAAACTATTTCCACGTCTTAGAGATCCGTAATTATGAAGACTGGGTGAAGGCTATTATTGATCCAGTCTTCAAGAAGAAGAAAATATATATTATAATGTACATTTTATAATGATCGATTTTATGATTTTTCGTGACCTAACATATCTAAGTATAAGGTAAATTATATGTAATTCATTCTGAGTCAAACCATTACCGATTATTGGAGCTACGCATACGGGTGTCTATGAGGGTTGATTGAGGTTGTGGGTGTGTCCAGGTGTGGATGGATTCGGGAGGGGGAGGGGTAAGGGCTGCCATGTACTTTAGGTTTGACAGGGAATGGTGTTGAGGTGTTTCGTTGGGGGTCCCTCTTATCACAACACCTTCACCCACTCTCTTATCTTCTTTTCCCTTTCTCTTCTTTCCTTTTAAAACATGAAAAACAAATGTTATTTATATGAACAATATAATAGACTTGATTCATTGTATTCTGATTCATGTATTTTGACTCTGTATGAAATGTGGAAATTTCATTTGTAATTTAGTATGAATTGTGTATGTGAATATTATTTGCAATTTTGTTATGAGAGGATAGAATAAATACTCATAACAAATAAACAACTAGTGTTGCAATTTTCTTTATTGTAGCCTTTATATTTGCCCTACCATGATAATTAACAACAGTATACCAAATTACTGCAAAACTACCGCGGTCATAACCAAGCCCAAAAGTAACTCCGTTACTGACACTCTAGCTATGCGTGATATGTGACCTAGGTCAAACTTCCTTTGTCCGAATGTCCGAGAGACGAACTTAAGTATTGGTAAAACGGCATCGTGAATATTTGTGACAATAAAAAATTAATCCTGACTGGTTTCCAAACAAATATAAGTAACTAAAATGGTGTAGCGATTTTCTTTTCGAAGCTTCGAGTATGAACCGCGTCTTCTGGATTGTGGCACCAAGGGTTGGCCCCTGAAGTTGGCGTCATGTATTGGGGCATTTACACGCCGAGCAATTAGTGACATTTAAAGGAAACCCCACCCCAAGAAATAACTTTATTTATTCTGAGAGATTTAGTATATTATAGCCCATTAATCTACAAGATTCTCCACCAGTGTGTATGAGAGAGGCATAAAGCAATAATAATGTACAGTTTCTCAGCACAACATGGGCGTCGCCATTTTATTGATAACGTGACGTACTATGTGAAGTCGTTTATCAAGTAAATTTATTCAAATTTATGAATGCTTCCTTCCCAGGTGTGTGTGTATTATCTTTTGTACTACAATTGCCAGAACGCAAATTGCTTACATATGTTGGTGCTCTTCTGGGGCGAAGGTTTCTCATAATTGAAATAGATTTGTCAACTGCTATATTTTAATGTTTTAAAATGAATTAGTTACAGTTGTTCCCCCGTTATATATTTTTTACCAAATATAATTTTCATCTTCTCAGCTATGATTTTTCCTTATTGAAAAGTAAAGGTTTTCTTGTTGATTTAGAAAGTCTTATCAACTAAAGCTTGGTGCATGATACATATACAACTTCAACTGGTACGTCACATTTTAAAGAAAATGGCTGCGCCCATGTCATGCTAAAAGGCATCACATCATGTCAAGAATATCTTCATTTATATTGTACATTCTCGTGAGGAATTTTGTACATGAAAGGGCAGAAATTTTAGATTTTAGATTTCGATGTTCCAAACAAGACCATCCTAATTATTTTCACGCTATTCTTCCTTGTAAAGGAAATGTAGACCGGGTCAAAATAAAATTTGATTGACGGACAAGTAGGGCTCGAAATTCTTTTTGATTTTGAATGCAAGTATTAAAGGCACTTGAAAACAAAGAAAAAATTATTGGTATATTTTTAGATTTTAAACAAGCCAGATGCAACTGCGTCTCCTATGTGCCTCCACCCTCAATTTAATATAGGAAATGGATGGAATTATTCGTAACATATCACGGTGAAAACAAAAACGCCTATAATCAAATGTCAACCGACGACTATGATCTTGACCTACTACCCCAAAATGTAGCTGGATCATCTTCCTATATAAATTACGTCACCATGTTTGGATACTGCGATAGCAAGGCTAAAAACCTTTCATAATTTCATAAATTGACCTCTCTGACATTTGAAGCAATAACCCAAAATCAGATCAGATCAGATCGTCTTCCTATGGTAATATATATTATCACCAAGTTTGAAGCTCATATCTCTAACGCTTCTAGAGATTTGCATTAACGAGGCTAATAGCTGAAATTTCAGAAGTTGACCTCTGTGACCTTTGAACTTTGACATACTAACTCAAAATCTTATCAGACCGCCTTCCTTTTGTGATACATATTCTCAACAAGTTCGAGCCTCATATCTCTAGTGGTTCTTATTAATTAATATATCGCGATAACAAGGCCATTACTTATGTTGACCTCTATGTCCCAGTTACTCCCATATTTAATCAGGTTGTTTTCTTATGATGATATACAAATAATACACAGGTGTGAGTGCATTATGGTCGATGCAACGCATGAGGGTATTCACTATGGTGCAATAAAATTCACGAGGCGTAGCCGAGTGTATTTTGTGCCATTGTGAATACCCGAATAGCGCTGCATCGCCGTAACGTCACGAACAAAACCTGTGGATTATTTGTTTTATAAAATGGGTCGACAATCTAACTTATGCCTAGGTCACATTTGCTCTACGGCTAGGATAATACGGCTAGGAAATCGAGAGATACTTGCGGCGGCCGCAGAGAATCTGCGGTGGCCTCAGGGTCACCCTAGGGCGTATCCCTATTTTTACAGGCCGTACGGGTCGCCGTGGAATTATAACGCGGAGTTATAACTGTTTTCATTTCTAGGTTCGCCGTAGCGATTAGACACGCGTAGCCATGCCGTAGAGCGGTTACACGGCGACCGTGCGTCGGGCGTACGGTGGTCTTGCGTTTTATATACTCCAGGGGTGAAGCGGGAGCATCAGTCTGGCCGCACGGTCGCCGTATGGTCCCCCTTCGGCCGCCTTGCGGGCACCTTGCGGCTACCTTGCGTCTGACTTAGTATTTGTCAAAAACCTACGGCCGCCGCAGGAACGCCCTAAGGCGACCGTGCGTCATCACTTCAAAGGCCGTACGGCAGCCGCAGATTTTCTGTCTCCACAAATTCAAAATACGCCGTGCAGCTACCCTAACATATGTGACCGCTACCGTATGTGACCGTGGGAATGCTGCGGCGGCCCTATAATTGCTATTGGCCGTAGATATTTTAGACCGCACGGCCGCCGCGGCAAATGTGACCTAGGCATTAGCAAGGCGATAACACTGTAAACCGGCAACCTTCATAAGAAATACCGTGTGCACACAGACGATCGCGGCAGCAGTGGCCTCGTAAACAAACTGTGCATTGCATATGGTGCGACTTTTCGTAAACATCCATTGAATTACACGCAGCGTGCATTATGCCTTTTTGTTGCACCTTTGTTGCACTGTTGTTATCACCAAAATGCGCTCCCCGTGCGCGTATGGTTAAAATTAATGCACGCACACGTGATCCATTTTGACGCTTCTCATTGGCTACATTCTTGAACCCATTTTATAATATACAAATAGTGAATGGCCATGAGTGCAATGGTACAAGATTTTGCACGAGGTGAAAGATAGGAGGCGCTCTATTCAACGAGGCGCAGCCGAGTTGAATGGAGCGTCTCATCTTTCACCAAATGCAAAATCTTGTTCCATTGCACGAAGAAAGACCATTTACTATTTGTTTTATACAACACCTCGGACGTAAACGGGCTTAAAACAATTTTTTTCCATCTAAAGAACAGTTTTCCTAGGGCCTGAATGTCCAAATCTCAGCGAGTTTTTTTTTTTTTTTATCAATGAAATTACCGATAGTGAGCGCGCACTATTATCAAGCAAGCAGCAAACCATGCGCTCACCATGCGCGTACCATGCTTTATGTTTATTGTTACGCGGAGTGCAATTTCTGTTGATAATTTCGCACCATTGCACGGTGACTTCACTTACCTCACAATATACTTTGTACATCGTTAGTGACGTCAGCGTGCAATGGTGCGAAGGATCAACTGGAATTGCACGGCTGGAGAATGCCGTTCAACAGTATTTTTAGTGCATGTCATGTGATCAAGAATTGACCAATGAGGTTGCAAGAATCTTAGTAGGCGTTGTATAATACATACTAACATCAAGTTTGAAGTTCATATCTCAAGTGGTTCTTGAGATATCGCGATAACGAGTAGGCGGGACGGACTGTGTCAGGGGCGGATCCAGCCGGCGGCAAGGGAGGGGGCCTAAAAAGGGGCCCACTTCGTGCGAAAATTTGAAAATCGTGCCGGTCGATTTTTCGCTCAGTGGGGTAGGTAGTGAGCAAAAAAATTTGGCACCCGAAAAAAAAGGGTGATTTTTTTCCACCCCCCTCCTTGGGCGCCAGGGGAGGGGGCCCATCTTCTTTTTTTCAAAAAGGGTGTTTTTACCTGTTTTTTTTCCTAGGGGAGGGGGCCCGGCCCCTCCCCTCTGGATCCGCCACTGGACTGTGTGATAACCCGAAAACATAATGTCTCCTACACCACCTTCGGTGGGCGGAGGCATAAAAACTTTGCGATTCGGAAAGCCATCATATTCTTCTTTCAAAACTTGATTATCATATGAATTGCATACATTAATTGTTGCTAGGTAGGAAAATCAGTATGGCTTGTCCGATCTAACAACACGTTATGTATGCAAATCGCATTCTGACTAAATTGACATATAATTATTCGTAAAAGGTGAATTGAATAATTTCTAACGAGGTACCAAAGATGT
The DNA here is from genome assembly GCA_037976565.1 of Mesocentrotus franciscanus. Classification (NCBI taxonomy): domain Eukaryota; kingdom Metazoa; phylum Echinodermata; class Echinoidea; order Camarodonta; family Strongylocentrotidae; genus Mesocentrotus; species Mesocentrotus franciscanus. Next base: position 27,221,203 of record CP137679.1, on the reverse strand, counting down.
GTGCATTATATTTGATTACATTACGATGATGGTCTATTTACATGTTTTTTTCTTCCCTCCAATGCAAAACAAATAGAACACTACGTCGCCGCGTCGGCTGACCGCAAAACGGTCAACCCGTCATTGTCAAAGCTCTTGCAGCCTTCTGACCAGATTTATTGAACGAGAGAAATATCAACATAAGAACGTGTCTTCGGATAATATACACGGATAATTATCTTCAATGTCCAAACTTACTCAAACTTAAAGATAAATTTGAGTTCTGGTCATGCGATTGCATTGTGATCATATGCATGTAGCATATAAGTATTGGTGTGAACTGCAAGGTTCTGGAATCATTAAAAGGATAAAAAATTGACCCAGTCTTGGTAAAAGTTACAATTAGCACTGTACACAGAAAGATTTATATATGGGACTACACAATCATGTGGCATAAAAATGGGGCCCTCATTTTTAAGCTGTTACTTGTCATATTTAGAATATGAAGGCATTTGAAGAGCCATGCTTTCCAGGGGACATTTTTACTCTGATTTTCTTCCACACCTGCATACTAACAATGATGACGCTCACAAATTATTTTTACCTCTCCCCAAAACTCAACCTTCTCTTTAAAGGTACTATGTCCCATTTGCAGGCCCAAAAAATGAAAAGGTTAAATTCCAACGGCATTTGAAAGGCAATACTAATTTAGAACTTCCCTTAAAAAAAGGGGGCTTGAAAATGTCTTTAAGTGGGAAAATAACGACTATTAGTTGTCGAATAGACTTGGGAGCTATAGAGCCAGTAAGTAATAGTCTGATTTTTCAGACCATTGTACCGAATGGTCGTACGTTTTATGCTGCGCAAAGATTCAATCAGTTTAATTTTGGCCATTACAAGAAGTGGGTGATTGATGTATACAAATGCTCATGTACCCTTTACAGCTCATTTTATGTATGTTATTACCAAAGATGAAAAAAGCCAGTCAGTCACTCAATAGTGTCTGACAGTGAAGTCTAGCAAGTAAACGGGTTTCCTTGCATAATTTGAATATTAGGACACTGCTAACGTTTAAATTTCACAGATAGAACATACATGACATATTCATAATTCCTGCAAAGTTCTACAGAATTTGATGTTGGCTGCAAAAGGGACATACATGTAGTATATTTAAGTGTTTTTTTTTTCCTTCTTCATTTCGAATCTTTATTCGACCTTTATGAAACAAGTGACAGTGATAATATACAAAATAAAGGTTTGGACCCCAAGGAAGCAGAATTCTGCTTGAAGTCGGGGCCCTGTAACACGCAAGAACAAGATGATGAACATAAATGATAAAAAAATAAATAAAACAACTTGCATAATACAAGCGCTGTATCTATATTGAGCGTTTCTATATGGGGAAAATATAGTTGTCCAATGATTGCAAAAATGTATTTGATTAGGATATATTGGATATCTACAAGCCAAAATCATTTGTGTTTTAATGTTCTAAAGTAATATATCAGCCGTTAACAAAATATTTATTAGGTATGTTTGGCTCAAGCAAGTGAATGAAGCAGGACGAGATTATCTTTAGCTATACCTTCATTTTGAAGTACTTTATTTTGTATTTCTTATTTGTTGTTATATTCCATGTATTTGTTAGATATTTTGATTTCGTAACATGTGAAATTACTTTGTTTCGATGGCAAAGTAAAAGATAAAAGCTTTAGTTCACTTCAATTCAGCTTGGTTTATTTTATATATCGCATTTCACTTACACATTGTCAGTTTAGTTTATAAAAAATACAACAACAACAACAATAATAATGATAACAATAATAAAGTAATAATCATAAAAATACTACTACTACTATTACTACTAATGAAAATACTAATAATAATATTGATATTAATATAATTATTAATGATTATAATAATAATATAACAATAATAATAATGATTATAATAACAATGATATAAAAAAGATGATTATGATGCCGATTATTATGAAGAAGGGGATGAAAATTGGAGAAGACTAAGAAGAAGAAGAAGAAGAAGAAGAAGAAGAAGAAGAAGAAAGAGAAGGAGAAAAGAAGATGATGATGATAATTCGAATAAGAATAAGAAAAAATAAAACAAGAATAATAATGATGTTAACAATAATGATAATAATAATAATGATTTTAGTTTTGATAATGATATTGATAATAATAATGACAATAATGATGATGATATCTATAATAATAATAACAACAATAAAAATATGATAATAGTTATAAAAATAATAATGATAATAATGATAATAATGATAATGGTAATAGTTATAATAATAATAATAACAATAATAATAATAATAATAACGATATACAGAGGGGCATTAAATTGAATAAACAGCATATATATAATCTTTCAGGTTGCTCATTTAACGAGTATAATTAAAAGATACTGGTCCCAGGGCGCCATCTAATGCAGCACATTTATACACTCTGTTAATAAGTAGTTCAGATCGCATTTACAAGAAAATCGAACGTATACCATACGTCTGGTGGAATAAAGCCTATGTATTTCCTTCTTTTAAGAAACATTGGAAATTAGAATACTGTATCATTCTCTGCATTTTCATGGTAAGTTGCAATTTGTCATCACATTGGGCGGGAATCATATATCTCATCATGTAAGTTTTAAGCTGTATGCGTACGTTTCTTGGATAATTTGTCTTTGGCAATTTCGTCTAATAGGATATTGTATTCATGTTTTGTTGTTATCTCCGCTGGCTTCATTTTGAAGCTCTTTTTGTATTGATATCTACTGCGAAAATGTGTGTGAGGATGAGGTTTGAAAGATGAACGTTACTGCCTTTAGAATATAATACTTTGATCTGAAATCGAATTATGAATCAGCCATTATAATTCTTAGATTTACAACTTCCAGGTATTTTATTACAATGTCACCTACAACATAAAACATTTTATTAAAGCTTGGATAAATTTTTATTTCATCTGATTACAACGGAGAGGTGCAAGCACACGAAGCATTCCTGTATCTTGTAATCTACGTTTTGTAATGTATTCATCTTGCTAACTGTATATACATTTCTACTTAATATGTACTGTTACAGTACAAGAAAACATGTATACAATTCATATAGAAGATTGTGGAATATCTGTTTGAAAGGATGACAATTCTCTCTATAATTAATTAATCAACTGGAGCAATATTCAAGAAGGCATTGTATATGTATATTAGTGATACAAGAGGCGCAGGGCGAAAACACAGACCAGCTCATTTGCACCGAGAGTATTGGGGTTGATTTGGAATCCACCGACATTGACCGGAGACATCGTGTTGGGAAGAGAGAAAATAAAGAGAAAGTGAAACAGAAGGAAGAGATGAAAGTAGATGTAAAGAATGTTGGAGAAGAAAGGGAAAACACAGTGGTATAATTGTCAAGCTTTCTTCATATCGCGTACGTCACAAACTCGTCCTGAACCGCCGCTGAAAGGATTAGCACTGCAACACTTATACACTATACACTTGTCGATCAATGCACAGAAACGTGACAAGGTCAAATCTACTTGGGCGTCAGATGGACGAGTTTGTGTACAACCAAAGGCTGCTGGAAGCAAGAAGCATCTCATCACATGCACTGAAGATCTGAAATCCCTCTAATTGCTGTATGATTCTGTTACGGTCATGTACATGTAGCTACATTATGAAAACTATACTATTGCATTGTACTACTACTAGCTATTTGCTATCCGTTTGCGGCCGAAAAGTCAAATCTGCTTGGACATTAGATTTGTACAATCAAAGTCTGTTGGAAGCAAGAAAGAAACGTCTCATGATACGCACTGAAGATCTGACATCATTATAAAGCCAACATGTGACGGTAATATCAAATAGCTGTAATATGGCGATTATAATTATATAATATTTGCAGCCCTTGAATGGTATATATAGGATATATTGCATTCAGCTCGCGAATATTGCAGGAGTCAGAGACGAATGCAATGTTTGTGCTAGCTGAATGCAATATATCTCATATACCACGAAAGAAAACCCATAGGCCTATTATTATTATTGTACATGAAAAATCGAACTACAGTTAAATGTAAAGGATCGGAAAGATCAATTTATCAATCCATGGCAATTTTCCAATCCACCATTGTCTCGACTAGTCTTATAACAAAATTTGGCAAGTCAGAATGAAAGATGATTCGAGTTTTGAATATAAATTGGTGTTTAAACGCCATGCTAGCATTGCATTGTAAATGATATACTGGGGCCGTATTTTATTCAGTACGCAGATTAAGTTAGTATTTTAAGTACTTGAATTATTTCATGGCTAAGACATATGTCTTAATTCGTATTTAGATGATATCTTAGCATTTTATAAGCAAGTCGACTTTAAGGCAGAATACTTACTGATACGCATTGTGATATCACATGGTCAATCAAAAATTATGCGCCATAAAAGCGTCGCTTCAAATGAACGCTATTGCAATACACCCTTTCACGGTTACAAGAGTGCGCATGCGCTGACATTAAATTACAAGTAAACAAAGTTGTTAACTCGTAATTTAAAATGGTGCCCATGTCAATATGATGTGAGCGCACAGCGCAGGCAGTGACGTGACAATACATGCGCATCTGAAAACATTGACGACGCAATGTTTACTCGCAAATTAATATGGCGGCCTTAACCGTGAAAGGGTGTATTGTGCGCAGTTTAGGAAATCACGCTCATAGCGTGCTATATTGTAACCAAGGGGGTTTAACACCGCTTCTGCATCCGTCCAGCCATGGGTAAATTTCGGCGGGTCAAAAATGCACACTGCTCATACTTTTCATGTATTAGCTTATGAAGACGACAACTTTTTAGTGTACCAGCGAAATGAAGATTTTGGAAACCGGACCCGAGCTTAGCTCACTTAACATGTGCCATGTTCAAATTTTCAGTGCCCAAATAATTAATCTTTCTCGCCTCGTCTTCATCAAATTTTTCGTATTGTGCCCCCCCCCTCTGGAATAACATTTTCAAAAGGCCCCGCTTCCAATACTTACATTTCCATAGGCCCTGTTACCCCCCCCCCCTCCACCAACACCACCAACATGATTGCCCATGCTATTTGACACTGAATTATCCCCCCTCCCCCCAAACAAATAATAATAATAATGACCCCATTTCACCGTCTACCTTAATCTCTTTTGGGCCTCTTATTTGTTGTTTCTTGTTATTATATATCATTATTAGTATATACATATTTTTTAAATCAATGATTATCAGTCAAATTTCTCAGATAATGTAGCCCATGTGCCATATTCAAATTTTCAGTGCCCAAATGATTAATTATTCTCGCCTCGTCTTCATCAAATTTTTCATATTGTGCCCCCCTCTGGAACAGTAACATTTTCAAAAGGCCCCGCTTCCAATACTAACATTCCCACCAACACTACCAACATGATTGCCCATGCTATTTGACACAGACTTATTTTGCCCCCTCCTCCCCTCTCCACTGTAGACAATTTGTTATATTGCATTTCATTTTTGCCATGCTTACTCTCTTATTACATTTCCGCCTTCCCTCAATCCTGCATAAGACTGTATCAGCACCATCACACTTCAATCATTCAGCTATGCCATTACGGAGTAAAACATCTTGTGCCTACATCATCATCATCACCATCATCATCACATATCTTTCAAAAAGAAAAGAATTGAGCAGTATCAAGTAATTTTATTAACATTTCTGAACTCATTTTAATAATGATCTTATAAATGTAACGTGACATAACATTACATCAGCAACATGAAGGCAACAGAATTGGGGGGCTGCTGTCTCTTGAAGACAAATTTGTCAGGTTTAAGATTTTGAAAGAAATTAAGAAAATTAAATCAATTATTAACATGCTATTTTACTTTATACAGCACAGGTATATAGTGAGTTTTATGAGTATTTTTTTTCTATATAGGAAACTATTGTTATTGTTACTAATGCTATTATCATTATTATTATTGTTATTATTTTCATTATCATGATAGTTATTATCAATATTATTGATATTGTCATTATTATTATGACTCCTACATCATTTTGTTTTCCTCCTTCTATTTGTTATTAGTTCAGCATCCCTAATATATTTTTCATTACAACAAATAAATAATACTTTCATGTAAACGAACCTCCTGAGGCAACCTGCCAAATAAAAACAAAAGGAGATAAGGAAGAAAAAAAACTAGCTCCACTACATTATATTATTTTTAAATAGTATCTCCCAACTTTTATGTATTACATATTAGTTTTATTGAAAAATTATAGACCTATGTCCATGTGATAGGTCCTGTTTTAAAGTGTACAGTTTAGGTTCACATTCATTTCCAAAAGTTTTACAAGTATCTTTAAAAATTGTTTTTTCTTAAAATTAATTATTATTATTATTTAAACTTTTGCTCCATACAATATTACGGAAGACTGAAAAGACTTTTGATAAGTAACATAATTATTTCATCTATAAATGCGAGCGAGCGACCTTTGGTGGAAATTGGTCCAAGTCGCTTTAAATTGGGGGCACGTTTAATGATGGGAGGAAAAGGGGACACTTATCGAAAGTGATAAAGACACTTATTAGAAAAGAAAAGGAGCACGCGTTAAAGTACAAAAGGTATTTATCAGAGGTGAAAATGGGGCACTTCTTACACCCGAAAAGGCACTCACCAGAGATGAAAAAAGGCACTTATGAGAATGGCCAATGGGCATTTGTCGACAGAAAAGGGGCACCCATCGGCTTTTGATAGTGGCATTTATCAGAGGTGAAAAGGGCAACTATGAAAAGGGAATAGGTCCCTTATTAGAAAGGAAAAGAGGCACGTATCATTGTTAAAAGGGAAATTATTAGAGGTAAAAAGGTGCACTGACCAGATTTGAAAAGCCGGGCATTTATGAGAATGAAAAAGGGTCACTTATAATAAAGGAAAATGTGCATTTGTTGAAAGAAAAGGGGCACCGATCAGATTTTATTAGGGGCATTTATCAGAGGTGAAAGGAAGCTTTTATGAGAAGGGGGTAGTGGCTCTTATCTATATAAAAAAGGCACATGTTGAAATAAACGGGGCACTTATCAGAGATGAAAAGGGATAATTATGAGAAGGGGAAGGGACACTTGATATGAAAAGGAAAAAGGGCATTCCTTAAAAAGGAAAAGGGGCCCGTGTCAAAATAAAAGCGGCATTTATTAAAGTTGAAAAGGGGCACTCATCGGAGATGAATAGAGCACTTATCAGGAGGGAAAGGGGGCACTCTTTTTTAATGGGGGCACTTATCATAAGGAAAAGGGGCACTTATTAGAAAGGAAAAGGGGCACATGTGAAAATAAAAGGTGCGCTTATTCGAGTTAAAAAGGGGTAGTTTTATTGGTGGTCAAATAATAATGAATAACTTTTAAAAGACGAGGGAGCAAAGCGGACGAGAGGTAGAGTTTTGTCATTTCCAGTTTCTATTGTGTGTACCCTCTGGATAGATTGAATACGAGCATTTAACCTTCGAAAGGGAGCACAGCATCCTAACGTTAGAGTTTCAAATATTGGATAACCATAATGCAGTAGCGGTTCTGAATGGCGAGACACATATATCAAATGAATGCAAGAGTCCACATGCTCGCCCCAAGCACCACCGTATCCTCCCAATAAATAAATGAAATTCGTGTAGAAACGCTCCTGCTTATTGTATTGCCTATTGTATTAAACATTCACGGGTAGCCGACGCAGCGACGTATTGTTATATTTGCTTTGCTTTGCGTAATGTACTCAAATTCAATGCACAAATATTTGCTCCTCATCGTTAATATTGATAAGGCCTGTAAAAAGAAAATGTTGTATTGCCCTGTAGGTGCCAAAACATGGGTCGGTCGGTCGGAAATCTTTTTTTCCCTCCATCTTTAGGCTGATATTTCTCAGTTTTGAATGCTTTAATACAAATTTGTTTATTCATTAAATATTTTTTCTCTAAAAAACGGTAAAAAAAGGGCAATACAACATCATATTTTTGTATGCCTAATGGCTGTATTTTATAGACGACCATGCGATGAACAAACAAAAGTCATTTATCTTGGCCAGTCCTTAATATAATAATGAAAAATGATGACATTAAAAATAAAATAATTTGACATATGTTATGGTATACTATCCTGCAACAGTACAATCATTATCACTGTGCAATATGACATTGATAATGCAACTAACCAATAGTTATAGCGGCAGTTCCGCTATAATATATTATAGTGGGTATACATGTAAATAACCACTTGATAACTGTCAGGACATAATTACATAATTAGCTATAATACAAAAGTGACGATGCAGCTACATGTATCATAATTCTCGTCGTTCAGGAGCAGGAAGGGCGCTAGCTCTGTGTAAAGAGTTACAAGTCAGCGCCCCTTCAGCCCAAAACTGATAGAAGACCAGCCAAGACATGATTTTTTTTTCTTCATTTTGTTAACATTTATATCGCCCCCCTCCCTTACAACCCTTCAAAATGTTTTAACCGACTACGCTACTGGCACGTTGTAATACAACAGAAGTGCAACAGAGAGCATCAGGACCAGTCCTAATCATCAGATTCTATTGTGTAGATCTAATCAGGTACAGGACGCCTGAGTTGCACTCTGGCACAGTATGTTTATATGAAGTTCGAAATTATTCAGGCTGTATAATCTAAGCCCATGCAAATATTGCACTCATCGTTGACTTACATTTGTGTTTCATATTACAAATATTTTGAGTAACTGTCAACTCATGTTGCTTTATGTCTTGTAGTTCTCATTTCTTCTCTAGCTTTATTTTGGTGACAAATTACTGAGTTGCTAAATAGACCAACCAGTTTTCACTCAGCATGATATTAAAAGACATACTCATAGGCATTAAATTCTTTTCTTTGACCCAATTACTCTCATATTCAATCAAGGTGTTTTCCTATGGTGATACATACTAACATTAGGTTCTAAGTTCACATCTCAAGTGATTCTAGAGAATTCGCATTAGGGACTTGTAGATTTGCACGACGAGCACGTGGACTGCTACGTGGACATCCTTTTAAGGCAATTCGACGTCCTTTTAAGTGTGCCTTAAAAGGATGTCCATGTAGCAGTCTACGTTCTCGTCGTGCAAATCTAAACGTCCCTAATAACAAATTTAACAACTGAACAGTAGATAAAACAAATTTAATAACTGAATAGTAGATAAAACATTTTATCTACTGTTTTATCTAATGTTCCATTGTTAAATTTTGTTATTGCGAATGGTTTGATCTACTGTTCAGTTGTTAATTTTGTTATTGCGAATTCTCAAGAACCACTTGAGATGAGAACTTTGAACTTAATGTTAGTATGTTAGTTAAACAATTTTATAAGGAACATACATCTACCTCTACATGGACTGCCTGTAGGACACATCGGATCAAAGGGAGGCAATTTTTTACATGTGTATCGTCATGAATGCGGACAAAAAAGAGACCGTAATAAAGGCATGTCGGGAGAGGGGTGTGATAATGAACAAAACATACCGAAACAGATGGAGTCCTACCTATTTATCCAACGAAACCCATATGTATTGTCATGAATGCGGACAAACAATAGACCGTAATAAAAGCATGTCGGGAGAGGAGTGTGATAATGAACAAAACAGACAAAAACAGCATTAGTTCTACCAAAATGAAGGCATGTGTATTGTCATAAATGAGGACAAAGGGCAATTTAGATGAAAATGGGGTAGTTATACTCTTTCTGTCACAGGAGGCGCAATATTTTCTTCACTTACGTCTTGTCGTCGGAGGGGCACTTTTCTTGATGTAGGAGAGAAGGAGAAAAAAAAACGCCCTCACCCCGTTTCTGCTACAGAGTGACAATATTTATGAAATCATAACTTTTCATAAAAATTATTGTTTGTGGGTGTGTGTTTTTTCAGATTTTATAATTTTAAGGCAAGTTATTTATATGACCTAGAAATAAATATAGCAGAAGCTTATTTCGCCCAAGTTTCTTACTGTAATATCTATACCTTTTATTGGTCATTTTACTATATGTTTTATAGGCTTATCATGTTAAAGGTCAATTTCAAGTTCAATTAAGTTCAAGTTTATTTGTTCCACATTTTACAAAAACTATAGACAGACATATAGAATAGAAATTATATATATATTTATACATGTAGTATGAACACGTCTCAATGATACTCAATTCATATGATATATAATAAGTAGAATGTGAGGAACCTATTGAAAAGCAGCGCTTGTATATTTGGTATTGTATTCTTAACATGAAAAAATGGGCCTTAATGCCAAGGCGGGGCAGCCATCAAAGCATTACAATACTGATATATATAATCATTTCATTTCATATATTTATTTAAACACGGTTACTCTCTCAGCCTAACCGGCTTTTTCAGAAAATCCGTGTCATTACTTGACAAAGACCCTAAGGGTGAAAAATTGTAAAATATATTTTCTGTACGGGTGATCATTATTTATTTTGTTAACATATGTATATATATATATATATATATATACATACATATATATATATATATATACATACATATATATATATATTTATATATACATATATATATATATATATATATATATATATATATATATATATATATATATATATATACATATATATATACTGTTGCCCCTAAAGTTGGAATATCATTTTCTTATATCTTTTCATTAAAAATGATCGTAACAATGTGATTTAATCTTGATAGATAACGTTTATATCATCTCAGAATTTCTATTGATGAATCTAAAGAGTCATAAATATTCCAACTTTATGGGCAACAGTGTATATACATGTACATATATTATTATTTGCATTACCCAAAGTGCCCCTAAAATTTTACAGGGAACAAAAATCACATCTTGGTTTTAAAGTTGTCATTCGTTAATCTAAAACGTATAGACTCGGTCACCATCGGGTTTAGTACAATACTTATCACTGTGTTTCCTGTTATTATAATGGATTTTATAAATTGTTTTGACTTTTTATATTTTGCCTCACTCTCTGGATTCACGTCAACTCTACCCTCTGACTAATCCAAGATGGCGTTGACGAAGACGCAGTTATTTCTCTCAGTCACTTCAGTGGGTTCGATCCTTATGGTCTTCACAACAATGTATTTGTCAAAAATGGAATACCGATACACCCAAGCTTCTCCTCTCTACAAGAGCCGACCATCAAGATTATCTATGGTAGGTCAAAATACACTCGTAAAAAATTGGTTAAAAATGACCACCATGGGGGACAATTAAGAGTCCGACCAAACTGACGAGTGTCCAATTTCGGTAAAAGTTTTGCCCAATAATGATCACCTTTTTAAACCAATCACCGGCGTTGGGGGAAATATTGCCCCCACAATCGTACACAAACTTCGAAATGCACAGTCTTCTTATTTCAGGGAAGGGTGGTGTGTAACCCCCAAAAAAAAAAAAATAAATAAATAAATAAAAAAAAAAAAATAATAAAAAAAAATAATAATAATGATATATACCCATTCTCAATAGTCATTCTTTCGCAGTTTCTTTTACCAGGACTGGTGTTTACAATCGAATGAACAGTACTTAGCTTTGTCTTTATTTCATTTAAGGCATATTTGACCCGAATAGCGTTTAAATTTCTTTAAAACCTGCAGTTTATCTTATTGCCGTGGGAACCAATTTTACTGTATGGTTAATATCTATTATTAATTTATGTGGAAAATTATTCTCAAAAAGATCACCAAGTCATTCCTATTAACAGTTATCAGACTTCACAAAGATTCAGGCTAAAAATGAGAGACTTATTCAAAACAAATGAAGGGCGTTGCTTATGTCCAATAGAAATCCGGAACCCCTTTTACAATGCGTATCCAAGAAAGTGTGCCCGACTTTGGTAGCTCGTAATTAAAAAGTCATAACCAATACGTCTTTGAAATCTATTTCTTGATGAAGAGTAAATTGTTTCCTGACCAATGATACCCTATCCACAATATTCCTGCCACGGGTAAATAAGCACCAGGGTCTTTAAAAAGTGTGGTCGAAATCATCTTGTACCAAGCTTTGGCTGATGGAACGAATGTGAGTCAGGCCATAATTATGCATATGTTTCTTTTGTTTTAAATCCATTTAAAAGTTAAATTATGCATCGTACTTTAGTGATTCATTGTTTCAATCCATACACTGAGGGTATTCTTTGATTATTTTGAACAGCATACTAACTTCTTGTCTCATGATATCTAAGTTCCCTCTGCTCACTTGTCCGCTGGGCCATTTAACACGCGTATGATGCATAAGTATCAAAGAAATTGACAGTGGACTTATATAAAAAGGACAACATCCCACATAAACTTACTGCGAATTGGATCGCGATGCGAATCGCGAAGATTAGTGAAATTATTCTGTCCACACACAATCCAAAAAATAATTTTTGGATCGCGATGCAAAAGTCGATTTTTAAATCTCACTTTTTTCTGTAGGTGTGAACGCCCTATAATGGCTTTTGATCCACATTCATTGCTTCAGCCCAAACTTGGTACAAAAGGATTTGGACAATACCTTTTGAAAAGCCTGCTGCTCAGTCATCCTTGGAACACAGTTATGAATATGGTATCATTAGACAGGGTATTAGTCAGGCGCGGTTCCAGGATTTCTTAGGGGCCCAAATTTGAAATTGTGCGAGCCAAATTTGATACGTAATGGTGACCACTAAAGTAGTGGCGTAATGAGCAAAATCGTTTTTTTTGGGGGCAGAAAAAATCCGCATCACCACCACTCTTACATGGAGGCCCTCCTGAACGTTTTTCAAAGTGGTTAGGGGGAGGCTACAGTATCTACGATCAGGTAGAGTGTAGCGTAAATTTGCGTGGTGTCTAGGGGCAAAGGACCTAGGTGGGGTCCAGGGGGCAGAGCCCCCGGAAGCTCAGGGGTTCTAGGCATTTAATTACGGTCATATGAGCATATTTTGATACCTAATATTTGTGACACTGGCAGGTCACTAATTGGCGTGGGGTCCAAGGGGCAGAGCCCCTGGAAGCTCAGAGGTTTTAGGCATTTAATTACGGTCAGATGAGCTTATTTTGATACCTTATTTGTGACACTGGCAGGTCACTAATTGGCGTGGGGTCCAGGGGGCAGAGCCCCCAGAAGCTCAGGGGTTTTAGGCGTTTAATTACGGTCAGATGAGCTTATTTTGATACCTTATTTGTGACACTGGCAGGTCACTAATTGGCGTGGGCTCCCTTTTCCCTTCCCTTACTTCTCTCTCTTTTAAGTTTGATGGGGTGGCAAGGGCATTTCGGTCCCCCGATCCGGACGCTGATCAGTCTCCCCTTCTTTTCATCCTTTTATTTTCTTCTTCCTCTTTTTTTTGTTCCCTTTTAGCTCTCCTTTCCCTTCCCCTTTTTTGGCGGGGGCAAGGCCTTCTGCCCCTCCCCGATCCACAACTTCCTGGCGGGAAAATCGCAACTGGTATCCCCCTTCTTTTCTTTTCTCCTTCCTCTTTATTTCCTTCCATTATCCCCTCTTTTCCTTTTTTCTTTCCCTTTCCTTCCTTCTCTCTTATTTTTTGCTGGGGAGGCAACAGCCTGGGAAGCAAGGCCCTATCGGCTCCCTGATATCCTTCTTTTCCCATTTTCTTTTCTGCTTCCACTTCTTTCTTTCCCTTTCTCTCCTTTTTCCCTTTCCCTTCTTTTCCTTCTCTCTCTCTTTTTTTTTGGCGGGGGGCAAGGCCCCTGGCCCCCTGGATCCGCACCTGGTATTAGTAACCCTTTACCATGAAATATGATTCAAGGTCACATAGGTTATAATACAAGTGATGCATGCGCATGAGTTCATTATACGATCTATCCGCACTCGAGTTGAGGATGTGTGTATCTATCACACGAAGCCGTTAGGGTGGGCTTCGTGCAGTAGATACACACAGCCTCAACGAGGGCGGATAGATCGTATAATGAACGAATGAAAACATGCATTATTTGTTTTATACTATATACGAAACTCCTTGATCCTTGTTTTTTGATGTAAAAAGGATTCATTCAAGATTGTTTCGTGACAGTATGGCTGACAAATAAGCTCGTCGTCCTGGTTTACTGGTTCTAAACAACAGAGCCCGTGTATGGGCATGCATGAACCTCATACGCGCATGCCCATAGTGATCCTATATATATATATATATATATATATATATATATATATATATATATATATATAGGATCTCTATATGCATGCCTCATGTGCGGGCTGCGCACTAAAAAAAAAATCGTTCGATAGTACTGCAAACTATTGCACGCTTTTCCATGAAAGACGTGGGATAGTATACAAATAATGCACTGTTGCGAGTGTGTTACATTAAATACATTCTTAGAATATAGTCTAGATCTAGAGTATAGATAGATATTAGATTTAGATCTAAGTTAGGTCTAACTATAACTAGGCCTAGAATATTCTAACGTTATTATTATTATTATTATTAAAATTATGCAAAAAATTTAATTTGGCTGAATTACGCGAAAGCGATAGAGGCAGATATCGAGCATGTGTTATCAATTTTTGGTAGAAGATGTTTTGCACTTGGGAAAAATAAACGCACGCCCACGTGATGTCAATTGTTCAATCGGATTGCTTAGATTCTAGAACCCGTCTTATAATCCCAGTAAATCAATCACACCTGACCGCGCATGACCAATCTTGTTAAGGATCTAGGAGTGAGTTGTATAAAACTTATTAATTAGAAGCTACTAAAGTTGGATCAATTTTTTCTATACGCACTGTTCATGACTGTATAAAAGTAATACAAAAGTTACGTGTCGAACTATAATAATGAATGAAGAGCAACAGGACCATTTACAAATTAGCCTCAAAATTTTACTTCGGTCATGCTGGACGCCTTCTTGATTTTCCTACCCCCCCCCCTTTTTTTTGGGGGTGCATTTTGAACATACAAAATATTATGAAATGCAGTATGGATGTGTGACCTAAGTTCGCTATCCCCCAAAATCGGTAAGATTTCGAAAATCCGATCTCACCAATGGAAAGAGGAACGTAAAATTACCCAGAGACGAATTTTCTTTGGAATTGGGTGCGAAATTGTGAAAATATTGACAAAAGATCGGCAAATTTTGCAGTCATTTGCGTCCGTTCCGAAAAATTATCAACTTATCGATAAGGGTCTGGAAATCTTCCCTTTGAGAGCAGATATCATCAAAATTGTAAGTAAAAAGTGGTACCAACTGATTGCATGATATCTTGCCTTGCAAATCATGATATTACCTTATTTTTGATGGATCGCATTTTTTGATAAATCAGCTGTAAACCCCCGTGCGCGAAGTAAGGTCTCGTTGCTTTTATGACTGTTTTAGTTGCAGCGAAATCGAATTTTTAGATCGCGATATCTCCGGAATCCTTTGACGATGAATTTTCTAGTTGAACCAATTTGTAGAAAAAAACTTTGCCGTCTATTTGGTAATAATTAAAATAAAAAAAGTCAAGCAAAGCGTAGCATCCCCGCAGGGTACAAATGGCCTATATACGTCAGAACAAGTTGCCTCCATTAGACTATACTATTATATTACTAGGCAAGGAAGTTTACCACATTTTCACATATATAATTAGGTGTTTTTGCATATTTAATGAGCTATGACCTTTCACCTTTGACCTACATACTCGGATATCAAACTTAGGCTGTATTTTGATACCATGTACCTTCATATTAAATTTCATTAAAATTTATCAAACATTACTCAAGTTATCGAACGGAAACCAGATTCGCCTATTTAATGAGCTATGACCTTTGACCTACATACTCCAAAATCGAACTTAAGCTGTGTTTTGATACCATGTAGCTTCATATCAAATTTCATTAAAATCCGTCAAACATCACTAAAGTTATCGATCGAAAACCAGATGTGTATATTTTCGCATATTAAATGAGCTATGACCTTTGTCTTACATACTCCGAAATCGAACTTAGGCTGTGTTTTGATACCATGTACCTTCATATCAAATTTCATTAAAATCCGTCAAACATTACTGAAGTTATCGATCGGAAACCAAATTTACTACGAACGGAAGGAAGGAAGGAAGAACGGAAGCACGGAAGCACGGAAGGAAGGACGGACAGCAGCGTTTCTATATCCCCTCCGACTTCGTCGGCAAGGGGATAATAATTTTGTGAAGAATATGAGAAATCATAAATCGAATATCACATTTGATATTGTCAAAATCTCCGCGAACTTTGGTCACCTCTTTATACTGTCAAGTACACTGAAAGAAATCATGGTAAATCGCTGCGGCTTACCGCGTCATATGTGAACAAGCCTTTATTGGCTATCCTTTTCTCTAGAGTGCTTGAGAGGTTCACGTACTCGTTAAAAATAGTTTGCGCACAGAATCGGCGTAAAAAATAACCTACATGATAATGAATGCCCTTGATTGGGATACAAGGGTTTATACAACGCCTACTAAGATTCTTGCAACCTCATTGGTCATTTCTTAATCATATGACATGCGCATCATTCTCCAGCCGTGCAATTCCGTTTGATCAATTTGCACCATTGCACGCTGACGTCACTTACGATGTACAAGTATATGGTGAGTTTATAAGTGACGTCACCGTGCAATGGTGCAAATTGATCAAACGAAATTGCACTCTGAAGTTACAATAAACATACGCGCGGTGCATGTCACGCGCATGGTTTGCTGCCTGCTTATCAATAGTGCCAGCTCACTATACCCGGCTAGCTAGGCTCACTATTAATAATTTCATCGATAAAAACAATACAAAAAAAATCGTTAAGATTTGGCCTAGGAAAACTGCTCTTTAAAAAAAAATGTTTTAAGCCCGTTAACGTCCGATGTGTTGTATAAAACAAATAGTGAATGGTCTTTATTCGTGCAATGGAACAATATTTTGCATTCGGTGAAAGATATTGTACCATTGCACTCATGGTCATTCACTATTTGTATATTATACAACACCTAGGCTAAGTAAATCCTTGTCATTTGATTAGAGGATTGTTGGTCACATGATATTCAATAGATAGATGTCGTATAAAACATATAATGAATGCTTTTTATGAGTTCAATAGTGCGAATATTTTCATGAGTTGAAAGATTAACGTTCTATTCAACGAGGCGTCAGCCGAGTTGAATAGAATTAACGTTAATCTTGTTGCACGAACAGGCCTTGAGATGAATTCAACCACCCTCCCTTTCCGTTCTGCAGCCATGAACTATTAGCCTCGTTTGTTTGTTTCTGTCTTCCATTTTGTTTTTGTTTTTCGGGAGTGGCTAAATTTCTGTTTTCAAATGAAACAATTTTCTGGTACATGAAGTAATAAGATTCATTGAAGATCCAACAAAAGACATGAACACTTAGGAAAGCAATGATAAAGTCGAGAAAAAAAATAATGTATTTACTTATTTTCACATTTAAGTATATATCGAAGCATATTTGTATAGAAATGTGGACATTTGGCTGTCTAAAGCTGAACAATTCTGCTTTATTGATTTCTAGGACCGGGCCTTGTCGAAAGCTTGGACGAATCTATCTGCTCATCCTTTTTGCCCGAATCTTCAGTGGAAGCAAAAGCGCATGTACCATACTGACGAAGACCACATTCCCAGTAAAGTAACATGGACTAGTTTGCTCGACATGACTCATCCCAATTTCACGACATTTCAAATCGCTGGAACAAACAGAGACAATTTCTCGAAATATCTCGTCTGCGATAAGCTCGGGTTGATCATCCAAGCGAGGAACGGGCGCAACGAGAGCAAGACTTACGGAGGAGACTATTTCCGCGCCAAAATATACACCAAAAATTCCACTTTCCAGGCGAGCTCGATGTCAGACGGTGAGGTAATCGACCATGGGAATGGAACGTATAGCGCCTTCTTTACGTTGAAGTGGGCAGGGGAAGTGGGCATTCAGGTGACCTTAATCCATCCAAGTGAGGCCAATTACGTGCTTAGAAGACTTCAGAAAGAAGAAGTGATCAGGATGCACTTCAAAGGTCGGTTTTATTCGAATGACCCGAAGAAAGCTGAGGAGACTTTTTGCAACATGGATCTGAACATACTCAATGTGACAGTACCAAAGGTAATATACCGGTTGCATAAGAGGTGTTCCTTCAAAATGCGTTGATACCTGCACTGATCGATCCGTTGATATAAAGTGAATTATCTCTCAAAACTCGTTCAGATATGATTCTATTTACGAGAAAATGAAGGCAACTGCGCGCAACAAAATTTGTACGCGTATTTACTTACCTTAGCGTTATAACATACAGAAATATGAAGCGTATTAACTTTACGTCATCATAAAAAAGAAAACCGTCGCGGCTAGCCGCTGCATATCTGAACGGACTTTCAGCCAGTAATTCAACGCATCGTTTGCGCTATTGCACTCTGCATTCTCTGTTTTTACAATAGGGACTTTTAGATTTGCACGTCGACGTAGTGGACTGCCACGTGTGCCATTCTTTCAAGGCACTGGCCCGTGCCCGGCAGTGCCATAAAGGACGTCACATTACCTTAAAAGGATGTCACCGTGGCAGTCCACGTTCTCGTCGTGTAAAATCTAAAAGTCCCTAATGCCACTCTAACACGGCGCGTCAAAGACCTCTCCAGTCACTGACGCAGTCCTACGTCTGGAAAATGACGCCTCGTGTGCAACCAACAGGCACAGTCACTGACATAACATATTAGATAACATTTCGCGTACTAATATTGAAACATTATCTATATATATATATAATCAAGTTGTGCAAAATTATAATCTTGAATAGAACGTCTATCAATAATTTAAAGTTTATGTAGTCCCACATATTGGTTTTACTTTTATAACATGTTACCTGGACTTATTTTTTTTATTTCTCTTTGCCTCCCCATAATAAAGAGATATTGAACACAAAATTAATATACACGTGTATATTTCCCAAATTTTCACTCTATTTGCCTTGACTCTTTTCTTTTTTCTTCCGTTTTATTTTAATTAATTTCGAACGAGGACAGAATGAGAGCTGTAACTTCACCGACGCCAGTACTGGTTCCCTTTGGTTTTGTGTAAAGCCACATCGTTTCTCCTGCAGTAATTTGGTCATGCATCATACTGTGGCGTACACGGCATATATTAGTAATATATCCGCCATTGAACGACTTGCTTTTACATGGTAATTTTATATCTGAGATCTCTTACTTTAACGGTAACCAAAGCTCTGGTCATGCAGTTTAAAAATTATGGGGAAAATGTCTGGGATAAGTTGGTTTGGATTGATTGTTTTGTTACCTGACTGCTAAGAAAGCATGTGTAGGCTTGTAAAAATGCAATAAGGGGGCAAATGGCCTTAAAGGAAACCTCACCCTAGGAAATAACTTCAGTTATTCTGAGAGATTTATTATATTATTGCCCATTAATCTACAAGATTCCCCACCAGTTTGTATGAGAGAGATATAAAGCAAGATATTCTTGGCATAATGTACAGTTTCTCAGCACGACATGGGCATGGCCATTTTCTTTCTTTCTATTCGAAGTCGTTTATCAAAAAATTGTATTCAAATGTATGGATGCTCCCTTCCCAGATGTGTGTGGTGATGAAGTATTTCATTCACCTGGTACTATCCTTTGTACTACAATTGTCAGAATTAAAATAATTTGCTCCTCTCCTGGGGTGAAGGTTTTACATAAATGAAATAGATTTATCAACTGCTATATTTTAGTATATTTTAAATGAGTTAAAACCGTTCCCCTCTTATATATTTTTCCCCAAAATATAATTTTTACCTTCTCAGCTATGATTTTCCCTCATAATTAAATGTTTTATTGGTTAAATTTAAAAAATATTTCCGACTAAAGCTTGATGCATGATACATGTACAAGTTCGCCTTGGATGTCACACTATCAAGAAAATGGCTACGCCCATGTCGTGCTAAAAGGCATTACATCATGCCAAGAATATCTTGATTTATACATCTCTTGTACACTTTCGTGAGGAATATTGTACATCAAAAGGCAGGCTTTAAGCCCGTTCCTATGTAACCCTTTGGGGCCTATTACTCACAAGCATAGCTTTCTCAATAGGCCCCTCCATATTCCTCTCTTCTTTTTAGTTCAGTTTTATATCATGCATTCAAACAAATTGATATGAGGTACTTACTCTCTATTTTTCTCTATTAATAGAACTCATCTTTATCTGTACCATTTATTTTGTGAAATCATTGCAAAATGTGAACAATATGTGAAATATGAAACTTTAAGCTAACAGAACTGAAACTAAAACTGAAAGAGCTTTAAGTCCTCTCCGATGGAACTGATAGTGAGGATTAGGATAATGCCTTACCAAAGGGCACAGGCCCATCGACCCGGAAACTATGGCTCCTATTCATATTCGATAACAAAATAAGTAAGCAAAATGGTGTCAGTCACGAAATGAATTTTTTTTTTTGGATTGAATCTGAAGTGATATGGCTTGAGAGTACAATTATGAGTAAATGGAACAAAAATTCTTGATAAGAATTTTCCTCCTTTTTTTTCTCCATTGCCTTTTTTTGTCCGTGTCACTTCTTCTTTGCCTTCTCTTTCTTTTCTTCTTCTTCATTATCTTCTTCTTATCTTCTTCTTCTTCTTCTTCTTCTTCTTCTCCTCCTTCTTCTTCTTCTTCTTCTTCTTCTTCTCCTTATGTTATTGCTGCTGCTCTCGTTGTTTTTAAATATTTTTTAATGTTTTCCTTTTCCATATCGAATCATATTACAACTTTTTTTTTGGCTCTAGAATTATCTTGTGAGACTTCAAAGCGACTATTGATCACCAGTTCTGAAAAATTAATACAAATCATGTTATTTGCAAAAAATTCACTTCATTTGCCCAACGGTTCGGCAGAAGTGGCCAAACAAATTCTTGAAACGTGATCTTAAGACCTTTATCTAGAGTTAGACCAGTGTTAAAATGCTAACCCATCATTTCATAATATTTACACAATTTTTAGGAATGATAAAAGGATAGCCGGAACTGAAAACAGCTTTGTAGTCCACCATATGCCAGGTGAGTTTTAGTTATGGGTCGGGGAGGAGGGGAGTAACGTAAAGCTAAACTTTTCATCTTACAACAAATATTACATGTTAAATACGTTTTCATACTTTCCCCGGGTCTTATTGTTTGTTAAGCTTAGTTTTTGTTAGATTTTTTTTAGTATAATGTATTACAAATCAGGAGCAAGATAAGACAAGATTTCATTGTATCAAAAACTTGTGTGTCTAAAATCAAATACAATTGCCTCGGAATCGCTGATAATTTTTTCAATTTGTCCATACATATTCATATCCTTGATATTATGTGTATAGGTGACAAGTTCTAGTAGTTGTCTTTAAGGGGGGTGGAAGAACACGATTCAGTGTCACACGCGAGAATCTCCGGCAGCGTCAGATCTCCAGATAAAAACATGAATATACAAACGACATGATTTTTTTGGAGTAGCATAAACATGTCGTGTCTCTGAACATCATTTTGTCTGTGAGTGTATTTTAATGTCTTTGGCATTTTCGGAAATAAAGCAAAAAGTAATGATAAAAAAGAAAGTCTAAATTGAGTCTAGAGTCATCTGACTATGCACAGCTGTGTGTGCAGCCGGAGATCTGACGTCACGTAACCAATCTGGTCCCAAGAAGCCGCAGGCTCTGATGTCCGTTCCACATGAGATGTCATTTCGATTGCGTCACTACCTACACTAATCAAACCTATGAAGGCAGTAAAGCAGTAATTTAATGCAATGTTTACACTGTCAACTGTGCATTTACTTTGTATACGAGATCACACTCACAAGGTGCGTCAAAGACTACAACATTCGTTGACGCAATCCTACGTCACTCTGCAAATGACTCCTTGGTGCAAAGAAGTGAGGCTGGCATTGACTGGGACTCTGCTTTTTATGTCCGTTGCACACGAGGCTTCATCTCTTACTGGGCCATTCAAGGCCCACAAAGACACAGGATTGGCCAGTCGCAGGCCCTAGGCATCGACAAAAATCTGTGTCATGGAGCAAATCACTTAAATGAATCGTTGAATTATAAAAAAAACAAACGACGAAAGCGAAATAGCGTTAAGAAATTAGTTAAAGTCCTCATGCACAGCCGGCAATATGTTTTATTTGCTGTTTATTGTAGCATTATATTATTCGCATCGTGTGACGCCTCTTGAGCAACGTACAGTGGTTACCATCTGCATTTGATGCCCTTTAAAGCCAGGCACACCTTCGGAAAACCGAGTACTGACAAATACTCGGAAAACAGCGACAAACGACAGTACAAAAGGCATGGGGAAAAATCTTCCAAAGTCAATCTGCTATTTATACACATTTTATTTAAATAAGGGTGTGGATATAATTATTTTAGTGTGTGCCAAGTGGAAGGTCAAGATGTATATATAAAGAACTAACCCTGCATGGTTGATTGACGCACAGCATTATTTTTCAATATATAGACATGCCTTTTGTACACACTGCATGCCACACACTCAACGACCGGGCCACTATATTCACTGTACGATATTCGATGTTTTACAAATATTTGCCTGTACTCGTTTTTCCGAAATTGTGTCTGACTTACTTAGAGCTTGAACTCATGACCTTCTTCCAGTCAAATTTTCAAGCCATTCGACTAGAAAAGCGACTAGTCATTCGACTAATCGAGGTGTCGTAGTATAGTTCATTCACTTGACTCTCAATCCAATGGTTGAGGATTCTAATCCCAGCCCGACAGTAACCTCAGAATAGACCTTAGCCCACATTTGCCATTCTCCACCCAGATGTAGACAGGGCATATGCGGTTGAAATAATAATTGCAGGGTCCTCATGAAGAACAGCATTGATGCTGATGAGGTTTCCTAGGTAAACAAATTGTAATAGGTTTTCCTGGTCAATATCGCAACTTTGTCAATCCGATTCATTTTGCGGGCATTCGCATTCACATTTTCGTAAGCCAAATTAACTTGTTTCTCATTCACATTCATGCGTCATACACGCTTTTCGCCTAGCGTTCATCAAATGTAGCATGACATGATTATATGATCACGAACAAAACAATAAAATGCCTTGATTGTTTTAGTAATGAATACGCTGCCGTGCATCCTGTAAACTAATGGATCCATTTTCACTCTATAGTGACGTCCACCATGAGCACACCATTTCCCCCGATTTTGTTTTGTTTGGGGGTATTTTGAGGCTTCTGATGTAGGTATGAGGAAGTGAAGAAACATGGAAACATTATATATTTATATGGTCTTCAAATGGCTTACCAGGTTAAGAGCGTGTCAGATATGGACAGTGGAAAGGAATATTAAAATCATTTCATATGCAGGACATTTTATGAATTTGAATGATAAAAGTGGAAAATCCCGTGCCCGATACTTTTTGATGTGTTATATTTCTTAATGCCTTAGGTACAGAGTCCATCGTTCACAGTGGCGCCTTGGATCAACTCCCACCTTGCAGGCCAATGGTCCATTTTGAAACACCAGAAGTCGCTGGATTTTACTGGGGGAATAAATGGAACTCGGCAGATTGTAAAATACAAGAATTTAATAAATCGCAAGCGTACTCACTTTTACAAAATAAAACTGTCTATTTCTTTGGGGATTCTACCGTGCGGCAGCTATTCGAATTTTACGTCAAACTGTTCGGATTAAAAACCAAGCCAACACCAAAGAAGACGGACCCGTGGTACGTCGGGTTAACTAGCGCAAAAGACAGCAGTAACAAGATAAATTTTCTGTTCCAATTTCACGGGCATCCAATTGGAAAGAAAGAATGGGCAAAACTTTCTATCATAGAGTACATAGCAAATCTAATTGATAGTATCAAGGGAGGTGAGAATACTGTTTTGGTTTTGACATTGTGGGCGCACTTTCCTCCTTTCCCGCCGTGGTACTACGAAGCGCGTGTAGACGACATATTGGAGTCCGTAAGACGTCTCCAGGAGCGTAGTCCACGAACTTTAGTCGTCTGGAAGAGTGGTAACACGAGAGAACATCATGGATTGGATCATTACCTCAAATTCAGTGACTGGACTGCGAGGGACCTGGATAGGAGGATGAGAAACAAAGTCTTGGCATATGAAAACGTGGGTTTTATGGATGCCTGGGACATGACAAATGCACAGTTAGAAAAAGATTCCGTACATCCTAAAGGGTCGCACATCGAAAATCTAAGCAATAAACTGTTAACATACGTTCTAAATCATGATACACCTTGATGTTTACATTTTTCTATTATATTTATCCTTCTGCCCTTTTTTAAACCATAAAGAGCATGAATTGTCAAAACGCACCATATATGCAGTGCATCAAAGCGTTGCGATATAAATTATAAGGGGATAATGGGTGACCTCATCAAATTGTCATTGTGACGTAGTAGTTAGACTATAGACTGCTTTAAGGGGCACAAAAACTAATGCACAATTTAATCTCGAAATAGTGCAGTCTTGAAATCATCGAGGAGGTACGGTTTTAACTGTATCCCAAAAGATTTCATTTCATGTCGTCTTTATTTTATAGGTTTTCCCGCCCAATTTCATCAGAGTTGCGTCCGATTTAACGATACGATCATTCAATTTCGAGTGAATTTGAATGATCACCGAGATCAACATTCAAAAAGCTAACTAGCTCATTCAATTTAATTGTATTAGCATGCGATTTCATGATTTTCTCACATAAACGTGTAAAAGCGCGTTCAAATTAAAAATGCACGTAAATGCATTCAAATTCGCACCTGCACTGCCCTAATGAGCGTTAAGGTATTCAAATTCACGAATAGGCAATCATTTCTAGCATTTGGGCAGTCTATTTTTTCACTGTTTAAGTTCTTTGCAATCTGCATCTGTTTGGATAAATTGTGCAAACTTTATGTACCTTGGAATGGGACCTTTGCCTTATATTGAAATATCTTACATGATAATAACGTAAGTACATGATAAGTACTTACTTACAGTACACGCCGAAAATCTCCGCAACACGATTACACGATTCAAAATTTACACGATTCGATTGCTCGCTGGAATCGCGTAACCATTTATTTTTACACGATTCGTCTTTTGCCACTTAAGCGAAATTTGAATCGTGTAAACGTGTAATCGTGTAAAATTACACGATTCCTCAATTCAGGTCGAATCGTGTAATCGTGTAATTTGCACGCCGAAAATCTCCGCAACACGATTACACGTTTCAAAATTTACACGATTCGATTGCTTTTCAGTGGTGATGGTGAACAGGTTAGGAAGTCTTGTTCAGTAGAAGCGGGAATAGCCAAGAGCTGAGAAGGGAGGGAGGGTTGAACGAGGACAACGGGGACGAGGGGAGATTACTCTTTCTGTCTCTCTTACATATTTTTAATTGCGGTGTGTGTATCTAGTTTTATTTTTAGACTGTAAAAAATAAAAAAATCAGTCCACTTCCCGAAAATTACTCTCGGATTTAATCCTCGGTGAGAAAAAGAAAAAGCGATGAACGACGATCGAAGGAAGGGGGAATTTTTATTCCTAAATTGTAAATAAACAAGAATTATTACAAAACTTAAAGGAGGGCTAACATAACTGAGTATGTTGTGATACTTTTACAATACAAGGCAGTACCAATTATAATTATGTTCACCAGCTCATTCGTTACTATAATATATATATATCGATATATTATATATTTTATTCCGTCATTATTCATATGAGAGGGCGAGGGGCGTCATTTTTTTCCCACGAGAGTTCCGGGCCTTGGCTGATATGTTTTACGTTATTGGCAGCTTGAAAAGGGTCACAAACAATTATACTTTGATTACTTATTGCTTTTTTGGCTTTCCTCATTTTCGTAAATTACCTTTTACAACATTGCATTCAGCTACATGTATGAAGAGCTACGGTCAAGGCTTAATGGCACACTTCCTGTCACATACAAAGAAGCTTACTCTGAATGTAGCCTGCCATTGACCCTCGCCGGGGACAAAGGTCGTTGCCCTAGCTACAGGCAGTGTTGTAGATCATTACATAATACCTATTGTTCAGGGGGGATCCTATGTTCAAGGGGATAAAAGTAACACGGGGCAAATGTAACAGCGGCTCCCACCCCTAGTAGAAACGCGCTGTACGTATACGCCCTGCACGGAGCATGCGCATTTCATTGCCCGATATGCTGCCCTGAGGGTAGGCAGGTCAATACATCGAGGAACTTTTTACAGCCCAAACATCGGCTTTGGGGCACGGGAGTAAAATCTTCAATTACCTAAACAAAAATTCTGGACAAATATGTACTTGTTGTATCACTGTCATTTTTAAATGGTCAACAAATAAGAATTTAGGCCTGCATTAGGCGAAAGTTCAAGGTCGAAATTTAATGCTAGGATACAAAAAATAAAAAAATATGGCCGCTCTCCTAGGGGGCAAACGTAACAACGTTATAACTAGTATAAATTTCCCCACGTAACTGGAAAAAATATAATGTAGATGAGTCAAGCATATGTCATAGACATAGTTTATATTAAAAATTGTTTTATTGGGGTTCTATAAAATACTGTTTAATTGATGAAAATCTGTCCAGCGCGTAATCTTTAATAAAAAATAAAATAAAATAAAATCTTTCTGAGGATATATGATTTGTAGGTACAACCTTCTACCCCATGCCACCTTATTCCTAACATATAATACGCTAGTTTTCCGTATATAACATATTGTAATAGTGTATGGGCAAATTGTGGTTCGACAAAAATTAATTCTATTTTTAAACTGCAAAAGAAAGCCATACGTATTTGTACAGGTTCGCATTCCTTAGCTCACACTGCATGATCCTTTATTCTATAAACCTAAAACTCTAAAAAAAAAAATCGATTTGAACACTATTCAGGTAGCAGTCATTATGTTTAAATATATTTATAATCAACTTCCATCATCCTTTGATAACATGTTTAGGTTTAATACTTCTGTTCATTCATACCCTACTCGCATATCTGGAAACTTCCATCCTACAAATCCCAAATTATCAGTAACACACAAATCTGTTAGACATTCTGGTCGGACATTTGAAATAATTTTCCCGACAACATAAAGTCTTGTTCAACCATCTACTCCTTAAAAGCTACACTTAAACGACAAATAATACAATCATACGCTCCTCACTCTTTAAGTTAGTATAATACAATCGTGACTTATTTTATTCTTTATCATGCAATTGCTTTCTGCACCTGCACTTGCACTGCACCCACATGATCACTCAGTTTTCCCAAGAGAGTTATGTCGCCAATTTTTTTTTTTTTGTATAAGGCCGCCATCCATCTCCAGCCCAACCGCTCACGATGGTGGTCTCCTGCGTTCTAAATTACCTCTCTAATTTGTTGAAAAATATTTACTATATATTTCTCATCTTATTTGTACATGTTTATTGTATTATATAATTGTACATGATTTTCTATTTAATTACTTTTGTAAACATTTTATTCACATAATTATTTATTCACGAGGGAGAGACCCCAATTCATGAGAAAATATTTGGCGGCGCATAAGCGGGGAGGGGGTAGTGAGCACTATTTTGTTTTACTCAACAACCCCCTCCCCTTAGCAAAAAAAGAGAAAAGGGTAAAATTGTGGTTACCATCTTTTTTTTAAACTTTTTTTTTCCCAGGGGTGGGGGCCCGCCTTTTATTTTTAGAGATTTTTTTTCGTTACCATCTTTTTTATGATTAATTTTGCCAGGGGTGGGGCTTGGGCCCCCACCCCTGGATCCGCCACTGCTACACAGAACAGTAGCAAGCCGAGAAATAATAGAATAAGTGAGTGGAAAACTGTCTTGTGTTATGTTTAGCTAGCGGTACAGTGCCCCCTCCCCACGATGGTTCAAGTACCCCAAAAGTGCTTCTTTTTACATAGAACAAGTGCCCTTTCAACTTTGTAAGAAGTGCCCCTTTGTACATAGGAAAAGTTTCATTTAACTTTGACGAGTGGCCCTATTAATTTGTAAAAGTGCCCCTTCCCTTTTTATGTCATGATCATCATTATTTTGGATTTCCATTTTTTGGCTTTCCTCTTTTTCGTAAATT
This sequence comes from Mesocentrotus franciscanus, assembly GCA_037976565.1. NCBI lineage: Eukaryota > Metazoa > Echinodermata > Echinoidea > Camarodonta > Strongylocentrotidae > Mesocentrotus > Mesocentrotus franciscanus. Next base: position 27,193,146 of record CP137679.1, on the reverse strand, counting down.
ACCCTTTACAACATTGCATTCAGCTATACATGTATGGAGAGCTTCGGTCAAGCATGGACCTATTACGGATGGACATTCGACGTGATTCTTTCTTTGATCCAATGAGTTCCACCGCCTTCTGATTATGTGCATCTTAACCCGTTCCTTCCGAAATTATTCAGCCTGATAGTTGCCTCACAAACGAGAATAAAAGTCGAAGACTCGACCCGTTCGCTGCCGTAGCGTGCGAGTGTTCAGCGGGCCGCACAATGCGTGTGCGTTCAAGCAAGCTAAAGCCTGGCCAGTGGCTTCGACGAGCAGGAACCTAGCGCATGCGCAGATCATTTAGCAATCTGGCTTCGTCGCGTCGAGAGCAATTTGCACGCCCGTCCTCTCCCGTACTCCAAGCCTCTAATAGGTTTTTGTTTGTATAAGTTCTTTCAGCTCTTCTAGGCTTTTGTTCTTCGTTATCTTTTCTTCTTCTTCTTCTCTTTCTTCTTCTTCTTTTTTTCTTCTCACTCTCATTTTATTTAGATAATAAATTTTATGAGGAAAATACAAACATTTTAAAAAGTAAAAGATTTGAATGTAAATCTCTGTTGCATCAAATTAATATGAAACAGTTTATTATCCTAAATTGACGGTTATAATATACGTCGGACACTATACTTTAGCGAAAATATGTAAACATGATAAAATGAAACTAAAGAAGAACCATGCAAAGCTTAGGGTGGGGGTGATGGGAGAGACAAAATAGCATAATAATACTGACAATAATATAATGATGCGCTCAAATTTCTCTCTCTCTCTCTCTGTCTCTCTCTCTCTCTCTGGCTCTCTCAAAACCGTTTTCCTTCTTTATCTCTCATACTGTTTTCTGTCCCGCGATTTTTGAGAGCACGTTTCGACATACTCCTAAATAAGAATTGTTATTCATAATTTGTATATAACGCGTAACCAGATTTTACCCTATCTGAAATATTCATTCAAAAATATAACAATCATGGAAAGATAAAGGAATAAACAAGAAGATGTGATTAAGTAAAATGTGACAGACAAAAGATGATAGGAGAAATGATTGCTTCTCTCTCTCGAGTCGCTCGCTCGCTCTCTCAACGCAATTTTCCATCTTCATCTCTCGTACTGCTTTCCGTTCCGCTATTTGTTTTTATTCCGAAATTATTCCTTTAGATTTTGAGAAAAATTATTATACAATAATATGAAGGAAAAAAATGGAACGAACGGCTGATATCGAAATGAGAAGGATATTACTGTACATAATTAAAAAAGTAAAAGTTTGAATGTATAAATCTCTGTTGCGTCAAATTGATACGAAGAAAATGCTTATTATGCTATATTGACGGCATTATATACGTCGGACATTATACTTTAGCGAAAAGATATTTAAAAAAAGAAAAAGAAAAATGAAGAGAAACTAAAGAAAAATTCAGAGGAAGGGGGGGGGGGTCATCGGAGAGACACAAAGCATAATAATACATACACAGAGAGCGTCCAGCTTTCTACCCCTCTCTCTCTCTCTTTCTCTCTGTGTCTATCTGCCAATGTCGTTTCGCCATTTGCTTGTATGCCGGCATCATTCCTTCTTTGAGATAAATGCTTATAACATACCCCTGGTAATGAACACATATACCTTAGATATTATAGGGAACGAAAATAGAGAACAAGCGGCTGATAATGTCGAAATGAGAAGAATATTACTGTACAAAAATTATAGAAAGTAAAACTTTTGAATGGAAAACCTTGTTGCATCAAAATAATATGATACGTTCATTATTATGCTATTGACGGAAATATTATACATCGGACATTATACTTTAGCACAAAAAGGTTGACAACATTATGAGAGAAAGAATGAAACTTCCTCTTCCATTTACAAACATTTAAATAGCATAAGCACCCTACGAAAATAGAAGAAGTCATGAAGAGGGAGACAAGAAAAATATGAAAAGTACACAACAAATAAATATAAAACAGATATGATTCTATATAGAACGGAAGATGATAGGGAAACGTAATAGTTTGTAAGTATTTGCAAATTTTGACAATTATAGTTTGTAAGTATTGACAAAGTATATACAAACAAAAATGACACAGAAATATTTGCAAGTATTTGGGACCTATATAGAATATACGAAAAGAGTTATGTCTTAGGCCAATGCACCTTCAGCTAAGTTACGTAAGAAGAACAAAGGACGTGGCCAAGGGTAAAGCTCGTTGTCATGGTTATAAACTCCAACAATAGAAGAGAGCGGAAGGGTATAATTGATTTACAATGAACCTGACATACAGCATTGATGATCCTTGTATACTACATGTAATGTATATAGCTTCAGATAACCCTGTTTTTTCGGGGGTATAGGTGGTAAAGATAAAGGAATGAACAAGAAGATGTGATGAAGTAAAATGTCACAGACAGAAAGCTGATTTGTAATTTGTATGTAATAATGTAATTATCTATAATATGTATGTAATAATGTAGGCCTAATATGTAATATGTATGTGATAATGTAAGTTGTATAAATGTAACAGTAATGTATAAATGTAAAGCGCATAGAGGATTATCATCGATGATTATTATGCGCTATATAAATCACAATTATTATTATTATTATTATTATTATTATTATTATTATGAGAAATGATTGTTCTCTCTCTTTTTTCTCTCTATAATCTATATGTCTCTCGCTCTCTCTCTCTCTCTCTCTCGCTCGCTCGCTTTCTCGGCGCCGTTTTCCATCTTCATCTCTGGTACTGTTTTCCGTTCCGCTATTTGCTTTTATTCCGAAAGCATTCCGTTCGATCTTCAGATAAATTATTATACCATAACCCATGCATAACCTCGATATGGAGAAGGAAAACACTGAACGAGCGCCTGATAATGTCGAAATGAGAAGAATATTACTGTACAATAATTATACAAAATACAACTTTTGAATGTAAATCTCTGTTGCGTCAAATTGATGTGGAAAAAGGGTTATTATATGCTATATTAGCGGTCCACCTCCCTGGTCGGACATTATACTTTAGCGAAAAGATATAAACACACAAAATACAGAGAAACTAAAGAAAGAAATCAGAGCTGGGGGGAAGGGGTGATCGGAGAGACAAATTTATAATAATAAATACAGTACAGGCTACGTCCAACTTTCTATCTCCCCCTTCTCTCTGTCTGTCTGTCTGTCTCTCTCTCTATGTCTCTCTCTCTCTCTCTCTGTATATCTGTCAATTTCCATCTTCATCTTTCATATTGTTTTCTATTCTGCCTTTGCTTGTATGCCGGTATCATTCCTTCCTTGACATAAATTATTATAACACATCCCTGATGAGTCCACAGTTATATACCTTATAATTATCATAGGGAACGAAATAGAGAACGAGCGGCTGATGATGTCGAAATGAGAAGAATATTATTATAAAAAGTAAAACTGTTGAATTTAAATCTCTGTTGCATCAAATTGATATGAAAAAATGTTTATTATGCTATATTGACGGTACTTTTTGACGTCGGACATTATACTTTAGCGAAAAGATATAAACAAACAAAAAAGAGAAAATAAAGAAAAAATCAGAGCAGGAGGAGGCCGGGGGATGATCGGAGAGACAAATATAATAATAAATACAGTACATGCTACGTCAAACTTCTTATCTCCCCTCCCCCTCTCTCTCTCTCTGTCTATCTGTCAATATCGTTTTCCATCTTCTTCTTTCTTATTGTTTTCTATTCCGCCATTTCTTTGTATGCCGGAATCATTCCTTCCTTGAGATAAATTATTATAACATATCCCTGATAACGTTCACAGTCAAATACCTTATATTTATTATAGGGAACGAAATAGAAAACGAGCGGCTGATAATGTCGAAATGAGAAGAATATTACTGTACAATATAAATTATAAAAAGTAATACTTTGGAATGAAAATCTGTGTTGCATCAAATTGATATGGAAAATGTTTATTTATGCTATATTGACGGTACTATTTTACGTCGGATATTATACTTTAGCGAAAAGATATAAACAAGAAAAGAAAAGAGAAACAAAAGAAAAAATCAGAGCTAGGGAGGGGGGAGGGGCTGATCGGAGAGACAAATATCATAATAAAAATACAGTAACAGACTACGTCCAACTTTCTATCTCTCCCCCCCCTCTCTCTCTCTCTCTCTTTCTCTCACTGTCTATCTGTCAATGTCGTTTCCATCTTTCATATTGTTTTATATTCCGCCATTTACTTGTTTGCCTGCATCATTCCTTCCTTGAGATCAATTATTATAACATATCCCTGATGAGTTCACAGTCAAAATTATACCATATATTTATAATATGGAACGAAATAGAGAGCGGCTGATGATGTCGAAATGAGAAGGATATTACTGTACAATATAAATCATAAAAAGTAATACTTTGGAATGTAAATCTCTGTTGCATCAAATTGATATGGAAAAAATGTTTATTTATGCTATATTGACGGTACTATTTTAGGTCGGATATTATACTTTAGCGATAAGATATAAACAAACAAAAAAGAGAGAAACTAACGGAAAAACAAATCAGAGCTAAGGGGGTGGGGGCGGGGGCTGATCGGAGAGACAAATATCATAATAAAAAATACAGTAACAGACTACGTCCAACTTTCTATCTCCCCCTCTCTCTCTCTCTCTCTCTTTCTCACTGTCTATCTGTACAATAAAAATATAAAAAGTAAAACTTGAGTGTAGGTCTCTGCTGCATCAAATTGATATGAAGAAAAAAAAGTTTATGATATATTGACGGAAATAATATACATCGGACATTATACTTCAGCACAAAAAGGTTATCTGGAAGTAGGTGGACAACATTATAAGTGAAAGAAACTTGCTCTTCCATTTACAAAAATTTCAATAGCATAAGCACCCTACAAACAAAAATGACACAGAAATATTTGCAAGTATTTGGGACCTATATAGAATATACGAAAAGAGTTATGTCTTAGGCCAATGCACCTTCAGCTAAGTTACGTAAGAAGAACAAAGGACGTGGCCAAGGGTAAAGCTCGTTGTCATGGTTATAAACTCCAACAATAGAAGAGAGCGGAAGGGTATAATTGATTCACAATGAACCTGACATACAGCATTGATGATCCTTGTATACTACATGTTATGTATATAGCTTCAGATAACCCTGTTTTTTCGGGGGTATAGGTGGTAAAGATAAAGGAATGAACAAGAAGATGTGATGAAGTAAAATGTCACAGACAGAAAGCTGATTTGTAATTTGTATGTAATAATGTAATTATCTATAATATGTATGTAATAATGTAGGCCTAATATGTAATATGTATGTGATAATGTAAGTTGTATAAATGTAACAGTAATGTATAAATGTAAAGCGCATAGAGGATTATCATCGATGATTATTATGCGCTATATAAATCACAATTATTATTATTATTATTATTATTATTATTATGAGAAATGATTGTTCTCTCTCTTTTTTCTCTCTACTGTACTGTACCAAATAGAAAAACTCTGTGACTCCGACACTTTATGGCAAGATAAGTAAATAATAGCCGACAACCTTGAATTGAAATAATTGGATGGACTATATCGAGACTAGCTAATCTCCTCAATATACGCATGAGTGACCTGAGCTGAGAGCGCGCGTGCCGTATACAAAGGTATCCTGAGCGAGTGTGGAATTCGCTGCTTGTAAAATCATAATGTCCGGTTTGCGCTTATACGTATATATACACAGTCGAGTCCTAGGTATAGTAGACCCAGCGAATCCGAAAATCCTATGAAAATAACGTAAACTGACTTGCATGTCCTTCTATACGAATATCCTGAAAGAGGACTTAGCATTTTCATGCTAAACTTGTAATAAAACAAAAAGTACGCAACTACAGTCGGTAAAAAATGAGGTGCATGTAGCCAAGGGTTCAATGTTTGTATACAGGTAATTTATATTGTATTTAGAAGGTAAATAGATGTACTTTTATGCAACGAAAGTAGCCCTTGCTCGGACCCGAGAAATCTCGGTTCCCGTTTGTGAGTAGGTACCTCGGGGCCCGAGAAATCTCGGTTCCCGAGTTGAACGGGTTAATGAGAACATTCAGCTGTTCTAACAATAACGACTGCTCAAGCATTATCGGTCATTGACAAGGGAGCAGTTTCCCTCTTTTGGGTTTTGTTTGGATGGTGTGCTCTGTAAGAGTGTGTCTTTTAAAAAAAGCATCCCCAATGGGGAGCAGCAAAGTGGAAAGCAGACGATTTTGGTGATATGAAATGTATTATTACTGATTCGCACACTTTCGCACACACCCATGACCTTATAAAACAATTAGAAGGCCATGATCTTTATAAGCCCTGTGCATTGTAACTTTGGAATATTATGAGGAAATTGGAAACGGGATTTTAAATCACAACCAATCCAAATAAACCTCTATCTGGAAATATAAACGTGTTTTTCAAAATAAAAGACAGTACACGGAACAACAATTTCCGATTATAAACCAGAACTGCACATCGATTTTCCATGATTTAAGCGAGTTATTATCTTCTGCGCATGATGATTAACAAGTGTAAAATCACTATCTTGATTCTGTCCCGGCTTTTTGGCGGTGGACCTCATGAGATCAAAGTGAAGAAACATGTACGGAATGTTATTGAAACGACATTGACGGAGACAATCACAATGAATTCGTTAAGAAAACGACGAATGTCCATCCGTAATAGGTCCATGGGTCAAGGCTTAATAGCACACTTCCTGTCACATACAAAAGAAGCTTACTCTGAATGTGGTCTGCCATTGACCCTAGCTACAGGCAGAGATCCTTACATAATACCTTTTGTTCAGGGGGGATCCCCCTTGAACATAGGATCCCTGAACAATAGGTATTACGTAAGGATCTAAGCCACTGGCTACAGAGCACAGGGAGCAAGCCGAGAATGATATAGAATAAGTGAATGGCCAACTGTCTTTGCGTTACGTTTAGCAGTGCCCCCCCACTTTTTCAACTACCCCAAAAGTGCCCCTTTGTACGTAGAAAAAGTCCCCATTTTTCTCTGACATTCGCCCCTTTTAATTTGTAAAAGTGCCCCTTCCCCTTATCAACTCTGATAAGTGCCCCTTTTATTTTGACACGCGCCCCTTTTCCTTCGACGAGTTCCTATTTTCCTTTGCAATAAGTGTCCATTTTCCATTCTCATATGTGTCCTTTTTAATCTCTAGTAAGTAACCCTCTTTAGGTACTAGAAGTGCCCCTCTTCACTTTTGATAAATGCCCCCATCAACTCCGATAAATGCCCCTATTAAAATCTGATCGGTGCCCATTTTCTTTCAACTAATGCTTTTTTCATCCCCCTCTCTCTCTCTCTCTCTCTTTCTTTCAATATCTTTCCACTGCCCCCTTTATCTTTCTCGCCCCTCTTTCTTTCATTGTGTTCCACTCTTACCTTATTTATTTTCTCTTTTCCTCTCTGTTTCATAGCCTTTCTACTTCTCATTTCTATTTCTTTCATTATGTTTCGCCCTTCTTTATTCCTATCACTCTATTTCACTCTCTCTTTTCTTCCGGTCAACTCTTTTTTTCCCTTTCCTTTTTTCTCTCTTGCATAGGTTTTTCCTTATCTTTATCATGCCCTTTCAAACATCATTTTCCTTTGATATGTTCCCTTCTCCTTGTAGCTATCTTTTTTCCTTTACTATCTCATCTATCGTGTCTTCTATTCCTCTTTCTGACGTTTTCCTACCTTGTCTCACGGATTAATATACGATACAGGTTAGTAGAAAGTGATAAGGTTTAGTCATAAATATAAAGTACAGTAATTACTTGATGTAAGCAAGTGGTGTATAAAGCAATTACGTGGTTTAAGCAAGTGGTGTGAGCAAGTCACGATTAAACGATTGTTGCAGCTGGCCGAATCATCCTACCAATGCCCTCATAACCATTATAACTATTTACACGATTACACGATTCAGAGCGGCAGTCTTCAATCGTGTAAATTTACACGATTACACAGTTACACGTTTGTTGCATCTCGTCGAATCATCCCACCAATGCACTTAACTATTTACACGATTACACGATTCAGAGCGACAGTCTTCAATCGTGTAAATCTACACGATTACACGGTTACACGATTCAGGTGAATCGTGTAAACCGTGTAATCCAAAAAATATATCCTGTAATCGTGTTGCGGAGATTTTCGGCGTGTACTGTACATGTTACAAATTATGAGTTATAACCATTCTGTAAGTGTTATATCCATACTGCTAGGTAATAAATTGAAACTGGAAGAGAAGATTAGAAAGAAAAGAAATATATTAAATATGATTAAAATAAACATTATGAAAGTTTAAAATGAAAATGAAATTATAAATTAAAAATTGAAAAAAGTAAATATGACGTGAAGAAATTGCGGTAGGAATTACATAGAACTACAGAACTTGTTTATGTTAATTTATTTCGAACGTTCAAAGTGCGAATGTGTGTGCCTATAAATGAAATTAAAATTGGTATTAAAGACGAAATTGAACGTCTATCCAGCTGGCGCGAAATTGAATGACAGCTTCGCGTCACTTAATTGAATGGATTTCTCTCTAAATAGAATGAAATAAAATTTTAAAGGAATGATATAAAACGAAATTGAATGCTCAAAGAATGAAAATGAACCATGAGAGCAGAGAGTTGACGAAAATCGTTCGAACTTGAACGCCTATTCATGAATTCGAGTGCAACTCTGATGAAATTGGGCTGGAAAACCTATACTAACCATGAAAAAAACGCATTTCATCTCTGTCTGACGATGAAAATATTATATATGAAGATTTATGTTTTTCAGACAAACTTGGTCTGAAACGCCTCAAAACGCGTCATATGACGCACATAAACCTAGGTTTGTCTACAAACCTCCTTTGTGAATTCGGGCTAGTGTTCTGAGAAGAATACGCCAAGGGTGTCCCCTCTTACTGGCCGCAGAATTTATGGCAAATAAAGTGACCGAAAATAATGAAATTAAAGGTCTGGATATAAATGATAGAGGTATTGATCTGAAATTGCTGCAATATGCAGATGACACTTTATTTTATGTATCTGGCATAAATTCTTTTGAAAATATTTAACACGATTTAGAGTTGTTGGGTGAAGTTGCAGGACCCAAATTAAATAGAGAAAAGACTGTTTCGATTTGGATTGGAAAGTCCTGTCAACGATGGTCGTTATCTTATTTAGATTTAGATTGGACAGATGAGCCAGTAAATCACTTAGGACATCGCACCTGATCTGCCGTGTGCTTTAAAGATCGATTGGGAAAATAAATTAGAGAAAATGCCAAAACTGCTGGATAACTGGAAAAAAAGAAACCCGACTATGTTTGGAAGATTGACTATTATTAAATCACTTGCAATTAGTTGAGTTATACATTTAATGAGTTTTACATTTGACGAAATTATTTTATGGTATAATCAACATATTCAGTAGGTTTGCGTTTTTTTTTTTTGATCGAATTTTTAAGGAAATATTTAGCGCCGACTCAGCCAGCCGCTGAATAAGCGGGGAGGGGGGGGGGTTAGAAGCAATTTTTTAGGAAATCTTTAGCGGCGGCTTTAATAGAAAAACAATATAGAAAAGTGGAATGATTTACCATCATAACTACATGTACTTGAAAAAAGTATTCAAATTATGCTAAAAAAGCTCAAATTATGCCAGAATTTTGTTAAAAACAGCCAAATTATGCCAGGCATAATGCCAGATGCTAAAGGGGTCAAAACTATGCCAGAAAGCAATTAAGCCATTAGCATCTATGAAATCATTTTGTAAAAGTTTTTTAATTTTAAAAGGCATAAAATGCTAATTCAAATTGTTCATATTTTCTATTATAAAGGAGATGTCATCTCTTCAAATCGCATTTTAGAGTTTTACTTACTTAGAAAAATCTAAGTAAAATATTTTATTTTAAGCTACAAATGGTCTCAAAATTTTTAAGTCCAACTTAGAGTTAAGTTCGACTTAGGATCTTTGTGAAACACCCCCCTGATCTGGCAACGTTGGGAATAGCTGGCGCGCGTGAGCTTAAGTCACCGGGTTGCGGACGTTTGAATTGAATACGTAACCGTGTGGGCTCGAGTCCCTAGGGTGTGGACTTGGGTGGACTGCTTGTCCGTCTGGCCCAACGTTGGTCTGGCCTGGAGTCTCGGGGTTGCGGACTTGGGGTGCTTCGAATCCATGAGTGGGGTGTGGTGTCGGCGAGACGCTGTGTGTGTCCCCGGCGTAGGCGGCGTTGTTGTGTCGGCGAGACGCTGTGTGTTTCCCCGACGTAGGCGGCGTTGTAGTCTGCTGTCGTCTGCTATGCGATAGGGACTTTTAGATTTTACACGACGAGAACGTGGACTGCCACGGTGACATCCTTTTAAGGTAATGTGACGTCCTTTTAAAGCACTGCCGTGCACGGGCCAGTACCTTGAAAGAATGGCACACGTTGCAGTCCACTACGTTGACGTGCAAATCTAAAAGTCCCTATTGTAGCTGTGAGGCTGGCGGCTGCTTTGTGGGTGGGGCGGGCGGCGTTGGTTGATGTACGGTTGCCTGCGGCGGAGGTGTAGGCGGTGGTGGAGGCGTGACCGGGCACTTGTTGATGAGAGGTTTCCAGATGTCGTTGACCATGTCAACGCCATCTGGAAAAGGACTGTCACCAACAGTCCTTTTTCAGGACTACACACCCTCAAGAAAGAATAGATAACCGAGAGTCCCCAATCCTCCCTCTCTATCACATGGTGCAACCGCAAACCTACTGTATATCTACATCGATCACCATGCAAGCCGATACTTACAAGCAGCATCTAATCCAAAATTGTTTTTGAAAAGAAAATGTTATTTCATGAAGACTGGTATAAAAGTGGTATTATATATTAAAAAGATATCTTTTAAAATGGTACTTTTGTTTCAGTAAATGAATTATATATATCCGTCTTAAAACTAGACGAAGTAAACAACTTTTGACTTTTGACTATACAGAGCTACAAAAACCAATTCCAAAATGTTTAGCTTTCAAAGATCATAATTTCATTATCCCACACATTGTATTTGGGAAAGCACTTAAGCCTGTTAATCTTTTGAGTAGTAATTAGTGGTATAATATGATGAGTTTTAAACAAATTAGAATAAACAAATGTTGTTTGTATTGGGAAAACGTTTTTGCAGGAGGACGTTAACTGGTCCTCTGTTTTTAATAGAAATTTGAATGGGATTAAAGAATTTCGTCTACGTGAATTCAATTTCAAGCTTTTATATGATACGCTACCAGTTCAGAAAAATTTGTTCAAATGGGGTCTCCTATACAATGACCTTTGTTTAAAGTGCAAAGAAACTGAAGATGTTGTTCATGCTTTCATTTCATGTAGGGCAAACAAAACCTTCTTTGAGTAGTTAAAGGACTTAGTTTTACATGCTTTTAATCTTGAAATAGAGATAGATATTATTTTCGTACTCAAATGAATTCGCAAACCGAAATCGATTTGATTATAACGATTGCTTTTGGTCTATTTATAAAATGATTTTTTTTCGTAATGATTATGGGTATAATAATAGGGATTCATACTTGATATATTTATTTAAGAGAGAAATGGCTCGCAGACTAGAAATAAATGAACATTTGAAAGTACAAAATATGAAGTTTCCTGCAAATTTGCTTAGTTACATTTGAAGAAAAAAATATGTGTATTATTGATGTTTCATTGTTTAGCTACATTGTTTGTGAAATTATAGTTTCGTTGAATATTGAATAAACACCTCATTAGAGGCAAAGAGAAAAAAAAATGATAAAAAACGCATTGTATATAGATGATATATATATATATATATATAAATTATAAAAGTACAATATTGATTAAAAAATAAGGTAATACATATAAATATTGGTGAAATAAATGTTGATGGGTAAATAATATCTTATTCTACAATAAAAATTTAACAAAAATAAAAAGGCCTATAGGTATGTGGGCAAAGTAGCACAAGCCAGAATAGATGATATTTGTTTTAGAATACAAGACCACAAAGCGAGGAAAGTTGATAAGATAAACAGAAGAGAAAGTGGGTCGAATAAGTACAGGAGAAACAGAGAGAGAGAATCCAGAATAAAGAGTGAGAGAAAATAAGACAAAGGAGTTATTTAAACAGACGGTGGCTCCAAGATAAAAATCAAGAGACAATTACAAAACATGTACTTAAAAACGCTACGAAAAAATATATAAAAAGAACGGTGGCTCCAAGATAACTAGCAAGAGATAATTACAGAACCTGTACTTCAAAAACACACTTGCTATTAAAAGACTATTTCACCATAGTCAAAACGATTATGACGATTTTTCCCTTTATTTTTTTATTGATCATTATGACGATGACTTTGTACTAAATATAGGTTTTCCCGCCCAACTTCGTAAACTTAGCATCCGAATTAACGTTACGTTCATTCAAGTTCGTGCGAAATTGAATGACTATGTATAGTCAGGTGGCTTAGTGAAATTACCGTTACTTGCCGGATAAAAGCACCATTTTTGGTACAGGGCTCCCTTGGGACCTACTAAACGATATTAGGCTAAGAGCCCCCGGCAAAATTTCAATTTAAGGGTGTGGGGGCGGGGGCGTCTTTTGGAGCCCCCAAATAATTTTATTACATTGATTTGTTGTTGTACAAATGGCATTTTTGGTACAGGGTTCCCTTAGGAACTACTAAACGATATTAGGCTAGGAGGCTCCGGCAAAAATATCATATAAGGGTGTAGGGCGGGGGCGTGGCCTCGTAGCCCCCAAATAATTTAGAAGGTAATATAACATTTATTTGTTGTTGTACAAACGCCATTTTTGGTACAGGGCTTCCTTAGGACCTTCTGAACGATATTGGGGTAGGAGCCCCCGGTAAGAATATCATATAAGGGTGTGGGACAGGGGCGTCGCTTCGTAGCCCCCAAATAATTTAGAAGGTAATATAACATTTATTGGTTGTTGTACAAATGCCATTTTTGGTACAGGGCTTCCTTAGGACCTACTGAACGATATAAGAGTAGGAGCCCCCGGCAAGAATATCATATAAGGGTGTGGGACAGGGGCGTCGCCTCGTAGTCCACAAATAATTTGTAAGGTAATAAAACATCGATTTGTTGTTGTACAAACGCCATTTTTGGTACAGGGCTTCATTAGGACCTGCTGAATGATGGTAGGGTATATACATATTCATATATGTGTGATTGGGGGCCCCATGGCGTTTGTACAACAACAAATCAATGCTATGTTATCTTACAAATTATTTGTGGACTACGAGGCGACGCCCTGTCCCACACCCTATGATATTCTTGCCGGGGCTCCTACCCTAATATCGTTCAGTAGGTCCTAAGGAAGCCCTGTACCAAAATGGCCTTTGTACAACAACAAATAAATGTTATATTACCTTCTAAATTATTTGGGGCTATGAAGCGACGCCCCACACCCTTATATGATATTCTTGCCGGGGCTCCTACCCTAATATCGTATAGTAGCTCTAAGGAAGCCCTTTACCAAAATGGCATTTGTACAACAACAAATAAATGTTATATCACCTTCTAATTTATTTGGGGCTACGAGGCCACGCTACACCCTTATATGATATTTTTGCCGGGGGCTCCTGCCCTAATATCGTTCAGTAGGTCTTAAGGAAGCCCTGTTCCAAAAATGGCATTTGTACAACAACAAATCAATGTTATAAAATTATTTGGGGGCTTAAAAAAGACGCCCCCGCCCCCACACCCTTAAATTGAATTTTTTGCCGGGGGCTCCTAGCCTTATATCGTTTAGTAAGTCCTAAGGAAGCCCTGTACCAAAAATGGTGCTTTTATCCGGCAAGTAACGATAATCGATAAATTTGACGCTAAGCCACCTGACTAGTAGATCAACATTCAAAAAGCTAATTGCGTCGTTCAATTTGATTTATTAGCATGCGATTTCATACTCTCGTCACGGAGACGTGCAAAACGAGCATTCAATTTAGAAAAGCATGCAAAGAGCATTCAAATTCGCGCCGGACAGACGGTGGTATGTATTCGAGCATTCATTTTCGTGATTAGGCATACATATGTGACATTTGTGCATTGCTTTTCATTTGATGTTAATTTGTCACTTAATATACTTCTGTTTGAATAATTCATGCACAGTATACTTGTAGGAATGACATGCGTATTCGTTAGCAGATATCTGTCATTACACAGGTAACTGTCCCCAGAGAAGGTGCACAATTTGTGACTTCTCCTCTAAGCACAAGCTATATATACACAGATCCTGGACAGCGGTAGAGTTGAGCTTTAATAGACATGGACATGATGGAAACAAAATACAATGATGAATAAAGAAAAAGATGTAAAATTAAAAGAAAGAAAGATGACCTACTCAATCAAGATTGATCAAAACAAACCATTTAAAAATAACCTCATTTATAATGAAAAATATGAAGACATGTATAAAGAAATGTTTCAACAAAAATAAAGATCGAAAAAGAGAAAACATTAAATGCAATATAAATGTATCAGACAAATAAGAAGATTGTATAATGTGAAATCATGTCAGAAAAGTTCATAGAGAAAAAGAATAAATAAATGAACATGAAAAAGTGAATATCCAAATAAACATCGAGCCTCATACAATGATTATGAGGTCTAGTTTTAATTTGAATGACCCGATTGCGAAAGAGAATGCCCATAGACGAAAATGAAACCGCAATTCGCAAAAGAATTCTCCTCCCACTCAAATTGGCGAAATTGAATGACGCTTACGCATTTCCAAATTGACTGAACCAAGCTTCAATTTGAATGTGCATGTTTAGAAAATTCGGTGACTCGAAACGAAATTGAATGCAAAAAGTTTAAAAATAAAACAGGGGGGCAACGAGTGGAGAAAATTCGCTCGAACATGAATGCACGTTAGTGTAATTGATCGCTGCTTTGACGAAATTGGCCGGGAAAACCTTCCACGTAAATTTCCAGTAAAGGGGACTCCAACCCTAAAAGCAAACTACATTAGACTATAAAAGAAAATGCAGAAAGAGCATAGAAGCAGACTGGTGAACTTTTGAACGAAATCGGATATAAAAATAAGGCATTTATGAATTTTTGAAAAAGTAGACCAGCTAAGACGTGATTTATTTTATTTCTTTACTTTGGACCGTATTTTGGAGGTAATGCATGGTATCAATGCTATAAACAAATACTCTTGCAAAAATACCAAGGAATGAGATGGGGCTGGATGCCAAGCGCATTTTCTTCAATAAAATGTAATTTTTAATAAACCTGTTTAAATATACTTTTTAAATTACAAATACATGACATTTTCTAAAATTGTTATGTTCTTGATCCGTTACCATGGTAATAGCCCTAGTTGTCACACCCACCACGAAAATCTGACAGCTAAGGGTCCTAACAGAAAAACCTCATTTAAGATTGTGTCTAAGGGGGTGAGAGCCATTTCATTTTTTTGTCCCATGGACTAATATTGTTAATACTTGTGAAAAATGCCATTTACGGTACATGTACACTGTATAGGGTTTTTCACTAAAAATGCGCATCCTGTAAAAGATATCAATTAATTTGGGAAAACATAAAATGATTTATCCATCACATTGCCTGATCATTTCTTTTCTATGTGTAGCATGACAGCATATGTTTAATCAAGAAAAAGTGTTTCAATGGACAGATTTATGGTGTGTAAAAAAAAACTTTGCAATATAGGTAGTTTTTATATCCCATATATTTAGTAAATCACACTTTTATGTTTCATTGCGACACATATATGTGTGTAATTTCCAACATTTAAATGTACCTTCAAAATCGACTAGGTTTATAACTTCAAACTCAAAATAAAAGTTATATCAATTGAAAGCTCCTTATCGGATAATCCATATGTGGTAAAACAAAAAAGTAAAAATCATGAACTTTGACATTCTTTAAAATTTGAGCTAAAAATGTCATATTTATATATCCTGTCTTATTCCTTAGTATCTTTGATAGTTTTAGCATGGATGCCATGCATTACATTTTCGTTTTAAATTTCACCTGAAGATTTCTCCTGCACTTTTTACACACAAAGTTTGGATAATACTTTAAAATTATAATATGTTATAAAAGATTAAGTTCGTTATTATATGTATATATGTGAATAACATTTTGACATGAAGTTAATATTGTTTGTATATTAATATAATATTGACTGGCCTTGAGGGGGATAGGACATATATTGCCTGAACTAGATTCATATTGCCCGAGTCGAAGACGAGGGCAATATGGGTCCAATGAGGGCAATATATGTCGTATCTCCCGAAAGTAGGAGCACGTCAATATTTTATTATTATTATCCACATCAGACATCTAGAGTGAACAATGAAATATTATTCACAATTTTAAGAGCAGCCCATACAAGTACAACCCCACTATTTTAAAAATTGATATAAAAGGAAGTTATTAAACTTACTTAGTAGGGCTTCATTATTTGACAGGATTGGTGGCGTAATGAGCAAAACCTTTTTGGGGGCAGAACAAAAATCCGGTTCACCACCAGGTGGCATAATGGGCAATTGTTTTTGAGGGGGGATGCGGATATTGACGATAACGGTCAAGATGTGGGCCTACAAACTACGTTTTAGCCATGGCGTACTGTTTTTTGTTATGTTGATTATTCGTGAGGCTAGAGTACTTTGCATCTACCCACTATAACTAATTACTTGATTGTTTACATTAATGTTCTTCACACTTTGAGCAATGAGATGATAAGTTAATATCCCACCCACTATCCAGGGGCGGTGGAGTGTCTTACAGAGTGGAGGGGCACCAACAAAAAGGGGCACTTACAAAGGGAAACCTCAAAGTGAAACTATACCATTTTTAGTTCAAGTTCAAGTTCAAGTTCACTTTATTCAACACTTTCATTAAAAATATACAAAGGAAAACAAACATATAAAAGTTTAAAATATAATACATGTATCAGTATATAACATGAGAATAACACAAGTGGAGAAGACATGAGGAACAAGGGGAAAACATTTTAAACATGTACATTAATGAAAGTATTTGGAGACTAGACAGGAAGCCCGGGCCTTATGTAAAAGTCTGTCTCCAGTAATGGTTTAAGAAACTAAGTACATTATTTATTTTTAATAAAAGGAAGAAGAAAAAAGGAAATAATTTGCATTTACACATACACTCTCTCCCATACACACCAATTCACACTTATCTGTCTGATGAACATTAAAAATATAGATTATTGCACTATTGAGTATTGTTTTAATAAGTACAGTTTAAATTTTCTTTTAAAACTATTCAGTGATGGGCTCAGTCGAATGTCTATCGGTATATCATTCCAAATCAGAGGTGAAAATGGGGGACTTCTCGCACCTGATAAGGGCACTCACCAGAGAGGAAAAAGGGCACTTATGAGAACGGAAAAGGGGCACTTATTATAAAGGAAAATTAGAGGCGATTATCACAAGGAAAATGGCACTAATTATGAAGGATAAGGGGGCACGTGTCAAAATAACAGGAGCACTTATCAGAGATGAAAAGGGGCACTTATGAGAATAAAAAGTGGTACTTGTCAAAATATAAGGGACACCTCTCAGATTTGAAAAGAGGCAATTATAAGAGATGAATGGGCACTTATCAGAAGTGGTAAGTGGCACTTCTTGTACCTGAAAATGAGCTCTCACCTGATATGAATAGGGGCACTTATTACAAAGGAAAATTGGCACTTGTCGTAGGAAAAGGGACACCTATGACTATGAGATTTTAATAGAGGTATTTATCAGAGTTGTGAGTAGGGTCATTTGTCAGAAGGGGAGGTGGCTCTTATTTAAAAAGGGGCATTTATCAGAAGGAAAAAGGGCACTTATTAGAAAGAAAAAACAGGGAAATATGATTTTGTAAAACCACTGCTCAGATTTCTGATACGGATTATAATTGTTTTATACCTTAATTTTACATGTCCATTGTTATTCAGTTTGTTGTTGTTGAAAAATGCAGAAATAAAATCAAATATAAAAATCAAATGAAATTACCCCCAAAATGCCTTGGAATATTTTCTAGGGCCGTTTTTTAAATGTTTGATTGGTCTACTATAATATCCAACATTAAATTGCATATTAACTAGGTTTATAACTTCAAACTCAAATGAGAATTATATCAATTGAAAGCTCCTTAATATATATATATATATATATATATATATATATATCCTTAATAGATAATACATATTGTTCAAATAATTAAAAATTAAGATTTTTTTGTTTGTACATTCTTTTTAAATATTAAGCCCAAATTTAAATTTTTAGTTTAAAGGTAATGTAAAGTTTTGGGAAATTTTGAAAATTGGATGGATAGTAATTTTTTAAATTTTTTAATAATTTGGATGCCCCTGCGGATGTATTATAAGCACTAAAAGTTTTAGCACCTAAAACACTTCTGCTTTCGAGAAAAGTGAATAATCAAAATTTACCGGTGCTCCCGGTAAATTTCAAATATTTCAAATAGTGCCTAAGGCCATTCCAAGACAGCTGTGATCATGAAAATCTCAGAATATGCAGTTCCGATATATAATTTCCAAACGGGAATAGCAAATCGGTCGATTGTATAGTCAAGAAACATTGCTTTAAAGCTAAAGTAATATCAGTCTTGAGAGGTTGCTATACAACATAAAGAGTTTATTATTTAAGATGTCATCACTTTAGACTCGATTTCAACCGCGACAACGATCATTGAATATTGTAAAATCGCATATGCTTCCAATATGTTCATTTGAAGCAAATTCATGACTCCATACCAAAACTTTGTAATACCTTTAAAATGCGCGTGGCATTCACCCCACATCTTATTCCTTAGTTAATTTTGCCAGAGTTTTTAGCATGAATGCCATGCATTACCTCCCAAATGCAAAACAAATCTTTTCTAGAGCCTTTTTCATTTTTGGCTGGTCCACTAAAAGTTTTAATCACCATATGTATGAGAATTTCAAATTGGCCGAATCGGTTATGTCACTATCATGACTATGACGTAGTCCCGGACAACTACCTCTATTCTTCCAACAACAACAAAAGTGACTAATAATTATGTCATTCTGTTTTTAATGGAAATAATGATAATGATATCAGTCACATTTGTATAGAGTTTCATACTACGTTTCAAAGCGCTTTACATTATAGTTATTATCCTAATATATATATATATATATATATATATATATATATATATCAGTAGGGTCTTTGACCATAAGAGCACCTATAATAATATGCGATAGGAGTGTATAGGAGAAAACAGAAATTAAAGGAAACCACACCCCAAAGTATAAGTGTAGGTATTTTGAAAAAATGAGATGTATCCCTGCCTTTTGATGTACAATTTTCCTTACGAAAGTGTACAAGAGATATACAAATGAAGATATTCTTGGCATGATGTAATGCCTTTTAGCATGCATGGGCGCAGCCATTTTCTTGATAACGTGACGTACCAGACGAACTTGTACATGCATCATACACCAAGCTTTAGTTGGAAAGACTTTTTAATTCAATAACAAAACCTTTACTTTTCAATGATGGGAAATCATAGCTGAGAAGTTAATAATTATATTTGGTGAAAAATATATAACAGGGGAATAAGTTTAACTCATTTATTAAAAAATACTAAAAAATATCAGTTGACAAATCTATTTCGTATAAGCGAAACATTCACTTCAGTTCAGTCTTTATTTCCGCTCTCAATAAAAACATCATATATAAAATATATATACAACAAAGCATCATCAATAGAAAACAATACATAGCATTAGACTCCTCCCCCCCCAAAAAAAAAAGGAGAATGAGGGTCAACAAAAGAGCAAATAACGGTGAGCCCAGAATTAACAATACATGCATAATTGAAGCAAACATACAGACGTACAAATAAACAACAAACAAACATGCAATATATAACATTTCACACTATGAATACAAACTTGAAAGATGGGATTTTTAAAGGCGTTAAAAAGAATTAAGTGATGGGCTGAATTTTAGTGCAGAAGGAAGATTGTTACATAGAGAAAGACCTTTTAATAATATTGAGTTGTGGGAAATCAAAGTTCTGACCTGAGGTAAATGATAATTAGATGAATTACGAGTATTGTGCCGATGTACTGATATATAAAGAAAAAAACTTAGATATGACTAACTGAGGTATAAGACCTTTAGAACACAAAAATATAAAAATTGCAATATTAAATCTATTTATATCATACACATTGAGAAATCATAAGTTATGAAAAAGTGGCGTGGTGGAGGCCTAGAAAGAAGCATTGGAAATTTATTATTAAGGATTTTGTATGCAGTCAAAACAATCTGTTGATAAAGTCATCGGACGAGTTGGAAAAAACAATATTATTGATATGAGAAACAATCAAAGCATAATATAACATAATCAAAAAATATTTCTAATATTCTAATATTTTTAATCCATGAAAAATTCCAACACCTCTAGCTGTACGATTAGAAACGACACAATGTGTTCATACCTTAAAAGTCTATCATCAATATGTAATTCTTTAATTTCAAGATGAGAAGCATTGGATATTGGTATTGTTAAAATTAATTACTACACTGTCCTTGTCAATTTTTTCTTAGTAAATAACATGAATTATGTCTTTTTTGTATTTTGAACTAATCAGTTATTGATCTACCAATTGAACAGATTTACTAATTCCTTTTTGAAAAATATTTTTCAAGAAACAATATTATGGTGGGACATGAA
Organism: Mesocentrotus franciscanus; assembly: GCA_037976565.1. Taxonomy (NCBI): domain Eukaryota; kingdom Metazoa; phylum Echinodermata; class Echinoidea; order Camarodonta; family Strongylocentrotidae; genus Mesocentrotus; species Mesocentrotus franciscanus. Next base: position 27,172,391 of record CP137679.1, on the reverse strand, counting down.
CACAATGGTGTCGTCACCAAATAAAATGAATTACATATAATTGTTTTCATTAAAATAACATGATCTAAAATACCAAATTCCGTGCTCAAATCAAGAAATAATCCAAACATATCTTGTTTGGAATAAATAGCATTGGAGAGTTTATAACAAAAATCAAGAAGAACCGTCGATTCGGAGTGACCTTTACGAATACCATATTAACTGTTGTGTAAAATGTTGCATGACACAAGCGACGCTTCCGGGGCGAGGGGGGCACAGTGCACCACCCCGCACACTTGTTCAAGTACCCTAAAATTGCCCCTTTGTACGTAGGAAAAGTGCCCCCTTTAACTTTTACAAGTGCCCTTTTTTCTTCTAAAAGTGCCTCCCCATTTTTGTTTATAAAGAGCCCCTTCCCCTTCTCATAAATGCCCCTTTTCACAACTGATAAAATTCCCCTATTAACATCCGGTAGGTGCTCCTTTTCCTTTGCAATAAGTGTCCCTTTTCCATTCTTATTAGTGTTTTTTTACATCTTTGATCAGTGCCCCCTTTTCACCGCTGCTAAGTGCCCTTTTTCCATGTGATACGTGCCCCTTTTCCTTTTCTCATAAATACCCTTTTCACCTCTGATCATTGTGCCTTTTAGTTTGACACGTGTCCCCTTTTCTTTTCAAATATTTGCCCTTTTTCCTTCTGATAAATGCCCCTTTTCCTTTTTAATAAGAGCCCTTCCCCTTCGCATAAATGCTTACTTTTCACCCCTGATAAATGCCCCAATAAAATCTGACATGTGCCTTTTTTCCTTCAACAAATGCCCCTTTTCCATTTTCATAAGTGCCCCTTTCCATCTGTGGTGAGTGCCTCTTTTCAGGTGCGGTGGGTGCCCCTTTTCACCTCTGATAATTGCCCTTTTTTACTTTGACACATACCCCTTTTTCTAAGTACCCATTTCTCCTTCTAAATAGAGCCCCTGCCGTTTCTTACAAATGCCCCTTCTCACCTCTGATAATTGCCACTTTTGCTTTGACACGTGCCCCTTTGCCGTTCTAATTAGTACACGTTTTTCTTCTGATAAGTGCCCCTTTTACTAGCCGACTAACCGACCAGCTTTGATTCACCTTGAAATCGCGGAGACCGAAATGTTTTTATTCAATCTGAAAATGAAAACAAAAAAATGCATTTATAACCGACAAGTTAAATTTCCTATTGTATCATTTTTTTTATTTATGTTTATTTTATGTACACAAGACATAAATCGGCATATACCGCTTCAAAATAAATAAGATAATTGAACTGTGTTTCTCAATTCTGTAGTTGGTGATACAAATTCAAAAATATATTTTTTGGTTTATTTGTTCATTTTTGCTTTTTGTGCATTTCTTAACAGTAACCATCTCAGGCATCCACATATTGTAGACAGCTTATTATACGTATGGGAACTGGATAAATCGATAATGTCATGCACTGTGACGTAGTGCCGGTCAACTTTCCCATTTGTTCCAACATACAAAATGACTAAAATGTCAATATTTCAAAGCCTCAGGAGGGTCTTTTCTTCTTTATGATATGACATTATGATAATACGCTATCCATAAAACATCTTGATTAGTATCCCAAGGGGGAAGGCACTTGGGAGAAAAACAGAAATTAATGATATTTTTGTACATGGCAAACGATAGATTTGGCCTTGTCTACATCACAGACTAATTTGCCAATTTTAGATTCGCTTAGGTCTGGTGATCTTATTTTCCAAACATTCAACTTTAATATTATTTGGCCGATTTATTTCAAACTTTCGCCATTCTGTTTCTCTTATTTTTCTGCTTTCATACAAATGCCTTTTAACAAAGCTTGGAGTCCCCTTTGGTGCACCCTTTATACAGAAAGACGACATTCCGTAACTAAAAACAAAGATGCAACTAGATCTAGAAGTCTCACCATATGGGTTTAAAACATGAATTGAAACAGCAGCAACAATTGAATATCTTCTTATCTGGGCAGCGAGATACCCGAATATCCTTATATTTAGGCAGTGAGGTGCCCAAATACCAGATTCGTGTAGCGAGATACCCAAATAACCTAATATGTTCGGGTAGCGAGGTGCCCAAGTTACACGGATATTTGGGAAGATAGTGCTCGAATGTCCTCTATGATTTTTGTTTGTTTTCAGTCACTGTTGACCATACACAAATTGGCAACGCTGTAGATTCCCCTTCCGAGCAGCTCTCCAGTTATTTCCGACTGAAAATGTCCAGCAATACATATCTTCTTGAGAGTTGAAGATGAAAAATCTATATCCCACATTGGGGGCGATAATCTAAAATCCTGGCCAAACACTATGTCCTTTATCTAAGCAGCCGGTACAAAAGAAAATGTTTTTATTGATAAAAGTCTTGGTACCTAACTGTAGAAAGCTGCCTGCAAGGAAAATCACAGAGTTGCCAATTTGCAACTTTAAACATGCTTAATACGAAGTAATGATTCATGATTTTCTTATCCTCTATCACATTTTCTCAAATTCAATAATTATTCATCATTGTTTTTTTTTGTTTCTTTGTTATCTAGATAATTTTATGCTAGATCCTTGGTATTGATAGAACAAAAGTTGACAAGAGAATGAAAAACAGTATACTTACACGCCGCAAAGTGTTGTAGGAGGATTGTAATAATGTCGGTCTTAGGCAAACATTTCCCAATGCGCAACATGCGCATGCGCTCAGTGTGCTCAAAAGACATCAAAAAGACACATCTGATATATTGACATTTACTATGAACTATACAGCAACATTTCTTAAGGCAATCTTAAAAACGCTTTGTTCATCAAAACACAAAGGACTGTAAATTACTTCAGTCTGATTTCTTAGAAGCAAAGCCGGAAGCCGTGTATAAATTGATTATACATTTGCGTTTCAGGAAAAGGAAGAAGCACATGCGTCATAATAATAATACGTGCATGCTAGCGAGGGGAATTTCTCGATGAATTCCAATGAAACCGCTCGCGAAGAGTCTACACTGTATTTCAAACATGACTGTATGTACGTGCGTAGTACGGGTATAACTAATGATGATGTACTGAATATGTACTGGGGGTGGGGGGAGGAAATGAACGCGCTGAAAAACAACAGGAAGTGTTCATAATCTATATAACATGATCCTCGAGGGATACATATTGGCTGGTAGGCCTACTTCAAATAAAATACTCTTGTTCCCCCGCTGCTAACATTGGACGCAATCTAAGGATAGTTCTTAGCCCTTCTTGTCTAAACTGAACTGTCACCAGCACGTACGGTGAAACAAGGTAAGTCACATCTGTTTTACATTTGTATTATCTACTTTTTCGCAAAGACTTTCGAAAACTCAAATCTAAGGCAATTTCAATGTGACGAATTGCCTTATCCAAACATGATTTCTATTAATTTGGGTATGAAATTGCCTTTGAGTTGTTGTTTCGGAGTTTTAGGGGATCAGTTTTCTGAGTATTATTGAGCTATTCTACCTTTTGTAAATCTGTCACAAATTCAAATCAGAATAAATTCATAGTTCTCTGGTTATTGCGATGCTTTTAGTCGAGGACACACACGTTTTACATTATCAGGATGACGCTGAAATTTCCAAACACTCTTTGGATGTATTCTACAACAAAAAATCAACCAGACACTGCGGTTATAATGCTCGGTTTTATGTCGATTCCTGACTGACCTAAAGGTTTATAATTATGATTGCAGCTTGAGTTAAATCCAGGATTTTGTTTAGAATCTGAGGCAAAGATACCCAATCCCTTTAAAAGAGAGCATGGACGATGTCAAGTGTTTAATACCTGTGTTAGACTTAAACTTAGTCCTAGCGTCGAGTTCAACTAGAAAAGACTTACACAAAATCAACCTAAGCCTAAGGCAATTTCAATAGTTTTGCCAATCACCTATTAAAATGTTCAAATATTATGACACATGGGGTCATAGCCTTTGTGTTTATTTCTCGAAAGTATTTGCGATATCGTGGGTAGAATGTGGGCCTTTTGAGTTTTTGTATTGACAGGTGTGCAGAAAGAAGTCTTGATTTATTTCGAAATGTACACTGTCACCCTTAAAGTTGGAATAATTTGTTTCTTGTCTACTTTCACTTAGTGATTGTGGCAATATGGTTTATTCTTGATAGATCCAAGTTTATATCTTATAACTTTATTGATCAGTCTAAAAGGTCATGGAGATTGATCAATAAAGCTCTTAGAAGATATACATTTTATTTAAAAAAACTAAACCATATTATCACAATCATTACATGGGGACAGGAAATAAAACATATTCCAACTTTATTGGTAACAGTGTATATAAACTGCGAAACAAACAAAAGTAAAAACACTAACATTCGCTGTAACACCATCGAGGAGTAGGCTTATCGATTGTAAGATGCCCCAATCTCGATAAAAATTAACGATGTGTTGAGTTACATATGGCGGCGTACTGTTTCAGCTTCACGCGTTTTCATGTCCTTCCCACGGTCTACGTGACTTCAATGTGATATTCATTATTTATTTTATTGTACCTCTTTGGAAACTGTATAGATCAATTAACGATCGACATTTTGTCAAAGAAGTTGCATGAATGCGTCTTTTCAAGCATGAAAGGGCAGGAAGAACTTTATTTTTCTTCATTTTATTTCTCACTTGCCTCCTCTAAAAAAGGGCTTTTTGAAAGACGAACATTTCAAGGTTAACTTATTAGGTAAAGGGAGTTCCCCCTTTTTTAATTCACAAATTTATTTGTGGTGACCAAAGCTATGACATTTGTCAAAGAAGTTGCATGAATGCGTCTTTTCAAGAGTAACGTGTCGCAGCGGACACCCTCTCTTAATTCACAACTTTATTGGTTGTGACCAAATTGATGAAAATAATAGAAAGTTGGCGTTTAATTTTTTTTAAATGACTAATTTGGCGCGTCCTGTCACTAAATTCTACGCAAACCAGCTAAAATTCCTGCTCAACTGACAGGCAAGGAGATTTCTCGACAGTGTGCTTATGTATATAAGAAAGAAATAACTCTTTCTTGACATTCAGTGATATCCGAGAAGTCAAATGTTAGTGTTATCGTGTTCAATGTTATCATTC
>CP137679.1:27109766-27166805 GCA_037976565.1 Mesocentrotus franciscanus | reverse complement strand
CAGATCTAGGGTTTGCACACCGCGGTCGTCCCGCGGTGTGCTAGTTCGCCGGTGTCTGGCGTTGGTTCGTCGTTGTGGCGTGGATCGGCATGATGTATGTTAATTTAATTTTTGTATTCCAATTTAACTGCTGCTTGTTTGTATTGTTTGTGTTAAGGCAGAGGTATTGTCATACCCCCCTTTGAATCCCTAATCTTCTGTCAATCATAATCCAGTTCTTGATGCTGAACGTTGTTCCCTTCTCTATCCCCTTATGTAGTATATAGGTTTACCCATTTTCTCTGTAACTTAAAAGGTAGTAAGTATCGAAAACATTTAATCCTCCTAAATTTAAACGATAATAATAATTTTAAAACCCTTCTTAAATTATACATTTCTAAGTTTCTTTAAATAATGACCACGTTTAAACACTGTCACCAGCCCCGAGTATGTCTGATAGTCACGCACAAGTGAACATGTACACCCCCTCATTTTTTCGGCTTTTGCCGACACCCATAATAAATGCACATGCACTCCGACACGCACATTCACGCACCGGACACACAATATTCATCTATACTGGTCGCCATACCAAACTTTACATTTTGATGGCTTTAAATACTATTTTGAATGATCAAGTTTATACAGCCCAGAGTCAATATTATACTACAAATGAATTTAATTCAACTTTTAATTCAACGGGACCCAACAATAATCTTCACTGTTTAAGTTTATTAAACATTAATATTCGAAGCTTACAATTTTGAAGAATTTTTATCTATCTTAAACGCATTTCCATTTTCTTTAATAGGAATTACAGAAACCTGGTTACACTCAACTTCTCCTCCAATATTCAATATTGAGAACTATGAATTAGTTCATACAGACCGTAAAAATGGAAAGGGAGGAGGTGTCGCTTTTTATACTCGTAATGATGTACAATGTAAAATAAGACATGATATTCAATTTGAAGAAATAGAAACATTATTTTTAGAAATTATTGATGATAAACATAAGAATAAAATCGTTGGGGTTATGTATAGACCACCTAACAATGTAGCCGACACATTTTTGGATAAGTTAGAATCATGCCTTGAATTCATTTCTAGAGAAAATAAAGATATATATATCATAGGAGACTTTAATATCGATATGTCCTTACCTTATACTGTTCTTGGCCAACGCTTTACTAATTTATTATCTTCATTTTCTTTAAAACCTCTTATTAATAAACCAACTAGGATAACAAACGTAACACATACTATAATTGATAATATTTTCTCAAACGTATTAGATAATAATAAACAGAATGGAATAATATACTATGATATTTCAGACCATTTACCCATATTTACGATATGTCCGAATGATAAACACAAAATTCCCAATAAAGAACATACAACACGACGTAAAGAAACAAAACGTAATCTAGAATCCTTTAAAATAGACTTGAGTCAAGAAGATTGGTATGATATTTATTTTGAAAGAGATGTGAACAGTTCATATGAAAAATTCATAAACAAACTTCTTGGCCATTATGATAAAAATGTGCCCCTCACAAGAATCAAATCTAATAAAAAGAAAAGTAAACGACCATGGATTACTCAAAGTATACTTAAATCAATATCTACTCGAATTCGTTTATATAAAATATCACTTCGATCACCTACAAATGAAAATCAAAATAAATATAAAAAGTACCGTAATAAATTAACTTCAATTATTCGTTTGTCACGTAAATTATACTATTGTAATAAAATTGAAAGTAATAAAGATAATAATCAATCATTATGGCAAACAATTAATGACATTTTAGGGAAGAAAAAGGATACTCCAAATGATATTGAATTTAATGACAATGGGCATCACATTAAAGACCCGAATGATGTTGCTGAGGCATTTAATAAATACTTTACTAATATTGGACCGGATTTAGCATCTAAAATAATCAATGAAAAGAATGATTTTTTGAAATACTTAAATAAAAACGTTAATCAATCCTTATTTTTTAATCCAACAAATATTCAAGAGATTTTAGAAATTGTTCGCTCATTAAAATGCAGTAAATCTAGCGGCTATGATGAATTAACAAATAATTCACTTCATAGCTTCCCCGTTATCACATATCTTTAACTTATCTCTTTCCCAAGGGATTTTTCCCGACCAACTAAAAATTGCGAAAATAATTCCGATATATAAAAAGACGATCAGTCTAAAATTACAAACTACCGACGAATTTCTTTACTACCAAGCATTTCGAAAATATTAGAAAAAAAAAGTATATAAACGATTATATTCTTTCTTAAATATGAATAACTTATTAATTCCTAATCAATATGGATTTAGAGAGAATCACTCTACTGATTATGCTATTTTGCAATTATGTGACAAAATAACTGATTCCCTCTCTAAAAAAGAACACATTGTAGGCGTTTTCATGGACTTATCGAAGGCATTCGATACCATGGACCATCGGATATTAATTCATAAATTAAAAGCATATGGCGTTAGAGGGATGGTACTTTCTTGACGGTTTGAAGACTATTTGCGTAATAGACAGCAATATGTTATTTTAAAATCTAAAACATCAAATATTTCCACCGTAAAATGCGGAGTACCACAAGGCTCTATCTTAGGTCCCTTACTTTTTTAGTATATATGAATGATATTGTTAATGCATCACCACTCCTAACATACGTTTTGTTCGCAGACGATACTAACGTATTTTATTCACATAAAGACTTAAGCATTCTTATTACAACCCTCAATTTAGAATTAAATAAATTTTCATTTTGGTTCAAATCCAATAAACTCTCTCTAAATATTAATAAGACTAATTGTATTTATTTCAAAAACATACACTCTAAACATGTACTTCATTATAATATTTTTATAGATGACATGCCCATAATCGAAAAAGAAGTTACAAAATTCTTAGGTGTAATGATTGATTCAAATCTAACTTGGAATAGTCATATTAACAACATTTGCATGTTAGTCTCGAGAGGCATAGGCATTCTATATAAATTAAAATATTATCTATCACAAAAGTCACTATTTATGCTATACAATTCTTTCATTTTGTCATACATATCTTATTGTAACATAGTATGGGGTAATAGTAATAAGATAAAAATTATGTTAATATATCGTCTCCAAAAAAAAGCACTCCGTCTTTGTACACATTCACATTATTTAGCCCATACTGATCCAATATTTTATAAACTAAAAACATTACAAATCGCTGATATTCACATTTTTCACATTGCAATTTTATGTATAAATTTTGGACAAATACCATACCTTTGGCATTTCGAAATATTTTTGTTTACAATAGTAATATACATTCATATCCTACACGACACTCATCCGACTTCCATTTAACTAATTCAAAAATTATTATGGCCTATAAATCGATAAGACACCATGGCCCAGATATTTGGAATGCTTTACCCGACAATATTAAACACTCTGCATCTCTTTATTCATTTAAAGCCTCGATGAAAAAATATTTAATATCCAAGTATTCATTAACATTATTAGAGTCTTAACGGTTTTAATTGTTTGTTTAAAATAAATTAATCTTAGACGACCAGTCCATGATCAATACGAATCAAACACTTACTTCACCTGCACACACACCCACTTGCAAACACTTGCAATTTTTTCACTTTCTTTCCACTTTTTATTTAGATACTTTATGAAAAAAATATCTATACGTGACACATTATTATCCTAAATTATCCTATAACAGCGTCATGTACCCCCCCCCTTTCCCGGCTGCTATCGATTCAAGCATTTATGCTTATGATAGTTGGCCTCTGCATTTATTTTAATTCTTTGATTACATATGTTATATATGCATTTTTGTGTGTGTATTTCAGTTGTCACTTGATGTAAATCAATTATATTATATACTATTGTTATTTAAATGTTTTGTATTTGATTTATTAATAAATGCAGAAACATCTGCTAAAAAAAAATGTAGTCTCGTATAATCGTATTAAAACAAATATAAACACACTCAAACACACACTCACAAACACATATGATCTTCTTCGCTACGTTAATTTATAGTTTTATTGAGCTCATTTGTTACTGTAGGCTTCAGGACGTATAAATGAGGGAATGAGATGTTCAAGAATCAGTGGTGTAGCTCCAGGAAAAAAAAGATGGCGCCATTCTTTACCACAAAAATTACTTCCGATCACCATATCGATGGCATTATTCCAAATTATTCCATTATTGCTGAGATATATCCTCGCATCGTCTGCGCAATTAAAACGCTTATACCCGAAGCGTTACCATGGCGACGAGAAAATTGAAAAGAAATTGTTGAATAGATTTATGAACAGGAAACGAGAACGTGCACTCATTTTTGTTTAATGATTTATGTATATCAGTGGCGGATTCAGGGTTTCTTGGCCGGGGGTAGGGCACAACTAGCATGGGGTCAAATAGTGTTTTGTCGCTCCTATACCTAGGGTTCGCAATGTAGTCTCGTATATGTCTTATTACAACACACATAAACACACACATGTGTATTTGTGCGTGCGGGTGTGTGTGTGTGTGTGTGTGTATTGGGTTTTTACAGACGTGTATCAATCAGATATAATTATTTACGTCTGGGGACCGACCTTTAAACGTCACCATCCGAAAGACGTGACTCAGTTTTGAACCTGTGTCCTCGGCTGAATCAGTTTGTAACTTCCACTGTTAGCTGGATTACAGGCGCACGCCACGACGCCTCGAAGGTCTTGCGTGAGGTTGTTAAAGGTGCGCTCATTTTTTTTGTTTTAACAATTTATTTATATCAGTGGCGGATTCAGGATTTCTTGGCCAGGTGGGGGTGGGAGGAGGAGAGGGCACAACTAGCATGGCATATGGAAACGTTTGCTTGGATTTGTCTCATAAAAGAAGTTGACCACAGCTTACTCCCACACAGTGCTGAGTGCACGGGTCACGGCCCACTGGCTTTATCGGGCAGGTAGTTTCGGGCATCCCAATGCTGGAAAGAGACGCACTTTTTAGAAAACTTCACTTTTCATGCAAAAATGCTTATTTGTTCTTTGCACGCGAGTCAGATTGAGCGGATTATAGAACGTTTCCATAGCCGCTCCCAGACCTATTAGGGTTTGCAATGTAGTCTCGTATAATATTATTATAAAACACATAAACACACATTTACACACACACGCACACACACACGTACACACGCACATTCTCCCCCTCCTCCTCTTTCTCTGTCTCCCTTCCTCTTCCCCTCTCGTCCCCTTTCTCTATCTCTCTCTTTCTTTCTCTCCTAATCTCTTTTGTTATTTCTCAGAACCTCTCTGTTTCCCTTTCTACCTCTCTTTCCAGAACCGTTCCACTACTTTTTCAATGCACACCTATATATTAATCTTCCCACAATCAACAGTTAATATGATCGCTTTTGTCTATCCTGTTTGTATCCTTTTCTATTCCAATGCGAAAAGTCCGAGGTTGATAGACCCTGCATTGCTTTTCCTTCAACTCGTGCCAAAATTTTGTATTTTTAAACAATGCACTTACACTACAATTGAGAATCCATGTCCACTCCACATTTTTAAGATGATAAAATTACCTTGGAATTCATATTTTTCTTCTCCTCGAATCCCTGAAAGTAATCGCTTTGATCTATAGATAACGCTTCGTGTGCGACACTCACGTCTCATGTAGGATCAAGTGTATTAAGTCCACCGCATACTACACGATTCTCACGCGATATCGATTTTCAAACCACTGACAATTATCATAGATATGGAAACCTAAACAAACATCTTTTTGTGATTCAGATTATAATGATACGAATGCCAACTACCGGAATCTAAGACTTCTAGCCAGAATAACAGCCGAGTCGGCTTCAAATCATAGGCAATCGCACTAATGGTCTGTCGTCACAAGGATTGTACGCCGATTTAGGTTTTACTCCCCCAATATAGCAATCAGTCCTTTGTAATTTATATTTTATAATAATACCAGGAGCGGCGATCCTGGGGGACGGGGACACGTCCCCCTCAATTTTTTAGGGGGTCGTCCCCGGAAAATTTGAAAAAAGTGCAAAAAGAGTATGTATAGCAAATACTGATTAAAGACTGCAACACACTTTTAGGCTCTGGAGGGCGCAAGAGTCAGTGCAGCGTTTAGACTAATAAAATTGCAAAATCTTCTTGCCCGGTCGCTACGCTCCCTCGCTTAATAACCTTCAAAATGTACAAGTAAATATTGTAGAAAATCTGTATTCCGTTGGTAGCACCGTGATACCCACTAGCGTACCCAAATAAAATTCAAACATGGTTTATTTCTAATTCGATACCAGTGATTTACAAATGTCGCTGAAATGACATGATTTTCCGTGATTTTTCCTCACTTTTTTGTAAATTATATATTTTTTTGCGAATGTTGGACAATAACAAATTCCCAAATTTACAGTCAGGCAAAAAATATGCTTATTCAGAAGCCAACGTGTCAGGATCGCGGAACGGCTGGGCTCGGGGGCTTCAGCCCCCCCCCCACCCCCACTTTTTTGAAAAAAGTATGTTAAAGAAAAATAGAAAGAAAGAAAGAAAGAATAGTGACCTGCCAGTGTCACAAATGAGGTATCAAAATATGCTCATCTGATTGTAATTTAATGCCTAAAACCCCTGAGCTTTTGGGGGCTACGCCCCCTGGACCCCACGCCAATTAGTGTCCTGCCAGTGTCACAAAAAAGGTATCAAAATATGCTTATCGGACCGTAATCAAACGCCCAAAACCCCCAGCTTCCGGGGGCTCTGCCCCTTCAAGGGCACTAAGGCGGGCCCCTGGATGCTCATCTGACCGTAATTTAATGCCTAGAACCCCTGAGCTTCATGAGGCTCAGCCCTCTGGACCCCACGCCAATAAGTGACCTGCCAGTTTCACAAATAAAGTGTCAAAATATGCTCATCTGACCTAAAATGCCTAAAATCCCTGAGCTTCCGGGGGCTCCGCCCTTGACCCCCGCCGGGGCTTTGCCCCTAGACCCCACGCCAATTTACGTTACCCTCTAACTGATCGTAAATACTTTAGCCCCCCACTTTGAAAAAAAGTTCCGCGGGGCCTGCATGTAACACTTAAAAGTGGTGGTGATGCTGATTTTTTCTCCCCCAACGATTTTGCTCATCACGCCACTGGTGATACCAACGGAATACAGATTTTCCCTCGCATTTCGTCCCCCCGGTCATGAAAAGAAATCGCCGCCCCTGATAATACCAATAATACTACCCTGACTACTACTACTACTACTACTACTACTACTACTACTACTACTACTACTACTACTACTAGTCTACTACTACTACTACTACTACTACTACTACTACTACTAGTCTACTACTACTACTACTACTACTAATATGTCTTGTTTACCCAGGGTAACATCATCAGTATTAATACTATTCTCCCTAAGGGCCCTGCGAACATATTATTACCCCGGCCAATTTGGGTCTTTGATCGTTCGAATTTTTGACACTGCATGTCCAGATCGTGTGCGTTGGGCTTTATTGCGTATATTGCTGGCGGCGTTAATTGTATATTATCCATTAAGTTGTCGCATGTATTTTTTATTTCTACGCGGTACTCGTTAAACCATTGCCACCTTCATTTAAAAAAATTCTTTCTCTCTCTCTCTCTCTCTCTTGATAAAGAATAAAGCTTCGTCAAATATCAAACTAGTAGTAACACGATTATTTACTCTGACTTACTCCCGTAGTACTTTCAGAGCGTGGATTCTATGAATCGCACAAAATAAGCTCATGAAGTTGCGGAAGCCAAAAGTTTCGCGATTACTTTTTATCTTATTAGTTTTGCAAAGTCTGTTTTGCACCTCCATCTTTCCTCCTTTATGGTAGTGGTAGTGCAAGCAAAAGAAAGCAGAAATGATAAAGAAACGTTTTGAAAAACACTACAGCCTTGATTTTTTTCTCCTATTATACTCGGATGTTTCATTTCGGGACTTACCATTTTTCGTTTAATACTTTTATGCTTGGTGTGCTTTTTACAGCAAATTTGCATGACTTATTTATTCATTAATATATTCATCTCTTTATTTATTAACAAAATGTGTATACATGATACACAAGAGCAGTATAATGCTGTTTGCCATCTTCGTCTTGAACTTCTAAAACTAGAACTTTAGGATAGACCTTTTAGCATCGTTGTGATCGAGCACGGCCTTTTACTTTATGCGAATCTCACCATGTCGAATCGTAAATTGCATTTTCCAACTTTGAGGATGCTTCAGACATGTCAGCGATTTGATAATAACATTTTGCTTGCCTTCAAGTTCGAATTTGCAGTGATTCAACATTTACTCCGGCAAAAAAATGAGCTGGGCTTTATTTCGTTAAAATAATTATAGCGGTAGGGAGAGGGTTGGTATAGGGTTTTAGATTAGGTTTAGGGTAAGGGTGAAAGTGAACTATAGTTTGGGCTCCAGGGCTGAATTGAAAAATTCACTTAGGGGAAAATATTAACACCAAGCATATCTTATTAGGAATTATCGTTGAAATTTTATTTTGTCGTGCTTTGTGCATTTCCTATGTTGAAGAACAATTTAGAATGGCACTTTGTTCATGTTTTAAGTAAATAAAATAAAAGAAGTGAACATGTAATTTATAATTCTGTCAACTTCACATTAGGGTTTTGAAGTTGATCATTATGTTTTTGCCCTTCGGAGAGCATTTACCATTTAACTCTTCATAATGCCTTGATTTGAACAATGTGAGTTGTAACGTGTACATGCTCCCACCCCTTCCCTTTCTCTCTCTTTCTCCCTCCCTTTAGTTCTCTCTTCATTATTTTCTCTCTCTCTTTCTATCTATTTTTATCTCCATTTTCCTCTCCCTCTTTTTAAATACTTCTCTCTTCAATACACAAATAAAACTCTCTCGCATGTGCTCCTCTCGGTTACATGTATTATCATGTATGTGTAAATCCTCCCCCCCTCCCCCTTCAAACCTGCATAATCTGTTTTAGTTAAGGCGAGGGTGAAATCTATGTCCCGTCCCTCTGGTATTAAATACATGCCTGTACGCGTTGATGACAATGGGTTAAATTATGACTGTATAATAATTATACCCTCCCTGCACCTTGATAAACTTTCGAAAACCAGTTACGCATGAGAGAGAGAGATATCAATGTCAGACGTATCTTCTAATGATTTATTAAGCATTTTGTTGCAAACTCTATGATTCTCTTGCAAGTAAAATTATATTGAGCTGATGCGCGATCTGGTAGAGAAATATACATTAGTGATAAATTGAGGAAGACACAGAAATTGTATTAGTAGCTTACACATTCGAAATGAACTCAAAAGTCATGTCACTTTGCTTCTTATATAATTTTTAGAGTATCATGTACATAAATTTCCCCCGCCATTGTAATATACATGATGACAATTTGATATAAATTAAGATATCAAATATAATTTCTATAATCAATTAACATTTGCCAAGTGCTATACAGCAAAACATATATTTGCAATTCGAGGATACACGGAAATCAAGAGTTGCTTGATTTGGTATGCAAACTATATATATATATATATATATATGCCCATATGATATTTTGCCCGCAGATACGCCTGCATACTGTATACATGCGAGTATTGTTTATTTACGTTCAATACGAAGAGCATTTCTGTATAGTACTAACGATTGATGTAACAAGCGCAAAGTAATACATGTTCATCTATACAGCTATTCAGTATTTGTTATTAACATATCAAAAAATTACGGAAGTTTCTTTCATAGTTAATATTTGCATTACCTGTGTATGACCACTTCTATGTACAGCCAAATGAGTTTCTGCTAATAAGCCGACTGGTTATATGTTCTACCGTATTGACCTACATCTACGATGTCTACATCTAAGTCTTCTTATGTAATCTGTGTATTTTCCGTTTAACCTAAATATTTTGAAAGTAATATTTTAGGAACTGAAATATGAATAAGGTCCTAATATAAATAACGGTACTATGGAAAACGACATAAAGCTCAATATATGACATATAAAAAGACAATATGGATAAAATCAGAATTATAATCACAAAGGTGCAGTGAAATGTAAACAAATGATATTATAGGATTTATCAAGCCTAATATTTTTGTTGACAGATTAAAAATATGAATTAAAATTGCTCCGGTTATAATGAGTGTCTCTTGTTACGACTGCTAGAATTGATTGAATTTCTATATCCAGATATCTTGCCAAAAAGAGAATTCAAATCTACATTAAAAAACATCACGCTCTGCATGTCATTCTTGTAATATATTTAAACAAATTCACATTGTTGAAATTACATATACGGTGTTTGGATACCATATGGTTCGGTTAATGATTATGAAGGTTTATGTGTACGACTCTTTTAAACCATCCAGGCAGTAGATAATGTATACAAAAGTCAACTGGGTTTACTTTTTTTCGCTCGTGACGTCTTACGTCCACATACGCTTCATCAGGCCGACCATGCCAACGTTCCTCGACCACGTCACCGTGTTCATGGGTCAGCAATCATTTGGCGCTAAAGACCAGTCGCCCTGATGAAGGGTCTCGGAGTGGACCTGAAACGTCGCAAGCTAAAATAATGTAAGTAAACTTGATTTGATGAAGGTTCCCTGGTGATTCCTTATAAATTGAGAGATTTCTGGGAAACATTCATTATTATCTTTACGAGGAAAAGGAGCAATATTTTATCCGGGGATGTATCAACGAGAACGAGTTGAGAAATCAGATCTTCTTCGTTACTTATGATTGACGGAGGAAATGCCTGTCCGTGATAGGAGAATCAACCTAAAGTGAGCCATTTTCATAATCTTCATTTCCTACTTGGTATTGTTTATCTGTATCGTCATCTTTGGACATTTTCATATTATCCAATATGGCGTCTTCAGAACAGTGCGATGACGTCACCCAGAGAGTCATGAATGAAATGTTTGAACGTTTTCAAAATGAGAACAAAAAGCTATTTGAATCAATCCATGTCACCATCCACGAGGCTGTGCAGAAAGAATTTCTTTTGTTACATAATCGCTTGGATGAACAGGAGGCCCGATTGCTTGATGCTGAATTCAAGAACAAGTCACAGGCTGAGGAGATCCAACGTCTCTCAACTATTGTTACGGATCAACGCACCACAATGAACAACCTTCGCTTATCTGTAGCTGACCTCGATCAGTATTCGCGAAGAAATTGTCTGCAAATATTTGGTGTTGAAGAGCAGGCCAATGAATCTACGGATGACATCATCTGCCAGTTAGCGCGGGATTCCCTTGGAGTGACCATTTCCAAGGATGACATAGATCGTTCGCATAGAGTCGGTGACCCGAACAAGCAACCGAAGAGAAAGAATGGAAAACCCGAGAGAAGAGCGCGCCCCATTGTTGTCAAGTTTACATCGTATAGGACCCGGCATGCGGTAATCTCTCGTCGTCGGAGATTGAAAGGCACTGATGTTTCTATTCAAGAACAATTAACAAAAGCCAACTTACAGCTTTTGAAGAGTGTGAAGAAGATCAAGAATGTTCTCAATGCATGGTCTAGTGATGGTCGCGTGATTGCAAAACTCCAAGCATCAAATGGGAAAACAATAAACAGAGCTATCAGGGGTGAAAGTGACCTACATGCTCTGGAACTCTCCTCGTAAAACTGAACTTTGTATCTGACTAGAAGGAACTATGGCATATACCCTCTGTCACTATTTGATATTGTACTCTATTTTAAGTTGTATATATTGAATACTTTGTACATCTGTGATTCTGTTTTCGCTTCTTTTTTTTTTTTTTTTTTAAATTTTCATCTTATGTGCACTTATCTCTTCACATGCCTCCCAAATATCCTTGCACTTTTTGTAAAAAACCAGTAAGAAATAATCAAAATGCCATGTTATGTATTAGCTGTTACAAATGGAGTCATTTGAAATGTTCCAACGTATCAGATTCCTTTTTCCGTTCAAACTCTGACTGGAAATGTGATGTTTGTCTCTGGAAAGAGTTACCCTTCTCCGAGTGTTCAAGTCCTTCCTTTACAACGAATAATGACACGAGTAGGGAAACAGAACGTAGCAATGATTCAATCGGAAGTGATGACTTAGACGTTGTCAAGAATGAAATAGATAAATTACAATTACAAAAGGGACTAAAATTAGGCCATTTAAATTGTCTGTCTTTGAAAAAACACATTGATGAAATAAGATCTTTAGTAAATAGATGTGGTATGGACATAATGACACTTAGTGAAACTCATCTTTGTTCTGATATTGATGACAGTGAATTATGTATACCAGGGTACACAATCTTGCGGCGTGATAGAAACAAATTCGGTGGTGGTGTTGCACATTTTATCAGAAATGGTATCGAATTTTTGAGAAGAAATGACCTGTTGCAAGATACAGATATTGAAATGATAATAACTGAAATTAAACTGGATAAACAGAAACCATTTCTAGTTGTATGCTGGTACCGACCACCGAATTCGAACATGAAGGTGTTTGAGGAATTTGAGCAAGTTATTCAAAATATAGATAACTTGAAAATGCCATATCATGTTCTTGGTGATTTTAATTGTGACGTGATGAATAACCCTATACTAAACCACACTAAAAAACTTTTTGATATTATGGAGTCATACAACTGTACTCAGTTGATCGAAAAACCTACTCGGGTGACACAGAGATCCGCGACAATCGTTGATCTAATTTTTAGTAACTGTAATGATAAGATAATTGACAGTGGTGTTATTGAAGTTTCTATTAGTGATCATTACATGATATATTGTGTCCTTGGTAAATCCAGAGCTGGATTCAATAATTATCATAAGTACAAAACTGGAAGATGTCTGAGAAATTTTGATGATGAAGCCTTCAAAAGTGATATTGATAATATAGATTTTAATGTTGTCTATGCTATTAATGACCCGGTAGAGGCTTGCTCAGTTTTTCTGTCTCTTTTATTAACGGCCATTGATAAACACGCGCCACTCCGGAGAACACGAGTTAAATTGAAATATTCTCCATGGATGACGCTTAATATTTTGCAATTGATTCGCTATAGAGATCGCTTAAAGAATAAAGCGAAGAAATCAAAGAAGGATGATGACTGGGCTAAATATAAGAAAGCCAGAAATAATGTAACAGCACAAATTCGACAAGAGAAGCGAAGTTTTGTATCGAGAAATATTGAATCTGCTTTAGGAGATGTCAAAAAAGTCTGGAAAACTTTACAAAATCTAGTGCCCACAAAGAAGAATGATACTGAAATTCATTGCATTAAAATTCAAGAAGAAAGTCTACGAGGTCAGGAATTGTCAAATGCCTTTAACAATTATTTCTCAACTATTGGTAAGGCTTTGCATGGTACCTTTTCTACTACTCAAACCGAACCTACACGATTGCTGTACCCTCATGCAACTTTGTTCGAATTTAGGGATGTACTAACTAGTGAGGTTGAAAACATATTAAGGACACTCCCAGTGAATAAGGCGACTGGTCCGGATAATATCCCAGCAAAACTCTTAAGGCCTATTGCCACAACCATTGCTCCATTGTTAACCCATATCGTTAATCAATCACTGCGCATGGGCGTTGTGCCTAGTCAATGGAAACATGCACGTGTCACGCCAATTTACAAATCGGGTGACAAAACTTGCATGGAGAATTATCGACCTATATCAGTTATTCCTATATTTGCGAAAATTATGGAAAAGGTTGTCTACAATCAGATTCACGATTATCTAACCAACAATGAAATTCTATCTGATTGTCAGTCGGGATTTAGGCCTTTACATTCTACTGTGAGTGCCCTTCTTAACGTCACAGATAAATGGTTGGATGTAATTGATAAGGGAAATATCGTTGGCTTGGTGATGATAGACTTAAAAAAAGCGTTTGATACGGTCGATCATTGTATTTTATTGCAAAAATTAGAAATGTATGGATTTGATAGATTGTCTTTAGAATGGTTTAAAAATTACTTCAATGAAAGATATCAGTGTACATCTGTGAATGGTTATCTATCTGAAAAGAGACAAATTATTTGTGGTGTCCCGCAGGGCTCGCTTCTGGGCCCGCTATTATTCACTCTTTTGTCAATGATATGCCAAAGTGTGTTAACTGTTGTGAAGTCGCACTGTATGCTGACGATACATGTTTATATACATCAACAAAAGATCCACAGGAAGCTGTACGTAATTTGAATAATGACCTAATAAGTTTATCTAATTGGTTATCTGTAAATAAGCTGATAGTTAATCTGAAAAAATGTGAGGCCATGTTCATGGGAACAGCTCAGCGCCTGAAGAAAATGCAACATGAATTTGATAACTCTGATATATTTATTGATGGCATAAAAATTCAACAAGTCGAATGTTGTAAATATTTGGGAGTCGTTATCGATAGGAATTTGCAGTGGAAAAATCACGTTGAATATGTTAAGAAAAAAGTTATAAAATATATTTATCTTCTGAGAAGACTCCGACCATATATTAACCAAAATACGGCACTGTTGTTCTACAAAACCATCTTGCAAAGCCATTTTGATTACTGCAGCCCTGTTTGGGCAAATACCTGTAAAACATATCTTGGAAAATTACAAATTCTACAAAATAGAGCACTTCGTACAGTGTTAAATGTGGATTATTTGTTTCCTTCAAATGATTTGTACCGATTACTAAAACTAGACCGTCTGAATGAGCGTTGGTCAAAACACCTAGCTTGTATCATGTATCGATCAATTCACAAACTCTGCCCAACCTATCTTAGCAATTTTTTTTCCTTCCATCACTCAAAATATAACACAAGATCTGGCCCACGTAAATTGAAACTTACCCAACCCAAAACGAATTACGGTAAACGATCACTTGTCTATCGAGGTTCAAAGCTGTGGAATTCACTTAGTACCATTGCTCAATCAGTAGTCTCAATCCAAGCATTTAAACGCTTCCTTCAGAGTAACCCCATCAGATGATTTGTTTTATTCTGTTTTGATTGTTTTATACGCAACAATTTTATACTTGGTTTTCTCTTTCGCCTCTCTATTCCTTGTTCCTTTCTTTCCCTATCCTGCACATTTTTTTTTTTTTTGTATATATAATAATTTCGTTTGTTTTTGTTTGCTTGTTTATCATTGTAATCATATTTCAAATGTATTTTTATCAACAATTTGTATTTTTTATCTTGTGGATGGACCCCTTTGAAGACCAGCTTTTAGCTGAAAAGGGTGATCCTTCCCATATGTGGAAAATGAATAAATAAATAAAAATAAATAAATAAAATTCCGCCTACATGGCTCTTATCCAAGGTGGTGGATTCGTCGTTGGATTTCCCACCATAAGATACCAGCGGGGCTATCTCAGACATGTCTTCAGGTAGGGACTTGCATTTCATGGCTGGGCGATTGTTCAGAAGGTTGAATGCTACTTACGTTGTTCATATCATCACAAGGATGAACTTCATCAGAGGACATTTCAGAAGTCAATTCAGATTCATCCAAGTCCTCTGTACTGCGCCCTGGTGATTGGTCAAGATGTTGACTCCTACTTCCATCTGTCAAGCCCTCCTGGGTTTTGGAAGCCATGTTTCCTATATGCTCATCTCGAGGAGTGTGGTTACCGCTTGCTGTAGCTTCCTGAAGTACCTGGATGTCAGTGTGTCTTTTGGTCCGGTCCTGTTTTAGAGAGGTCTCATCTCTATTAGAGAGCTGCTGATCATTGACGTATTCGTTGGCATATTCAGCATCGATCTGTTCTTCTGCTACACCTGGCCGGCAGCAAGAAAAAAAAAATAATTGTTTTTTTTTCTCAAAACACATCGAATCGGAATTATCATGATTGTGTAGAACTTATCGCAGTGAATTTCAAATTTCTGTTATTTTTATGTTTACCAGCTAGTAGAAGAGAACTTGACGTTACGAGTCAGCATCTGTTTGACTTGTTCGTGTGCACAGCTATAATGAGGAAAATGCTTACTTAAAGTATTACCTTAGCTCTCCTTTTCTTATTTTTTTCTCTGCATTACGTCACCTTAGTAATTATATCAGCAGGGTAAATGTGGGAAATATACTTGCTTCAGAAAATACTATCAATCTGACTCTAAACGAATGGGCCGTATGGTACACCAAGTATAACAGCATGTTGCTGAAGTGTTGAATGTGGTCCTTATTACGAGACTACAATTGTTCTTAATGAAAATATCCGTTACCTTCCCTGAAATACAGGTCTGCAAGGTTGACCAACTTGGCAGCTTGCAGTGCCTTCTTTAGCTCAATCCGTTCATCTTCCTTGGACACACATCTTCTCCATTGTTTCAGCATTTGGCGAGTTCCATCACTGGTAACACGGTTAAACTTCACATTGGTCATGGGCGCTCTTTGTATATCACCATGTAGGATTCCGAGCTGACCCCCAAGGCTGTCGATCTTGGCTTCATCATAAAGATCGTCAGCTATGTGCTGTAATATGCCTGCAAACTCATCATCTGGGGGCTCCACTCTAGAATGGTACACGGTAATAAAAAGACAAACACGGGGCGGTCAGAGAACGTAGGTATGACGTATCAACTTAAAAATTAATTAAAATCTTTACTTAGGTGAAGAAAATGAACGGGGAAAATACGTTCTTTCGGTAATGAGACCATATTCAACATGCTCAAATTATTGATATAAATTCAATAAAGGATTTCACTTTTAACTCTTGTCATCATAGACTGGAATGCAGCTAAGATTCTCTCTTTTTTTGTTAATGAGTTTTAATCTTTTATTCACTTCTGCTTCTACATAATCACAGGTGGTCATGAAATTTTTAAACATGATTTTGGATTCATAGAACATAAGTGTTGCCGTACTTTTAGAACTGTTATGACAGTCTAGCACCAATCATTTTACACACAAAAGTACATTCTATAGTAGTTTTGGCACTATACGATCAATAATGCTTTTATTGTCATGTAAAGAGTAAATATATTTCATCTCACCCTGCTTGTACTGTGTCACTCCTTCCCAGTCCTCCGATTGAATTATCCTCAAATGATGATGTGCCTGTCATGAAGGAATGAAGTCAGTTTGAATGAAGAAAAAAAAAAGAATATAAGAGAAATATTTTGAATGATCTTTATCGTTCACTGTATCTCTTCTAAATTGTAAATAATGCACAAGCATTACATAGTTCTAGTTTCCTTGGATAATGTAATCGAATTGCGTTATTTTTGGCATAATGACAACTAAAACAAGCAATAAACATATACATTTAAGTTTAGGACATGATAAGCTTCACATTATGAATATTTTAAAAAGTAAACACAAATGGAATGGGAGTTATATAGTATAATGTTATTTTGTTTAAGGAGTTGAAAATAAGATTGGAAAATAAAGCCTTACGACCCTGAGCTTGTTTTCCAGAAGTCACCCAAGGAATGAAACTCCATTGATGTGTCTCTGATTTCTTTTTCTGCTCTGCTAATCGCTTCCAGGTCTCACGCTCAAGTTGCTCCAAAACCTGTTCCTTGTAGTCATGCTCCTTCCAGCTTAGCTTTATTGACCGTTTGTCCTTCTCCAATCGCGCTCTGTCTCTCTCTTCCTTTCCTTAGCTCTTCAACTTGCTGTCTTAGAGTCGTCTCATTTCGCTCTTTCTCCCCTACGATTTCTGTCAAAGTGTCTACATGTTGTTGCTTAGACTCGAGTTTCTTCGTCATATCTGCTGCCAATGAGCGATTCTCTTTCCAGCTCTTCCGCTGCCTTCCTCTCTTCCTTTCTTTAGCTCCTCAACTTGTTGTGTTAGAGTCGTCTCATTTCGCTCTTTCTCCCCTACGATTTCTGTCAAAGTGTCTACGCGTTGTTGCTTAGACTCGAGTTTCTTCGTCACATCTGCTGCCAATGAGCGATTCTCTTTCCAGCTCTTCCGCTGCCTTCCTCTCTTCCTTTCTTTAGCTCCTCAACTTGTTGTGTTAGAGTCGTCTCATTTCGCTCTTTCTCCCCTACGATTTCTGTCAAAGTGTCTACGCGTTGTTGCTTAGACTCGAGTTTCTTCGTCACATCTGCTGCCAATGAGCGATTCTCTTTTTCAGCACTTACTATGTCTTCCTCTCTTCCTTTCTTTAGCTCTTCAAGTTGTTGTCTTAGAGTCGTCGCATTGCGCTCTTTCGCCCCTACGGTTTCCGTCAAAGTGTCTACGCATTGTTGCTTAGACTCGAGTCTCTTCGTCATTTCTGCTGCCAATACTCATTTATACTGGTCGCCATACCAAATTTTACATTTTGATGGCTTTAAATAATATTTTGAATGATCAAGCTTATACAGCCCAGAGTCAATATTACACTACTAGTGAATTTAATTCAACTTTTGATTCAACGGGACCCAACAATAATCTTCACTGTTTTAGTTTATTAAACATTAATATTCGAAGCATACAAAAGAATTTCGATAATTTTGAAGAATTTTTATCTACCCTAAACGCATTTCCATATTCTATGATAGGAATTACCGAAACCTGGTTACACTCAACTTCTCCTCCAATATTCAATATTGAGAATTATGAATTAATTCATACAGACCGTAAAAATGGAAAGGGAGGAGGTGTCGCTTTTTATACTCGTAATGATGTACAATGTAAAATAAGACATGATATTCAATTTGAAGAAATAGAAACATTATTTTTAGAAATTATTGATGATAAACATAAGAATAAAATCGTTGGGGTAATGTATAGACCACCTAACAATGTAGCCGACACATTTTTGAATAAATTAGAATCATGCCTTGAATTAATTTTTAGAGAAAATAAAGATATATATATATCATGGGAGACTTTAATATCGATATGTCCTTACCTTATACTGTTCTTGGCCAACGCTTTACTAATTTATTATCTTCATTTTCTTTCAAACCTCTTATTAATAAACCAATTAGGGTAACAAACATAACACATACTATAATTGTTAATATTTTCTCAAACGTATTAGATAATAAACAGAATTGAATAATATACTATGATATTTCAGACCATTTACCCATATTTACGATATGTCCGAATGATAAACACAAAATCCCAATAAAGAACATACAACACGACGTAAAGAAACAAAGCGTAATCTAGAATCCTTAAAGATAGACTTGAGTCAAGAAGATTGGTATGATATTTATTTTGAAAGAGATGTGAACAGTTCATATGGAATATTTATAAATAAACTTATTTGTCATTATGATAAAAATGTGCCCCTCACAAGAATTAAATCTAATAAAAAGAAAAATAAACGACCATGGATTACTCAAGGTATACTTAAATCAATATCTACTCGAATTCGTTTATATAAAATATCACTTCGATTACCTACAAATAAAAATCAAAATAAATATAAAGAGTACCGTAATAAATTGACTTCAATTATTCGTTTGTCACGTAAATTATACTACTGTAATAAAATTGAAAGTAATAAAGATAATAATCAATCGTTATGGCAAACAATTAATGACATTTTCGGGAAGAAAAAGGATACTCCAAATGATATTGAATTTAATGACAATGGGCATCACATTCAAGACCCAAATGATGTTGCTGAGGCATTCAATAAATACTTTACTAATATTGGACCGGATTTAGCTTCCAAAATAATCAATGAAAAGAATGATTTTCTGAAATACTTAAATGAAAACGTTAATCAATCCTCATGTTTTAATCCAACAAATATTCAAGAGATTTTAGAAATTGTTCGTTCATTAAAATGCAGTAAATCTAGCGGCTATGATGAATTAAGTGTATCTTTATTACAACAAATAATTCACTTCATAGCTTCCCCGTTATCACATATCTTTAACTAATCTCTTTCCCATGGGATTTTTCCCGACCAACTAAAAATTGCGAAAATAATTCCGATATATAAAAAAGACGATCAGTCTAAAAGTACAAAGTACCGACGAATTTCTTTACTACCAAGCATTTCGAAAATATTAGAAAAATAGTATATAAACGATTATATTTTTTCTTAAATGTGAATAACTTATTAATTCCTAATCAATATGGATCTAGAGAGAATCGCTCTACTGATTATGCTATTCTGCAATTATGTGACAAAATAACTGATTCCCTCTCTAAAAAAGAACACACTGTGGGTGTTTTTATGGATTTATCGAAGGCATTCGATACCATGGACCATCGTATATTAATTCGTAAATTAAAAGCATATGGTGTTAATAGAGGGATTGTACTTTCTTGGTTTAAAGACTTTTTGCGTAATAAACAGCAATATGTTATTTTTAAATCTAAAACATCAAATATATCCACCGTAAAGTGCGGAGTGCCACAAGACTCTATCTTAGTTCCCTTATTGTTTTTAGTATGTATGAATGATATTGTTAATGCATCACCACTCCTAACATACGTTTTGTTCGCAGACGATACTAACGTATTTTATTCACATAAAGACTTAAGCATTCTTATTACAACCCTCAATTTAGAATTAAATAAATTATCATTTTGGTTCAAATCTAACAAACTTTCTTTAAATATTAATAAGACTAATTGTATTTATTTCAAAAACATACGCTCTATACATGTTCTTCATTATAATATTTTTATTTCAAAATTCTTAGGTGTAATTATTGATTCAAATCCAACTTGGAATAGTCATATTAACAACATTTGCACGTTAGTCTCGAGAGGCATAGGCGTTCTATATAAATTAAAATATTATAGATCACAAAAGTCACTATTTTGCTTTACAATTCTTTCATTTTGTCATACATATCTTATTGTAACATAGTATGGGGTAATAGTAATGAGATGAAAATTATGTTAATATATCGTCTCCAAAAGAAAGCGCTCCGTCTTTGTTCACATTCACATTATTTAACTCATACTGATCCAATATTTTATTAACTAAAAGCATTACAAATCGATGATATTCACATTTTTCAAACTGCAATCTTTATGTATAAATTTTGGATAAATACTATACCTTTGGCATCTTGAAATATTTTTGTTTACAATAGTAATATACAATCTTATCCTACACGACACTCGTCCGACTTCCGTTTAACTATCCCAAAAATTATTATGGCCTATAAATCGATGAGACACCATGGCCCAGATATTTGGAATGCTTTACCTGAAAATATTAAACACTCTGCATCTCTTTGTTCATTCAAAGCCTCAATGAAAAAATATTTAATATCCAAGTATTCATTAACATTATAAGGGTCTTAAAGATACTATGTCCCTTTTGCAGCCAACTTCAAATTCTGTAGAACTTTGCAGGAATTATGAATATGTCATGTATGTCCTATCTGTGAAATTTACACTATTGGGTGACTGACTGGCTATGTTTCATTTTTGGTAATAACATACATAAAATGAGCTGTAAAGGGTACATGAGCATTTGTCTATATTAATAACCAACTTCTTGTAATGGCCAAAATTAAACTGATGGAATCGATTCGACAACTAATAGTCGTTATTTTCCCACTTAAATTTTTATTCAAGCCCCACTTAGGGAAGTTCTAAATAGAGGTGTCGTGGTCGAGTGGATACGTCGCCGGACTGTCGATCACAAGGTCCGCGGTTCGAGTCCCACCGCGGCACTAAAGTCCTTTGGCAAGACATTGATCTACATTTGCTACACTCAACCCAGGTGATGTAAATGGGTACCTAGCAGGAATTAATTCCTTGAAATGCTGGAGCGCTGTATAAACGGCAGCTAGGCTAAAGCCGGGGTAATAATAAATGCGCCTCGGAATAGAATTATCTAGATAGACGGCGCTATAGAAATGCCTATTATTATTATTATTATTATTATTAAATTAGTATTGTCTTTCAAATGCCGTTGGAATTTAACCTTTTCATTTTTTTTGGCCTGCAAATGGGACATAGTACCGTTAACGGTTTTAATTATTTGTTTATATAAATTAATTTTAAATGACCAGTCCATGAACAATACGAATCAAACACTTACTTCACCTGCACACACCCACTTGCACACACTTGCAATTTTTTCACTTTCTTTCCACTTTTTATTTAGATACTTTCTGAAAAAAATATTCATACGTGACACTCTATTCTCCTACATACTCCTATAACAGCGTCATGTACCCCCCTCCCCGGCTGCTATTGACTCAAGCATTCATGCTTATGATAGTTGGCCTCTGCATTTATCTTGATTCTTTGATTATATATATATATGTTATATATGCATCTTTGTGTGTGTGTGTGTATCTCAGTTGTCACCTTTTTATGTAAATCAATCATATTACATACTATTATTGTTATTTGAATGTTTTGTATTTGATTTATCAATAAATGCAGAAACATCTGCCAAAAAATGAATAAAAAAAACTTGGATTCGTGCATACCGGTATCTCCTTCAGATCAGTATTTGCTAACGTTCTGTCACCTTCATGAAGGTATCCACGTAGAAGGTCAAGCCACTTCAACTGTTCCTCATCTGAGAGAATGTGATCATGGAAAGGTATTTCGTAGATATCAGTGATCCCGAGATGCTTCAATTCATTTATCGCGTTGGGGATGTCTTCGTACGGGAAAATAGCACATAGAGGGACGCGGCCTATTCAATCGAAACATATTCAATGAGTTTACTCGAAATTACGTCCAAAGTCATGATATTTTTTATGACATCTACATACCACACATACGTCACCTAATATCATATTTCCGGGGAGGGGGTTGACACAAAGGAATGGAGACAATCTGAAATGCTCCTTCATCTATGTGTGTTTTTATTAGTATTCTCAGTGGCATAGAATTTCCTGCCGTATTTAAGTTGTAAAAAGATTCGGCAAAATCGAGTTAGAAAAGTAGGGATGGGGAAAGAGAGAGAGCGAGAAGGGTGAAAAAGGAAGGAGACTGAAGAGGAGCCGTTATAAGGAGTCAATGAAGTAAGTAATGAGATAGTAATACATTTACAACTATCATAATGCAAATGAAATGTAGTATTCATGGTAGGAAATTTAGTCGCGACGAGCATGATAGAATAGACTGATGATATTGTTAATGATATTGTTTATTTACTACAACTTTGATGGAAAAAAAAGATGAAACATGATTGGGAAATCTAAACATCTGTAGTTAGTGCAAATTAATTAATATATAAATGAATGAAATCAAGACCACGTTGGGTTCGATTGATATAATACCGGTATTTGGTGTAAGCATTGCCATAATTATATTTAACTTTAATCACGCCCATGCCTCGGCTCAAAATTAGAAAGCTGTATCCAGTACAAGGAAAATGGATATTAAGCACCAAATTACATGTTAAAGTATGCAAGCAGATAAGTGGAAGGTATATATCTATTTTATGCTTAATTTATGTTTCATCCAAATATAATGTCATAATCGTTTCATATTTTTTATGTTCAAATTGTTGACTGTGGATTGTTAGATCATGGCCTCATGTCTCACACGTAGGTCTATGGTCAGATGATTAAAGTCAACCATGTCAACACGGGGGCGGGTTAGATGTTTTCTGGGGGAATGGTACATAGTACACACCATGCATGTTTCAAATGAATTACGGCCTCAAAACCCCAAATCTTGTAAAATCACCGTGATTATTCGATTGGTTACCAACCGAGCTAGACATGATATGATATGTGCATGCACATCAAATCTAATAGAAAAATGAAACCTGTTCAAGCATTTCAATGGATAGTATGATTATCAAATTAATGGGAAAATATTATATCACAAAGGCCTATTATACATAATAATACAGGCCTAAACAAGAAGATGTACGTATCAACATGCAATTTTGAGGAAAGAAAACGGTATTTAATTTACAAAGTGAACTGAAGAAGGGACTGTAAGAGTCTACGATATCAACGGGATCAGAATTAATGGTGTGTATAATTAATATGGATAATATAGAAAACTTATATAAGTACTTGATTTCAAGGTCACATCTTGACTTATTGTATGTCCCATCTCTCTTAAGTTTTTACTTCTGTTTGTGTATAATGTGGATAGTATTACTTTGCCATGATTTTGTTGTATATCCTTAAATATTCTATTAGTTTATATATTTTGTATCTCTCTTTTTTATGTACAGGGCCGCATGGTCGACTACATTTGTGAATGAAATATCCTGTTTTGTAATATGTGAATAATAAATAAATAAATAAATGAATAAGTTGCTTGTAGAAATTTGCATATAATATAAATTGAATAATAGTTATTCCTCGTTTCTTCCATGTCCTATTCATTACTGATGAAACAGTATTGTGTAGCAGGTCATATTATTGTTACCTACACATTTAATAACAATGCAAATAACACAAAACACACTATATATGTAAAACAACCTGCATATAAAGATTATCATTGCGTTATAGTAACCTGGCTAGTAATATTATTTAATTATTCATCTCTTCACTTATTCATTCTTTTCATTAATACGGCGGTGTTTATCAATGCCTTGTGGTGTATACGGTGTGTATCAACAGTGCAATTTGTTATTAATTTAAACCTTCATATGTCTTCACTTTATTATCCTATACCTACCATTAAGGATTAGTGGCAAACTCACCTGTAATCCTCTCTATTTCCTTGATCCATTTTGGGTAATGTTTAATAAAAAACGGGCTGAAGATAAAAATGAGAAAATGCACCGATTCAGAATCGTTATTATTCACGTGGTGATGATTAAAGGGCAAATGATAATGAAATGCATACACTTTGATTCTGCAACCCACCCCTACCGAAGGCCACCTCAAAGAAGATAAATTGTATGTATTTTGTATACACTACAATTATGATAATCGTTCTTTATGTTCTAACACGCAAACCTTATGCATATCACAATAACAATTTTCTCGCTCAGTCGGTACTCTCCATCGAATGTTAGAAGATGCAATGTTTCTTAGTACCGTACACATTTTGTGTAGAATAGGCATCGGATGAGGGGGCAGGAGCTTCCATTTATCAATGGATGGTAAAATACCTCTTGCGCCTTAATGACAATAATTGTCAGTAAAAGCTTTCAGTTATAAGAGGTCTGAAATGCAGTTTCACCCTTTTTTCCGTATTGTACTTAAATGGATGCGACGATCCATCACATTATACACGCACAACAACAACATAAATAAAAAAATAGGCGTATGTTGCATATACCCTGTCTTCCAGACGCGTTAAATGCGAGGGCCATTATGTTGCCCACCATTAACATGATTAAAGGGAGGGCTAAATCATTTCTACCCCCCTTGCAGTATAACGAATATCTCATATCACTGTGAAAAGACAACGCTTCAACATGCAATCATCTGACTTTTATTTTGTTTCAACTACTAATAAACGATTTCGACCCCCTCAATGAGCTCCTTCTCAAGACAGAAAGAAATTATGTTAAATGACGTGAAATGACGTTGATGTATATAACAATAACGCGCTTTTATTTGGCTCTATAATGTAAAATATTAACATTCTAAATAATCGGTCACTACATTCACTCGCAAACCAAGTGGTGCAGTACTTCTTGTACATTATAAACCCTCTCTCAAAAGGCCCCCAAAGTCGAGATTCGGGACAGGTGCTAATCTTTATACAAAAGTAGGTAGGAATTTGTTTTTTTCTCGTACCCCTCGCTAGACAAGATGATAACTTTACACTCTTTATTTTGCACACCCCCCCCCCCCAAAAAAAAAAGAAGTTTGAAATACAAAATTTCACGATTCAAAATCCGATTTTTGTTTCAAACTTGGGCGCTACGTTCTCGAGCATACGCTACGTTCTCAAGCGTACTTATATAAAGAAATATTTCCCAAAACTGTACACTTTATGCCAAGGCCCTGGCAGTGTGCAGATAGGGGCTTTCCGTATAAAGGGGGAAAGGTAAACTCGTGTTTGTCGCCCGGTACGCGTTACAACATTATTATTCATGTAATTCATCTAAAAAAATTACAGTATAACGATAAGTTTTAAGCGCTCTATTCTGAATCTATTTCTTGTACCTCGCATCTATATGTAAATTGCATTTTGATAAATGGAATATTTCTTATCCATGTTTCACTGTAATGAAGGTGGTAGGGCACGATTAATTTCGCCACCCCTCTCAAAACACACAAAGCGGTATTTCGCTGAAAGCTCTTTCTACTGAGGATGGCAAATACTCAATCTCATTATCATAATTTTGAAGTAGGCTGTGGCTGTAAATGTAGTCTTTATTACAATTAATTACAATAGCGTAGAAACGTTTGTGGGTGTCTTTTTTCGCTCGGTCGCTACGCTCACTCGCCTCGTAATTAAAGGGCCCCTCTAACCCAACTAACTTTCAAAACATGAATACACCTCTACTTATTAATATTCCAGCCTAACATTTTTAAGAAAATCTCTATATTGACCAAAAAAATGATAATAACCATCCATGTTTCACAGATCTCACGCTTGCTAAGCTCCAACCCTCGAAAAAAAGGTAAATACGGTCACGTTTTTTGATGACGCATTTTACGTCATTGCAGGAATGTCCCTGTATTTCTCCTATAACTAAGGATCTTACAATCTCATTGTAATTCATAATTATGAATGACGAAATGGCCAGATATGTTCTGGGATTATCAAGTGCATATTATTTTTCGGATAAATGTCTCGTTTTTTTCGATTTATATCAAACGGTTTGCCTTTTTTAAAGACATTTTAATGCCTAAATCACCCTCCTTTTCACCAAGAAGTCGCGAGCAGACGATTTTTGCTTAGACTCATACCAACGTCCTTTCATTATTTTGCGTGCGCGTTCTTGTCAGCCTCGCGTCAGTTTCCTTTACAACACAAACTATTAAACGAGTGGGCAAAGCATGCACGGTGTTTATTTTTATCAATATTTTGTTTGCGTTCGTGCTTTACGCTTGCCGCTTAGTTTCGTTTTTTTCAATTCTATGGCTGGGATCTGCCGATACTATCACAGGCCCAGCGGAGCACCCCAATTAGCATATCATTAACGGCCCGTTCTATTTGAATAACCAACGGACATCTACGTGAATCCGAACATGTGTTTGCTAGAATGTAAAATCTTAAAATTCGCGTTGCGCCTTTATTACTGCCAATGGGTGGTATTCTCTTAAGTTAAGCCGGGACTAAGTCCAGACTAAACAAGAATTTTAGTTCACACTTCTATGGAATGCTAGGTTTCATCTTCCTCCTTCAATATTCATGACAAAGATAATCTACCGAAGACTTTATTGAAATTCAGTTCATACTCATCATATTATTTTTTTCTTCCCATTTCATTGCAAAATTAATTTTTTGGACACTTTTCATTGCAGGATTAAAATAATCTGTACAGGGAAAATGAGTTGGCAACAGGCACTCCATAAAAGTGTGAACTAGTTAAGCCGAGCTTAACTTAGTTCGCGCTATCGGAATACCACCCAATATCGCTATGAAACTTTCCATACTAACTACAATTATTATGAACTTGATATCAGTGAAATAAATATGAAATTCCATGGAATAAAACTCGAGATATGAGCTTCACCCCTCGATAAACACGCCGTCTATTTTTTTTCTGACTCTCCCCTATCCAGCAATGCAGGAAGTAGAGACTTAGTATGAATGTTCATGAGGGTTGAATCCATACATGGGCGAAATTTTCGCTTGGCCGATGGAGTATTTTTATAATTATAAGTTCTGTTTCATGGGGCTTCAGGGACTTTTAGATTTGCACGATGAGAACGTGGACTGCTGCGTGGACATCCTTTTAAGGCAATGTGACGTCCTTTAAGGCACTGTCGAGCACTGGCAGTCTGCCCGGCAGTGCCTTAAAAGGACGTAACATTGCCTTAAAAGGATGTCCACGCAGCAGGTGCACGTTCTCGTCGTGCAAATCTAATAGTCCCTATTCTCTGCGCATGCGTCTTCGGGCTCAGTGCATTCGGCCGGCAACACATGTATAACCCAGGCACACGCGAGGTTTCCTGACATAACATACATTTGAATGAATAGGACTGGTCATAACATATTGCGCACACGAAGGCTTGTTTTTGTTCGATGAGATTCGGACGTTGGGGTATGTTTTTCTCTGACTCTACTCTATCCAGCAACTATAAAAAGAGATATTTCAGAAGGATTGAGATTATTAAATTTCTTTTCTGTTCATATGAGGCAATTCTTGGCCGGTCTCGAAAAAATGGTGAATTTTACGGTGATTTCGTATCTCATTTTTTCGTTTTTTTTCGTCAAAATTATCCCTTAAATTTCACATTTTCGGTGCATCAATAACTTTTGTTATTCACATGAGTGTCTTGCACATTTTTTAAATAATCGATTTAGTAGCTTTGATTGCTGATATTCATCAAATTAATGAAGAATTTGCCTTCGAAATTTGTTTACTTTTTTCGCATCAATCGGTACACAATTGTTTATTTTATGCAAATGATGTTTACTGGACGAGAGTCGATCGCTCGGTAATTGGGGTGCTCCGCTGCGCCTGATCAGGCCACCAAGAAAGGATTGGGATGCAGAAAAGGAGGAGAAGTCTGCGAGGACTGCAGCTAAGAAAAGGAAACAATTGAGGGTAATTTTCCACTTAGAATACTAACTGTTAGGCCTCGAGAGTTTCAGTTTACACCGCTCGTTGTCACTCCGATAATTATGCACTTTCAATTTCACCGCACGTGCGCCTGAACTGGAGTACGAGGTTATATTTATTATAGTAATGAACGGGGCGTCTGGCATGTCCTAGCGCGTGGATGTGGCAATAGGGGCCATAAAAAGGGGCCCCCCAAATGAGCTAGATCAGCTGGAAAGGTAACCCTATGAAAATTATGAGGAAATGTTCGGCATAGTCCACTGTTATATAACTGACCATTGCCAGACATTTTAAGTGGTGGGGCGTTGCCGGCAGACGCCCCCAATCAAGGCCTCCATAATGAGCTAGATCAGCTGGAAAGCTAACTCCATGAAACCAACAGAAAAAAATTCGGCATAGTGTACTGTTGCGTGAATAATCATTGCCAGACATTTTAAGTTGTGGGGTGTACCAGGCAGACGCCCCCAAAAGCCCCCGACCCCCATAATGAGCTAGATCAGCTGGAAAGGTAACCTCATGAACCAGTTAGAGAATGTTGGCCATAGTCTACTTTAACAAGAATGACCATTGCCAGACATTTAAAGTAGTGGGATGTACCCGGGAGACGCCCCAAAGCTCCCTACCCCCCTTCCCCCTCCAAAAAAAAAAAAAAACCAACCCCGGACCCCCATATTGAGCTAGATTAGCTGGAAAGGTAACCTCATGTAAACAACAGGAAAATGTTCGGCATCGTGTACTGGTACATGAATGACATTTGCCTGACATTTTAAGTGGTGGGGAGTAGCCGGCATACACCCCCAAAAGCCGCGACTCCCATATTTTAGCTAGATCAGCTTGAGAGCTGAAGCCAATTGGAAAATATAGTATCAGGTCTACTATACTGTTACATGAATGTATGAATGAGTCTTCAGGCATACCAACACATGCGTTATTTTCATCCAGTCAATGGATATTAAAGTACTATTAATCTTTTATTTCCAATAACCTTTTGCAAAGATTTTAGATATATACATTTTTAAGTTGGTCAGTCATACTATGTACACGACTCATTGTTAAACAATGTGAATGCAAGAAAGATTCCAGTTGCAAGTTTCATGCAGCATGCTCTTCATCATGAGTGAATGTCTGAGATCCTCTAATGAGAAGTGCAGCATACAGAGGATTCAAATTGACAAAACATGAAGGGTAAGTAAATTAAGTATGCCAAATATATAGGTATGTACATTTAGTTTCTATTAACATACCATATGAGTTTGAGTTATGACAAAATATAAATCACAATGCTGAATTCCAATGCAAATCACAGTGCATGATACTACTAAGAATACCAAGCAACTTATGTTGAATTAACATGTAACTTTAACATTTAATTTAAAAATATATATATATTATTAGACCAGGTGCAAGAATTCAAATTTAAATTTATTTAAACAGTTTAATAATCAATGCTATGTATTTTAGCCTAGTTATACAGATTTAGCCCAGTCAGAAATTGAGAATGGAGTTAGTGGTTCCTAAATGGGTCAACTGACCATTAGACATAACACATGAAGTTCAGAGACTTAAATATAGTTGTAAAGTGTGTATTGATAATACTGATGAAAGTAAGATGACCAATGCAGAAAATATCTATAGTAAATATATGATTTATACATTGTTTTTAATATATTACTTTGATTTAAAATATCTTTAGTGTTCATCAATTTTCACTATTAAAATTTGCGCAAATTTTGTTTAACAGACAAATGAGGATAAGACTGAAGCATGCCGTTACATGTGTCAGAAGTCAAACATTGATGGAGACAGGAGACAGACTCAGACAGTTTACAGACACAACATGGAAGACAGTGATATAATTACAGTGAAATATACAGCAAGTTTGCGCAAGAACCTCAAGTCGGATAAATATTCAGAGGTTACAAAAAGGGTTTTATCAAGCACTGATGAAAGACTTAAACCCAATGAGCTACCATCAAACGCTCAAAGGAAACTAAGTCAACTGTCTGATGACCCAACCTTACATAGACGCATTAAAACAAGACGCGCTATAGTGACATTCCCAAGTCAGATCGACAGGGTTTACTAATAGGTTCCTGCATCTTTTGTGGAAAGAGCCGTAAGAAGAAGAATAGAAAAGAAGAGCCCAGACTGAAAATTTCTGCTACATTCGCAATGGAGTTGATTTGATAGCAAAGGAGGCTGAGTATCACAAATCATGCCGCATCACTTTCCTAAAAAAGACTGAGTCCCCACTTCCTCGTAACATATCTGTGTCATCTCACAAGCAAGCTTTCACCTCTTTGGCATCATACATCCAACATGAGGTGATATGTGAGAAACACACTCTTCTTGTGAGCGATGCTCTTGCCATGTACAAAAAAGAGTTCACTGCTGCAGGTGTAGAAGATACAGATGTTCAAGACTATGCAGCTCAAAGTCTCCTCAGAAAGATTCAAGAGCATTTCTGCCATGAAATAAAGGTAGCTTTGGTGGACCAAAGGAAAGGTAACTTCATTTACCATGCCTCACTCTCCGAAGACAGTGCAAAGGCTTCACTGCAGGAAGATTTAACCAAATATGAGGAAAGCAGGAAACTGAGATGGGTTGCTCTACATTTAAGAGCACAAATCTTGCAGCTGCCGAGAACCAAAACACCAAATCCTGCCACCGTACATAACTTGAAGGAATGTGCTATTGAGACGCCACCACAGCTAGATTTGTTATTTAGAACACTACTTGGAGGCATTTCGCCAAGAGGAACTCATAAAGGAGCAGTCGATCGCAAGATAACAGCGATGTCTTCCGATGTCATCTACAATGTTATGCGAGGGACTGTAAAGCCATGAAAGCACACCGTTCTTGGTCTTGGCCTGGCATCCTTGACGGGATCAACATTTGCAATGCAGATACTCAACATATCTGGTCAATGTATAGCTACAGTGAAAGCAAAGGTCTCGAAACAGAGTTTGCCTACTCTGTTGTGAATGAGCACCGTGAAGCTCCTGATGGGATTCAACTGGCTCCTAGTTTGGGGACGGCCTGTGTTTCGGACAACTATGACGCAAATATTGTAACACTTGATGGAAAACACACCCTTCATGCCACTGCTGGTCACACATGTCAGAACATCGAGCAGAACAACCATCATGCAACCACCCCTAACAACTCATTTGTATTTCGGGAGGGAAGAAACCGAAGAAGTTTTGTGGAAACAAGAAGAGTGATAGCACCATCTAGAAAGTCTCTGAAGAAAGCACACTTCACCGGTCCCCCTGAGAAACAATGATCGGAGGGCACTCAAATGGTTAACTGCAGTTCAGTAATATATGTATTAATATCTTCTTTTGATGAATGGTTGTAAACAATTGTTAATAGTAAGTAATGGGTATGTTGTGTTATACATAATTACAGTGGCTTATCTAAGTGTTATTTCGCTAGGGGCAAACATGAAATCCCCCCTCCTTTCCCCTGCCAAAACGTGTCCGCAGTGAGTGAATGATTAAACATAATAATTTTTTTTTTTTGCTATTTCAATATGAACAAAAAAAATCGGCCACCTCGCTGCCCGAATTGTAAAGTGCTGATTGCCCGAATGTAATGGAACTATAAAATAGCCTGTAATCGAACGGTCGAGCTTCGAGTTTTGAACGTCGATAAGCAGTTCTCTATTTACCTCTTCCTCAAATAGGGCCCAATGTTAACGAGCCCTCAATGTGAATATGGTCGGGGAATTTTGCAAGATACCCAACAGTTGAGAATCCTTTTAAATAGTGAACCTTTGTAAATGCCATTATGTTTATACATCCAGTGTATTGGGACGCAATGTTTAACAAAAACCTTATACAACATTGTAATGAAAGCAAAAACGATTATAATTTATTTGCATTAGTTATGCTATATTACGGTACAGAATTACAAGATTCCGAAGCAGAATAGTGTGCGACGGAGAAAAGTGATCAAGATTTTGAAAATAAACGTTTTCAACCTTCCAAATTTATATTTATAATGGACTTATTTGGTGCCTATTCTTATAAAGGATAACGCATTTTCGACCTTTTCTCTCCTTCTCTTTCTTACGTTTATACCTCTCTTTTCGTTTTTGAGGTCCCTTTTTTGGTCCTTCAAGTATATAATAATTATAATAATAATAATATTGGGCTCTTGTATAGCGCTCATATGTTGAGTGTGGGACATGTAGATCAATTTCTTGCCAAATGACATTAGTGCCGTGGCGGGACTCGAACCGCGGACCTTGTGATCGACAGTCCGCTGACGTATCCACTCGACCACAACACCTCTACGCATTTTATGACATTTTTACTTCTTTTGATACGCGCGCGACTGTGCGTGTGTGTCTGTGTGAAGTTCTTTTTTGTTTTTGTTTTACAGAAACTCAGGTATGATTATTTATGCTTAATAGACCGACCGTTAACGTCACCATCCGAAAGACGTGACTCAATTTCGAACTGGGTCCAGGCGAAGACAGAGAGATGGCAGCAGAGAGATACACCAACTCACATATGCCACATGTTATGAGGAACTAAATAACTTCTTTGTACAGACCCCGCGGAACGTTATTCGAAGTGGGGGGTTAAAGTATTTACGATTAGGTAGAGCGTTGCGAGCGGAGCGTAAATTGGCGTGGGGTCCCGGCGGTGTCCAGGAGGGGGAGCCCCTGGAAGTTCAGGGGTTTTAGGCATTTAATTACGGTCAGATTAGCATATTTTGATACCTTATTTGTGACCTTGGCAGGTCACTATATTTTTGTTTAATGACGTAAATCATGGTTTAAAGCACTTTTTAAATCAAATGAGACACTTGCTATTAAAAGATTAGACAATTTAACGTTTATCCTTTATTTTTTATGAGTACGTTTTATAAGTGAAAAATACATTTCTGTTTAAAATATAATACAAGCGAGTACCCAATCATCTCTTTCTCTCCCATATTTCTAAAGTTTGTGACAGATTTTTTTGGTAGAGCAATATATAAAGGCAAGGGTCGCGTTAAGTTCCATTTTTTGTGTCCCGGACTCACCAAAAACCAAATCTAACGCACAAATAATGCAAAAGCAGTGATTAATTGCGTCTCGCAGGAAGCAACCAAAAATCCCAGGTTGGTTTCCGGAAGCTGAAGAAGAATCATTTTCGCATCGTATACTGATAACAATTTCAATGATTTACATATCTATCCAGTCTGTTCATATAGTGTAACAGTAACGATCCATCTGTGACACTAATAAACGATATGCATGAGAC
Source organism: Mesocentrotus franciscanus (assembly GCA_037976565.1). Classification (NCBI taxonomy): domain Eukaryota; kingdom Metazoa; phylum Echinodermata; class Echinoidea; order Camarodonta; family Strongylocentrotidae; genus Mesocentrotus; species Mesocentrotus franciscanus. The sequence continues at coordinate 27,133,013 of CP137679.1, read as the reverse complement.
TAATATTGTTCGGTATAATTTGCATATATGCGCAGATTGAAATATATATTTGACTGACAGTTCGTCTTCTGCGTACCTGTATAACTTAATGAAGTGTTTTAGCAAGATTTTGGCGATAAAAAGATGTAATTTTCTAAAAAAATTAGGCTTTTACGATTGCTTTTACGGAACTGATTTTATGAATCCACAAACTGCCGAATTCGGAAGCTTTACCGACATGCTTGCCGATGCCTCCGTGTTAACTTCTCGCATTTGCTATTTTCGCGCTTTTTTGCTGAATAAGGTTCTCTAAATCGCGCTTTCATTAGGTAAATGTGGTCTGGGACTTAACAGAACAATTTTTTTTGCCGGGGCCTTTGTTGGGACCCTTTTGCTTTGCTTTGCTTTGGGACTAAGATGCTCATTGATATTAATAATAATAATAATAATATTCAGCTTATATATAGCGCTTAATACACCTCGGACGTCTCTAAGCGCTTTACAGATATACTATTACCCCGGTCATTGGATTCAGTGCTTGCCCGCACACGCTGTGTGCACAATCTCCACTCCCTGGGGAGCATTCCAGCAAGGCGTTACTATTAGTACCTAAAACACGAGGTTTACGTATAGAGCACAATGTATCATTTTGTATTTAACAATTAATATACGTAACACAAACAATCTCTTAATGTAAAACCAACAAACCCATAGAATTTAATGACAATCATGTCTGACTTTTTCACTTTTCGTCCTCGCAGTAAATCCCTTTACGCTTAAGCCTTCTTTAAATAACACTGAGAAACTTAAATTAATTTATATTCTAGAATCTAGACGCTACATCAAGTCGGTTCACTAAAGCATATCGGCCTTCACCCAGACCACTTTTATGGGCATTGACCATGCCTATGATTTGCTATGCATTCGGCCTGTATCTACCATTCCTTTGATATGCGTTCCAATGTAAGTTTTCCGTTTCCAGGATCGCCATTAAGTATGATTTTTACAATTTAACCATTAAAGATATAGGGTGGTATTCGGCTCATAAGTTAAGCCGGGACTAAGTCCAGACTAAACAAGAATTTTAGTTCACACTTCTATGGAATGCTAGGTGTCATCTTCCTCCTTCAATATTCATGACAAAGATAATCTACCAAAGACTTTATTGAAAATCGGTTCATACTCATATTATCTTTTTCTTCCCATTTCATTGCAAAATTAATATTTTGGACACTTTTCATTGCAGGATTAAAATAATCTGTACAGCGTAAATGAGTTGGCAACAGGCACTCCATAAAAGTGTGAACTAGTTAAGCCAGGCTTAACTTAGTACGCGCTATCGGAATACCACCCATAGCATCTTTCTTACTTTCTTTCTTCCTTTCTATTTCTCTTCAACATACTTTATCAAAAAAAGTCAAAATATATGAATGTGAATATGGAGATTGAAAACAATAATACTCACTAAAATAACAGCACCATACATCCAACTTTCCCAGTGAGGTCTTGTACAAGTCTTTCAAATGAATCTGGTAAGATGACAAGAGAGAACGTGTTTATACATTGTGCATGATGAACATTTTTTTTGAATACTATGAACATGAAATTTAGGCTACATGCAGAAGCAGAGAGAAAACAAACTGGACAATTAAGCTTGTGTAGTTCTATAAATTGCATGCAATATGCCAAAGTAACACAAATGAATGAATTGTTTGTGCAATAACATTTAAGGAAACCACACAAAATAATATTATGTGATAACAAAAACAGTGAACATAATGCGTTTCATGAAAAGAATCTTACATGGGTTTGAAAGTCGTGGAATCATACTAAGAAGGGGGACCCAAAATTATAATGAATCTATAAATCTATGTACGCCTATAAGTATAATGTCATGTGAGAATTTTGTAAGAATTGCAGTGGTCAGTAATGGTACAATTCCTAAACCAGAAATAGAAACACCCATAACGATATCAACAAAATGAGGATGTTTAAAAAGCCCCAGACATCACGCTCTTTAATGAAATTTGTGCACCTATATATCAACACTGTTTGAGCTTCTTGATATTGGAAATGTATTTGAGAAATGCTTGTTAGGGCCCCTTATTTGTATCCCCATTTGCTTTTGAGAGAGAAAAGCTTAGTTATATAATTATTCGCAGTTCCTTCGTATTAATCCCAATGTGGTGATTTGACTATTGACAATGTTCGAATACCTGTTCCCACATGCAATTTACATACACACGTGTATGCTCATGCATAATACCCTCCTGGTAGTCACCAAACTAATTACATCAGGCAGGTCAGGTATATTGTCACAGCTAAACATACACATCATCTAACTAATAATTGTTTCATATAGCTGACATGTTAAATTAATCAACGGCTTACACATATTCGTTTGTTTTTATTCCATTCTTCTTTAAAGGAAAAATGGTATACTGCGTTCCATGTGTTTGATGTGTGCCATGTAAAAAGAATCCTAATTTTGTTACTGTTAAACCAATGACTTTATAAGAGAACGCAAGCGTTCACATAATTCCCCCTTTTAGATGATAGATGTTGGATGATGTCAATAGTTGATGGGTTACTCAGGCGTATGTCCTGGTTTATACCTTCAATATACAAACAATTACAATGCGCAAGCCAACTGCAATTTAGCAAACATAATTTAACATTAAAAGCGACTGAGTATATTTTTTACATTGTTAGATGAAGTATGATTGTGATAAGTTAGTGTAATCTACTGCCAAAGTGAATGTAATTTTAAACACAGTTTGGATAGTCTACCTAACAGCCATTTTTTACAAATGTTTGCAAATTTTCAAACACGCAAGTTGCGTATAATTTCCCATATTTTAGGCAATTGGGCATAAGCGCATGTTCAGAAAGCGAATGATGGAAGAACCAAATAGGAAGTGAAATAAATTACATGTTTTATCCGACATATGGAGAGTGTTTTGATTTCTACACAATGCTGGTTTAATGAGGTACAAAGACAATTGCGTTGGTTTAGTGATACCAAAGACAGAATTTGGTCATAATATTCATCATATTACAACAAACATACCTCCAACTTGATTATAGGATAAGGAAAAAAAAACATACCATAGTTACAGTGTTTATCTTCGAGGTGTAGTTTTAATTGATTTTTTTTAACAAACATACACAAATAAATCAAAATGTCATTTTCTTTCAATTGTAGGGATTCGAGGTATGAATTCCTAACAACAAAATAAGAACATAAGCTCATCAAATTAAAACTCCTTTTGTATCTCCAATAAATAGCCGGCAGCACCAAATTAAAAACTCCTTCTCGGATAACACAAGCGATGAATAGTTTACAATCTGTGATGATATCCAAATGGAGTAAAGCTATATGACAATTCGTCTTGATGATCAGTTCAGCTGAATAAACCTAATGTAGTGCAGATGTTGTAGTATAAAGATGCATGTAACTAGTAGAAATTATGTTGCTTCCAAACTCTAGTCCTTCTACTAAGATGATTGCACATGTTGTATGGAAATAAAAATCTACTAAATTGTGTCATGACCTTTCTCCAGACTGTCTCTTGATTGGCCAGTTGTTGCCATGACACAAACACATCTACTAGGGTGCAGTAGTGAAGATATTTGACAAACAGTGAGCTTGCCTGATTTATTCCATTGAGTCACAATGTTGAATAGGCTGACAAGCAGTGAACAAAAGAGATGATATCAAAAGGAATGCTGGTCTGTTGATTATGCATATGAAAAGCAATTGAAGGTTGTGTGGTGAAATCAGCTGACAATTGTAAACAAACTGTGATGGTGCAAATGTTTTTAGAATCGATGATAAAATCCGCTACACAATATACAAACCATGGCATCTTCTCGTGATGACAGATATAGAATCGGTCAGATATTCCTCCTGATCCTCAGTAGATGTTTGTCGTTTATCAGCATGATTGCTCGACCTGACGTCTCCATGAAGAGCGCGTCTCAGAGCAGGGACTATGTCGGGCGTAGTATACACGTACGAATAAAGATCAATCATACCAACGACAAGCTTATCAGGAAACACCACTCCTTCATCATCACAAGATACAGCCTTGCCTGGTTTGTACGACAATATTTCATGTCGTAAAGTAGCGATTCTCGTCTTCAAATCCGCGTTTGAAGAAGCCATTTTGAATGATTACCTGCCTACGTATGAATAGGTACAACCTATAATGCAGTTATTTAAATCAGTATATTCTCGCAAGGCAAATGTTTACTGGTCAAGATGCTGCTTTTATAGACTCCAGTGATAATTGGTTCCAAAGGACACTAATTAGTAATTAATCTATGAAACTAGATTATATTATATTTAGTAATGCAGTTGTATTTGTATTATTCGGAGCGAGCCATCTTTTTGGTAAGGATAAGGTCAATAGGTAATGCACTTTGTATTATCATGTGCATTACAAATCCCTATAAATCTTATAATTTAATATTTTGTATGAGTTAACGATTCGTTCTGGTGGCCTTTTAAACTGATGCATTCTTTCGTTTTTTTCCTATTACAGTTATATGTATATGAATTGTTTTGACTCGTGATCACTGAGCTGCCCATTCCCAAGCCCCACATCCATTGTTTAATGTGTTAAAGCATCAGTATGACAACCACACAAACATAGTACTTTCAGGTCATAGGCTAAACAATTTAACTGATTTTATGAATGAATATTCAATTTAATTGAAATGGTTTATTATTAACATTTCATCGGAGCTAAAGGCCGAATTGCGTTCTTTCATTTTTTACATATTAAAAATACAAAATTATATACAATCATAACAAATAGGTACAAAAACAATAATACAACAAGACAAATGCGATTGCGTCTCCTATATGTATCCGCCCTAAATTTAGTTGGATGGAATTATTCGTGACATATCACGATGAAAACGAAAAGCCTATCTCTTGTTGTTCTTGAGATATCCCAATAGCAAGGCTAACACCTGTAATGTCAGAAGTTGACCAATGTCACCTTTGACCTTTCAACCCTAAATCTGATCAGATCATCTTCCTAAGTGATACATACTATCACCGAGCATGAGCCAGTATCCCTAGTGCTTAGCCTCGGTCACAAATACCATTACGAACTGCTACGTACGCCGTACGAACGATTTCCAGACCATTTCGTACGATCTTCTTAAGAAGGCCGTACAAAACCAGCGTTCGTAGACCGTTCGTAGACCGTTCGTAAGTTCGCATACTGGTCGATGGTCTTGTCCAAGACTTTTTTCAACTTCGTAATAACTCTCTCTTCGTAAGGCGACCGTACGAACGTCGTTAGAACATCGTAAGAACCACGCAAGATCTTCGTACATTTCGTAGGGTCGAGAGACAATTCTAGAAGCCTCAAATTTTTACGATGATCGTAAGAACGCCTTAAGTTGCTCATAGAGGGCTCTTACAGCGTTCGTAAGAACGTCTTATGAACATAGATTTGTATGGCCTTCGTACGAACGACTCCTGGCGTTCGTAAGGTGCTCGTAAGGTGTACGTACACAATTGATGCTATTTATGCAGCGCTTTTTTTTGCAACCCGTCAAAATTTACAAACAAAAATCGTTAGATACTTACGAATGACTTGAGAATTCCGTCAGTTAAACGTACGACCATCTTGCGAGAACAAAAACTCGTAAGATGGCCGTAAGTCTGACGTAAGAAGAACTCAATTAGGCAATCTTACGAGGAAAAATCGAAAAATTAAACGGCGTTCGTACGAACTCCGTAAGAAGGACGTAAGAAACGATGCCCTATCTACAAATCTCTACGAACTCTGGAATTCGTACAAACAGGGATATTCGTACGAACGCATCGTTCGTACGAACCTTTGTGACGGTAGCTTGTATTGTGAAAACAAGGCTATATCTAGAAATTCAGAAATTGACGTCTGTGACCTTTGACAATTTAACCTAAAATCTGATCAGATCTTCTTTCTATGATGATTCGTATTATCACCAAGTTCCAGCCTAATATCTCTAGTGGTTCTAGAGATTTTGCAAAGACGAGGGTATTAGCTGGAACTTCAGTAGTTGATCTCTGTGAGTTTTGACCTTCGACCTAGTTCCTCCAAAATGTAATCAAATTGTCTTTCTATGGTGATTCATTTTATCACCAAGTTTGAGCCTCATATATGTAGTTCTTGAGATATAGCGATAACGAGGCCAATACCTGGAATTGTATAAGTTGACCTCTGTGACCTTTGACCTTTGACCTAGTTACTCCCAAATATATTCAGACTGTCTTCCTATAGTGAAACATACTGTCATCAAGTTTGAAGTTCATATTTTTGAAACGGTTCTTGAGAAATCGCGATGACGAGAAAGCTGGATGGAGGTGGCCGGAGGCTTAAAAACATACATAGCATATAATAGGTTGTATAGACTAAACGGCTATAAACCCCTCAAACCTTTAGTTACATGTCATTTTTACGAAGATTTATAATTCCTGAGATTTGTTTTTCCGAAGCTTCTGAATTTCGAAGGGTTATTACTCCGAAGGTTCATAATTCCAAAAACGAAAAGGGTTCATAATTCTGAAGATTCATAATTCATGAAATAAAACAAAGGGTTCATGATTCTGAAGGTTCATAATTCTTTAAAAAAAATGAAAAGCCTGTGTCCTTTCCAGCTTTACAAACCCTTCTAAGAAGAAACTCTTTTCCATTTTCCAATGTATGATTGTTTTGGGGTTGATTTCATCGGTGTCTGGTTTACGAAAGATAAAGAAGGTTTCCTTTAAATAGTTATAATGAATTAATAACAATTGAATTAGCTAAATCGCGTATTTATAGATTCATGTATTCTAATCGCTAAAAAGTCAAAAATATATAAAAATATATACAGTTAACAACTAAATTATTCATACCCCTTTTGAATTTCATGGTTGTTGTGTTTTCGTAAGTCAAGAATGAAAGGCGGATTGGTTGAATGAGGGCTTTTGTAGACAGTTTTGAGATGTTAGCTTTAAAGTGACTTGGTAACATTGTTGAAGGTTGATTAAAAAATTGCGTAATTTTGGTATGAAATGTTACTTATTATCTTCCTTTTAATGTACTAACCCTCTAACATGCAAACAATCCTGAAAAATTCTCAAACCACAAAGATATTAATGGTTTTCTAAGAAGGCGACACTGGTAAACACCCTCTAACAGTGATGAACAGTAAATTCTCCCAACCATTTTGAATTTTCCCAACCGTTTTTCCATGAGAAAAAGACATAAAACAGGCAATAAAAAAATCTGACAACACTTTAATGTCTGGAATGGTATGTAGAGCCAATTTATTGCTTTGTGGCGATTTACATTCACCTACAATGTAATTAAATTGTAATAATATAGTTGGGAGAATTAAGGAATCGATCAGATCAGTTTTTCCCAATTTGTATCATTAATAATGGTCCGTTTTCACTCAAATTTTCAGATTATCTTTAATTGTACATCGAGCATTGAAGTCACTACCTTAGCACCACTTTCTCTCATCTTAACAATGTTAAAAAGTCCCTTTAATATAACGTATCGCAAGAAACATAACTTGGGACGACTAACTTTGCTCACATATTTAAAATATCAAAAAACTTGCAAAACGTCATTAATATTTGAGCACGTTTTGGAGAAAACAAATATTTAAATTGGATACGTTTGAAAATAAACAAACGAGTCCATACTTCATGTCTTCTACAGTAAATACATATAGTTGATGTATTTGTTCATTATAAATGTGCAATATGTACATTGAATGGGACAACATACAATGTTAACCAAATTGCAAGTGTAATACCTAAGCCTAAACCTAACCCTATATACTTGGTGATATCAGGCGCGCCGAAGCAATTTGGGATGGGGGGAGGGGGCAAACATTACAGGGGCTCACCTTTCAGGGGCAGTGGCGTAATGAGCAAAAACGTTGGGGGGGGGGGAGGGGCAGAAGAAAAATCTGCATCACCACCACTCTTACATGTTACATGCAGGCCCCGCAGAACGTTTTTCAAGTGGAGTATTTAACGATCAGGTAGAGCGTAGCGAGCGTATATTGGCGTGGGGTCTAGAGGCTTTGCCCCGGGGCACAGTGGGCCAGGGAGGAACCAAAGTGCGCCAAAACTAATTTTTGGTGATTTCCTTTTTTTCTTTTTTTCTTCTTGCTCAGTCGAAATATAATACACTGAAGAATACCTCAGTAAAATATTTAATTCCGGTATGCACAATAAGGGTATAAATTTACTCCAAACAGCAAAATCTTACATATTCACAGTTTTAGTACAAAAGTGACAATTTAACATGAAGTTTTAAAGTTATTGATATGAAATTGCTCTCACATATTCCTGATAGTTCATTTCACTGCATGAATGGGTTAAAAATAGATAGAAACACAATCTTCATAATATATTGTAGGGTAATTCACTGAAAAATTGACTAATTATCCATGTTTTTTATAAATCCAGAGGATATGTTTGGATTTCCAGGGATTTCCGCTTCAATTTTATTACCAATATTTTTTCTGATATGTAAGCTTTAAGTTGATACCAGATTTGGCTGCAGCCTTCTGCAGATTATTATGTTTTAGCCGATTTTCCTTGCAACATTGCCCCGAAAAATGTTTTTATTTTGGTCCGCGGTGTCAGAGCAAGTGTCACCCCACGCGCCGTAATTTATGACTGCGAATCCTTCATGATTCAGCCGTGGACCAAAATAAACACATTTTTCAGCATAAAGCGGATATGCCTTTTGCAGGGAGTGGAGATGGCAGGGGCAGATCTAGCCGGCGGCAAGAGGGGCAATTCGTGAAAAAATTCTGTTTTTTATAAAAACAAAATATTTGTATAAATATTTTTTTTAATTATTTTTGTTGGCGGGGCCCGTTGCCCCCCGTGGATCCCCGCCTGGGAGATGGTGTACATATTACAGCGTGTAATCTATCCTTACGCGTGGAGGTGTCGTGGTCTAGTGGATACGTCACCGGACTGTTGGTCAAATTTTCGCGGCACTAATGTCCGTTGGCTGTATATAATTCTACAGTTGTCACAATCGACCCAGGTGAAGTTAATGGTTACCTGAATTTAATTAATTCTTTTAAATATTAGAGCGCCAAAATGGCAGCGGTACTTATTAGTCGGGTTAATAATTGTGGAACGCCAATAGGGTCACGTCTGACATAGGCTACATAAGTGCTATACAAGAGCCGACTATTGTTATTATTAGTAGCAGTATTATCATCATTATTATTAATCATGTTATTATTATTGTTATTATTACTACTACATGTACTGGTACTATCAGCACTACTACTATTATCTTTATTATCTCCCCAGTTAACACCATTGAAAATACAAGCATGATGTGCTACTTCATGAACGCTGCATAAAAAAGTTTTATTTATACAACTCACCGTGATCCTAATCAAATGATTGGTCATGCGCGGTCACGTGTGATTCATTTACTGAGCCTATTGCACGCTTTTTCATGAAAAAGCGTGCAATATTTTCCAGTAATATCCAACGATTTTTCAGTGCCGCGCACTAGCGCGCGTAGAGTTTAGAGCGCTTAATACTGCGTGTACACATGGGCCTATTCTTGCGCAGCACTATGCGTAAATGGGTATAGATAGAATTGCGCTTGCTACATGTACATGTATATCTATACTTATGTGTGCGCACTAAATTGAGACTTATTAAAACTTGAGATTTATTTGTCAGCCATAAACTGTCACGAAACAATCTTGAATTAATTTTTTTACATCAAATAACAAGGATCTAGGAGTTTCGTTGTATAAAAAACAAATGATGCATGTTTTCATTCGTTCATTATACGATCTATCCGCCCTCGTTAATGCTGTGTGTATCTATCGCACTCAGCCTAACGGTTTCGAGCAATATATACACACAGCCTCAACTCGAGTGCGGATAGATCGTATAATGAACTCATGCGCATGCTTCATTTGTATATTATTATTTTTTACATGTCAGTCGAGTAACCGTGGTTACGTGATCCATACTGTGACTCTTGATACAGCATCACTACGTCTGTTTAATGCCAGAAGGGTGTTATATCATTCTGTTTTAACACAGATTTAACGTCCTTCTGGCTCCAAACACTCAAGTATGGGTTGAATGAGGTGATGCGAATAAGGATCACGCGCGTGTTGTCTTCGTGTTAAAATAAATAACATAACAAAACTAAAATAACTTTTCAGCATAAAGCGGATATGCCTCTTTACGCAGAGAGAATTCGAGAAATATGATTGATGCAATTCAGGGCCCCGTTGCATAAAACTTTTTACTTTTGACCTTTTTTAAACCTTAATTTTGAGTGGCTGTTAAACCCTGTTACCATGGTAGTTGCCATTGATGGCAAAGTTACCATCAATGGTAAGTTTTATGCAACGGGCCCCAGGCCGGCATAGTTACCATAGTTCTGCATGAGTATTTTTCATTTAGAACAATGATTGTTTTTAATATGTTATCAATATTGAGTCCAGGGGGTCTAATATATGAAGTGTTTGTTTGTTCTGTCATGATTGAATAACGACTTGCTCTTATCTTCCCTAGGTAGACAGGAACATTATCTAAAATCATATCTCGATCATCCAGTCAGAGCAAGCCCTTGAGCGTATGTAAGAGAGATAGAGAGAAAGAGAGAGAGAGAGAGAGGTGGAGTTGGAGGGGGGGGGTCTGTATAATTTATATATTACACAATTGTTGATTAGTTTCGCCTTCAAGTATTGATGTATACCTTTTGAATTTTTCGTAGTATGACGGTGCTATTTCAGAGTTTCCGGCATATATTCTCATGACCTAGACATATCTTTACTCAACCAACGAGCACCCCCACTGTTTCCCTCACTACATGTATATCCCTCTATTCCACCTACCGCCCTCTTTTAACGAATAAATAGATTCATCTGTTTCCCCTATAGTGCATCTTTGTATGATGTCCCTTATTCTAGATGCATACTACTATATATTTTTTATAAGCTGATCAAATTCATTGATTATCTAATTTCAACGCAACTAGGCCGGTATACGTTGGTATTCAAGTGAACCCCAATTTGATGATTCCCATGGGAGAATGGCTAGCCAGGAAACTGCAAAATGTTGAGAGAGATTGATTTATCGGCTAAGTAATCAAATAGGCATAATTTCAAGATTTTCTTAATTTGATTACGACTGGTACCAGCTATTGTTTGTTGGGTTTCATTCCCTTGAATTTTAGACACAAATAATTGACTTTGAACCCTTTGTCCTTTAAGGAGAACGCTTGTTTCTGGGAAATGGGATCTTTTCCATTCGTTTTATCGCATTTTAGACGAATCTTTTCTCTCGTTATTTTGACTATGTTTTCTTTTATGAAAATCGGATGGTGAGGTTGGATTTCCACGAAAATTATGTAGCTTTTATTTTATGTCCACATGTACAGTAACAACTAAAACATTCGTATCCTTTCCAAGTTTTGTAATTTTTAAGTATGTGAACAAATTATTAGTCCCAATCAGGGGCGGTGATCCCGGGGGACGGTCCAGGCCCCCTCAATTTTTAGAGGGGATCGTACCCCGGAAAATTTTAGAAGAATATTTTCTCTCTTTATTTTGACTGTTTTATTTTATAAAAATCAGATGGCGAGATTAGATTTCCCTGAAAATTATGTAGCTTTCATTTTATGATCATATGTACAGTAACGACTAAATCATTCGTACCCTTACCAAGTTTTTGTAAGTTTTAAGTATGTGAACAAAAGATTTGTCCCAATTTATGTTTCGTGAGAATGTCACATATTAATTGTTACATTAAAAAAGGCCCAATTCAACCAGTTGACCTTTAATTCTTGAGTTACAAAAAACAACCCAGAAATATCAAATTTTCCAGGGGTATGAATAATTTAGTTGTTCACTGTATGCGACATGGACCGTAATATGACTAATCAACTTGATACACCATAAGCATGTGAAGTGGAACTTCAATACAGCTCATAATTGGCACGTCAGCTAACGTGTGAGTATGCATACTAGACCAGCAAGGACTTTGAAACAGATCATTGATATTTACTCAATTTCAATCCCGGATCCTAACGGTCGAGTACATGAAGTGCGTGGGCGTATGAGTTCGGTGATAACGGCATCTTCAGCGGCTTTCAGCAAGTGTAGGGAATATTAAAGAGATAAAAATATAAGAACCAGCAAGATTAAGCTGGGCGTACGGGTTCGTTGAAAACGCCATCTTCGTCGGTTTGCAGCAAGTGTAGGGAATATTATAGAGATAAAATGTAAGAACCGGCCATAATAAGCTGGGCGTACGAGTTAACGCCATCTTCGGCGGTTTGCAGCAAGTGTAGTGAACCTTACAAACTCTTTAAAGCATTTGCAAAGTTTGTGCGACAATGCAAGTCAAACTTTTAAACTCTGAAGAGAGTAAACACCGATATAAGGGTACATGATTATTAAACTTTATTATCTTCTTTTGATAACGCCTCAAGTATATTTGCACTCGATTGGCATGAAATACAACTACATTCACAAGTCGTCAAACCAGTTAAAAAGTAAACTGCACACACCAATTAAAACTACTCCGCCCATCACACACACGCGCACAGGCACATACTTACATTGAGTGAAAATCGGAGACATGTTTATTTTTTTACCGTAAAGTGGGAACACACACACACACACACACACATGTGCTACTTATTTATTACACAGGAATTGGAACAACTTGATAGATTATGCAATGGGGATAATATCCACCTTTCACGTAATATGATGAAAAGTTTTACATAACATATCAATAATACTTCGTTTATACCAAATGTTCTGGTTGAAAAAATATCACATTTTATGTGATTCGATATTTAAAATTCTCCTTTCCCTGTACACTCTTTATCGAGGTAAGGGGTGTGGAGAAACCAAGATATCATTTGAAATCATGGGGAAAATTAGAAGCAACAATCCATGAGAACACTACCATGAATGTTTCATGATTCTGGAAGGACAATTCATGTCAAGGCGGGAAAATCTCATCACAGCGATCTCAATTCTCCGAGCACTCAAATCAGTCATAAAACCGCTAATACCTAGGTCACATCGAAGTTACGCGCAGTAAGACCTCAGCCACACAGCCTAACCGACTCCAAAAACAAGTAAATTATTGGCCATTTACTGAAGGCAGTGTAATGTTAAATTTGGTTTGTGGGTTTGGTCACCTTAAGCTTCACTACGAAGGCGAGATACACATACATAATTATTTAAACATGGGTAATTCGATTTTTTTCAATGCAACTTTTTTGTTTAATAAGCATTAGGCGTTATTTGTTAACGTAAGACTGCGTCAGTGACTGGCGCAGTATTTGACGCACCATGTGAAATTGACATCGCACAAAACAGTGAATGCAGAATATACAATATAAAGAATGGGTTGAATTAGAGGCACGTGGACCAGTTGCCTACAGCAATATGTCTGTTTCACGCGATGCGTCATTTACTGGCGTAAGACTCCGTCAGCGATTTGCGCAGTCTTTGACGCGACGTGTGAGGCTGACAGCGTACTGAAAGTGAATGCCGAATGAACAGTGTATACACTGCGTTGACTTACTAACGTCCATCTCGTTTTAAGTACTGGGTTTTAATAGCCCTCGAGCCAGGACGAGGTTGCACACGCTCTAGGAGCGCATTCGAACGCACTAAGAACGAGATGAGGACGAGTTGAACTGTCTCTGAACGAGGTGGTTGGGTTACAAACTAGTTAGAACAAGTTGCGAACTAGTTAGAATGGGTTTGGACGTATTGGGAACGAGGTAGAACTAGTTAAGAACCGGTACAAGGGGGTACAGACGAGATGGACGTATTGAGGACTGTTTATGAACGAACTAGGATCGTATTACAGACTGAAAACTAGTTTGGTGTGATGGGGGCTTTACAAGCTTAATTCAAATAAGAAGAAAAATAGTTTCGATATAAACTTGTTATCCAGTTACTGTATAGCTTCCGCCTTGATACCCGGTATCGTTGTAGTATTTTCCCCTTTGGATGAGGTCAAACTTCTAGCTGCAAAGCAGGGATCAGACACAATCTATCGGAGCACGCTTCTGGTTGTTCCATACTAGCTGTCTGGATATATGACGTACATGTAGTTTGAATCGCATTTGAGTGATTACCACGTCGCTATATGCTTTAAAAGATTTCCGTGACCCCAATAGACGGATTTCCAACACAAGGAAATCACAACATATCTGAATTTGAATTGTGAGACGAGGAGGAAACGTTGTGCTGTCTAGTCTTGGCAAAGGGCTGTTGTCGATGATTGAAGTTGTTTGCAGAAAGTACTGTCTAGGACCACCACCTAAGGTATAGACCTGACTTAAATTTGGTATTTTGTCTGTACTAGGAGAGAAATACGACAAAATCACCAGTGGTGCAAAATTAAGCTCGGCCGAACCTTTCTTCTTGTTGGATGATTGAATATTGGAAAACTCCATTTTATGAGTGGCAACAAGTTATATCCAAGATATATATATATATATATATAGGCCTAAGACTAAATTTTGTGAACAAAGAAAAACACTACTCCTTTACTCCTCCTACTCCTACTCCTTTACTAGTGTGTTCACCTACGTACTATGGCGTCCTTACTGTGTTGGAGCAAGTCCTTTTCTGGACTCATGCTTGTATTGTTCCACATAGTTGCTACAAGTAATGGTAAGTTAACAATTACCAATTATTATCTTAATGAAACGATGTACCTTGTACATAACCTCCATTCATTAAAAAAAAAGTATTCTTGAATAAGAAAAATTCAATAAGCTATGTTGTAAGAATAAGAAGAAACATACAAAAAGCAAACATAACAAATTTCACTTTTAAAAGTCATTATAAGTCTATACATATTACAGTATATACATCCGGATATGTGTTGCGTACCCTTACTTCACACTAGGAGTGGCAACAAGAGAGAAATCATAAGCTTGGACACTGTTAAAAGCTCAAATTTCAATGCTCGAAACCAGATTGAGGTTTGCATAGTATAAACTTTAAGGATGTGAAAGTCATTAACAGTCAAGTTTGTGACATTTCTTTTGAAAACAATTATCTGAATTTCTGTTTAGATTTCAACTTTTTGACAATTCGAGGACATAAACTCGGTGTCAGTATTTAATTCAGTACACAGCAGTGCCGTGGTGAAATTTTACAAGTCCTAAGCGTTTCTTATAACACAAGGTAATGCAGACGAAGGTTGCTTCCCCCAATAAGCCATTTTCGTAATGTATTTAAATACATCCTTTTGTATTCCTTGATACATATCATTCATTCACCTGAATAATTATATATCAGTATGCAAAATTGCATATATTACGCGTTGTTAGGTAGGGTTTATTAATTGATTCTCGTTTAAACATGGAACATATCCAACTCATGCAAATCTGCCTTTTATATGTTTTACAATCTCCGTCACATTCGTAGATACTTATACAGGGAAACACTGAAACCCTTGTCCATGCCTTTATTAACAGTAGGCTACGGATTATTGTTTGGCTTGCCAGATTCACAAATAATCAAGTCGCAGCGTGTTGAGAATGCATGTGCAAGACTTGTGTCCGATTCCTCAAAATGTTCCCCTAGTACACTTGTTTGAGTTAAGTTACATTGCATTTAAGATACTTTTGGTTGTTTACAAAGCACTGAATGGTCAAGCCCAACATTATTTGTCTTTTAAATCACATCCATATGCACGTATCAAACGAAGTACACAGGACAAGCTGCTTTCTAAAGCTACCTCACACAAAGACAAAAGTAACTCTTGGAGATTGCGCTTTCAATTACGCCGCTCCAAAGTTTTGGAATAACCCACCACTAAACATACGAAAAACCGTATCTGTTGCTGTCTTCAAAGTCTTGTTGAAGACGCACTTGTTTTCAGGAGCTTTTGAATAGTTTTGATTGTTTGTCTATAAAGTAGCTCTGTTAGGATTTTTGTTTGTATCACTGTGCAGTAGAGTGTATTTATATAGTAGCTGTGGTATTTAAATTGATCTAATTATATACATGTATATGTCTGTCCGACCTACCAACAGCTAAACGTGTGAAATGCTTGGAAAACGTGTATAGATCTGAATAAATATCGGAATAAATATCAAAAATGGATTATTGAACATGTTGACAAAATGAAAACATTTATCTGAGAGTTAGAACAAGAAAAAACCTCTGGGGGAAAAAACACCTAAAAGCAGAGAAATTATTGGTCATGAGAGTATCTACAGATAAAGAGGGATACCAAACATCGATGAAATATAACTAAGCCACGTCTGAGGCATTTTTTTTTTTTTTTTGGAGGGGGCGGGTGTATTGAATATTCATGTACTTAACTCTAATACGTCCATTGTGGGTTAATGCATCTTTTTGTGAGCATTTTAACGAAAGATTTAGACTAGCTGCTATGTAACTTCCCATTTAGCTTAGGCCCTATGTCGAATGCTAATAAAGATGACTCCCTCATTCAGCACTGGAAGCCTAAATTCTGGTCTACGTAGTCCGGTGAGATGTGCATGCTATTACATCTATTATTGACTATTGTTTTTTCTTTCTTCTAGGTAACATCGTAGACCTGACATTAGTGACCAATCACCCCCTCCTGGATCCTCCAAACACACGTGATCATTATATCGGCGCCTACATAGGACAGAAAGATGCAAGCATCAGAGACACTATCACGTTTGACCGAATTATCCGGACCATTGATACTGCACGTCTCCCAAACTATATCGACAAAGAAAATGAAGGTCAACGTATAAGAAAGCTAATCTTCGAACAGTCTAATCAAACCAAGGCATTAGGAGCATTCCATGCATCTTTCGAATATAAAGGAACCACACGTATGACTTCAGCTGTTGTCTTGATGCACAATGGTGAGTATAAATATTTGTACAAAATGACAGTCTTTAAAGCCTCGGTCACACCGCCAAATCAGCTTCAAACCGACCAGTTTTGGGCCACTGGGGTAATTTAACTTGTTTACTGGGTCTGTACTTGGTCTTTTATCGGTCTTGTTGGGTTCTAGGATAACTACCCCTGAAAAATCGACCCCCTCCCCCAATGACATCTACCCCTCGAAAAATTACATCCCAAGGACAACAACTACCCCCCTCCCAAGGAAAATTACCCCATCCCCCGGAAAATTACCCCCTTGGACAATTTTCCCCCGTGGACTATTACACCGAGGACAATAACCTCCCGGAGTATTACCCCCTAGGACCCTGATGCTGTTGGTAGTAGTTTTATGGCGTTCATTAAGTACTGAATATATACGCCATATCTTCAGTTATATAAGAAAATTCAGTATTCAGTAAGAAAACTGAAAATAACAAATTGTAATAATATAGTTAATTAACCAGTGTTGCCATTTATTAGGAGTGTTTTAATGGTTTACAAATGCGTATTTCTGTTTGATCCATTTAATCTGGTCAGCCCGATTTCGGTTGCGTTGAAATCTAGGTTTGCTTGACACAAAACAGGCTTCTCGGCTACTCGGCATGCGTGCGCAGTGATCTTTTAATTGTGTAACGCACGATGCCTAGACTATTAAAAAACACAGAAACACTCAATTGAGACCCCCCCACTCCGGGGTCGGAGGGACCGCATTCATGTTCCCAAAATCTCCGCAACAAAGTCCGGCTCGTAATACACAAAAAAAAAAATCGGCCCGTATTGGTCGGCGATTTTCAAACTTCAGGCCCCCCCCCCCTATTGGAAAATCCTGGATCCGCCACTGTTTTAAACCCCCCTTTAAAAAACCTGGTTCCCCCATGATAGAAGGTAAGGGTACTCCTTCAAGTTTCAATTCACATTTTCCATAACTGTTTGTAAATAGAAGTGAAACTGTCTTTTCATGAGATATTGAAATTCCCCAGTATCTAAACCATTCATTTATGAACAGACTTACAATTTTTTTCTTCAGATTTCCATATTGCACAGTCATCTGCAAATAATGATATATTCACTTCCTTTTCCAATGGTATATCATGCATCATAATGTTGAATACAATTGGACAAAGGGCATTTCCTTGTTGTAATCCATCGACTAGCCTAGGGTAGATGTTTTAGATATTGTCTGCCCATTCCTCACTTGGAAGGTTCATTTCTGTAATAAGTTCTTAATAAATGTAAACATATTTCCTTTTACTCCTAGTTTGTGTAATTTATATAATAAACCATTGTACCACAACTTTATATCATATGCCTTAGTTACATCCAAAAAGCAAACCGGTGCTGTTTCTCTTTGATTTTCCAGGACTTGATTGATTTCTTGCATAGTAAATTTTTTCTTCAAAGATTGATTTAAACAATCTTGGGCGATCATTATTTACATTTTCTCGAAAATATTCTTTTACTATATTTTCGGCTTGCTTATTCATTATTGTACTTTCGCTAATATTTTCAAAGCGACCAGCCATAACATTTACTACCTCTTGAGGATTTATTATTTTTTTATTTTCATATATCATCAATTTAATGTTTTTACTTCTATTATTAGTCTTACTATTTTCTATTTACGTATCATATTCCAAATTTCTGTCATTTATGTGAAACGAGTCATTTCCTTACAATAGGTGATCCAATATAGTCTCGTTTGGCTTGTCTTTTGATCTTTTGAGCTTCTGCTTTCTTGTCCAGGTAATCCTCTACGTATTCTCAAGTTTTTCTTTTCTCTGCTAAATATCTTAAGTGATTTCTTTATTCAATATTTTGTGAACATTCCTTGTTCCACCAGGGAACAGGATTTTGTCTTTGTTTTGATATCACCTTTCCTAGACGTATCATTATGTTATTCAAAGTTTCTACAAATTTAATGTACGCTTCTGTATCTCTTCTTCACATACTTGTTGGAATTTGTCCCAATTAATATTAGCAAGTGACCAATTTATTTCTTCCGGATCAATTATTTTTATTTCCTATTTCTATCAATATAGGAAAATGATCACTTCCTAAAGTGGTAGATTCTTATGTGAAAGATTCGGAGATGAAAAGCATAAATCTAATGATGAACGCTTTGTCACTCTGTGGTCAATTCTTGTACCTTCCCCAAGATTACAAATCGTAAAATCATGTTTCAACATATAATTTTTGATTATTTTTCCATTTCTGTCGGTCTTTTCACTACCCTATATGCGCATTAAAATCGCCCAATATAATTTTTCTTATAGATTCTTTTAGATTTTTTTGTTATATTATCCAATATCTGTGGGGGTATCTTTTTACATGGGTTATAATAGTTCACCACTGTGTATGTACATTAATTGAAACATATATTCACCGTTTGACATTCTATGTCTTCAGGTTCTATAACTTTGCTATGTCCTAACTAATTATGGAAGTACATAGCACATCTACCTCGTTTGCCTGTTTTTCTATCTCTATAAACTCCTTCATAATTATTTATATCAAAATGTTCGTTTTCCAACAACCAAGTTTCTTGCATACAAATTAAATGAATGATTTCTTGTCTATTATCTATGTGAAGTCTCAGCTCGTCTCCGTGACCTTTTATGCCCTGTGCATTCCATTGCAATATATTTAGGGTCACGGAAGCGAAGAAACTAAAATACCAGGCCAGTAACGTTTTGTTCATTTAACATTTCTTTGGTGAAATTGAAGAATTTGAGAGCATCTCCTATAATCAGGCTGATTGGATTATGATTAAAATTTGCAATAAAATATACAGTAAGTGAAATGTTTTCTTCATTGCTGGCATTGACAATAAAGTTTTTATCTTTTTCACTGATTTCTCCTCCTTCATGAGCATATTGAGTGGCTCCAGAGTGACTTTGGTTTGAAGTATTTTCTTTTGTATTTCTGTTTTGTTGTCTGGCTCCGTTTTGTTTTAGTTGTTTGGATGAAGTTTTCATTTCCTTCCCAGATTCGTTTATCTGGGATGTTTGTTTGTTTATTTGTACCGGTAGGCCTACCGCTTGTATTTCTTGTGAATGATGAGCGTTTTGGATTTGGTTTGTGTGATTGTTTGATCAATTTTCCAACATTTGGCAGCTTAAGCATACCTCATTTTTTCTATTTTGATTCTCTGCACTTCTTTTGCTTTTTTGGCTTCTTGACATCCCAAATACGCCGCAGAGAGTTCCTCCACAATTATCAAATTTTGGTGTTTCTTTGTGGGGACATTCGTCAAGTAATGCATCTCCCCACAACGAACACATCTGGGTTTGGATTTACACTGTGCTATTCGTTGGCATTTGAAACACCTGGGTGTGGGTGGAATAAACTGTTTAACCGTTAATAGTTGGTAACAAAAGGTTATTTGAGAGGGGAGATTGCTGCGGCCAAATGATAGGATGCTATTTCTAGTGGGAATTGGTTCTTTCATTTTGTCTTCTCTTCCTTGAGAACCATTTTCCTTTTTTATCATTTCTTCTACTCGTTAATCTTTTTAATAACACCCACGATTTTCTGTTTAGTCAGTTCGTTTTTAATGTCTTGTTCTGTCATTTTGATAGGTACTCCATAGATTACTCCTTTCACCCAATTCCTCATCTCTTCCGCCTTCATAGAGATATTTCCACTGTTTTCAATTTCATTCACACTTCTCGTTTGTTTAGTGTTTTTACACTTTACCATGATTTCATTTCTTACAAGCTTGACAAATTCCACTGGATTGTTGCCCACCACTGAACGTATGGCTTTAGCTACCACCAGAAGATTTACATTTTTCAGATTTTTGGTTTTGTCTATTGGAACTAAGAAGCTTTTCAATTCAGATGGTTTTGACGGGGCTCCAAATTATGGTTTCTTTTTCCGAATCAGATATGTCGTGTATTTTAAGTGTTTCCACTTCTTTACTTGTTTTTCTTCGTCTTTTCGCTACATGTTTTTTCCCTGAATTGGGGTAATTCTTTCGGGGGTGATAGTCCATGGGGTAATTGTCCTGATACGGTGTCGTTGGTATGACTGATTTATAATGCTTGTATGTTATTTCCGTTTCTTGGAACATATAACAGCATGCACAGCCAAATGGGAGCCACCATTTGTTGTTGTATCCTTGTCAATGGTTAAAATCAGGGACCAGATTATTGACTTCTGGATTTCCGTTTCTTGGAACATATAACAGCATGCACAGCCAAATGGGAGCCACCATTTTTTTGTTGTATCCTTGTCAATGGTTAAAATCAGGGACCAGATTATTGACTTTTGGACGTTCCTTAATAACTTAATTTAGAAGAAACATACGATCCTATTTCTTGAAATTTGTAAGGGAGCAGATCTACTTAAAATTTGGATACAAAAAGGCATTTTCTGAGCATTTTTATTTCTACTCATTCCCTGACCTGATGTAATATAATAATATGGTCTTCCATGTCTTCGGGTAGCCTCGTCAATTTAAATATTGTTCTTCCCGAGGGCTTGCTATCATATTTCCCCACTTCAGCCGGGCGACCATGATAAGGCCCCCAAACATCGAAGGATTTATTCAAACCGGGTACCCATAACCCATTTATTTCATGTGCGGTCGGAGAGTGGCTAATGTAGATTAATGTCTTGACAAAGGAAAGCATTGCCGTGACAGGGATTTAAATACGTACCAGTAATTCAGTTACTTCACTACTAGACAACGATACCTTCAATATAATGATTGACTCAAATAGTAGTCAAAATATGTTAATGTAAGCCTTTACATACATTCAAAAGAATACCCCATTCCACTTTTACATTTGATGAATTCTATGCCTCCAGTACTAAACATAAAGCGTACATATTATGATTGAAGAAGAAAAAAAACACCTATTCGTATGCTTACAAGCCTGTACAGATCATACAGTCGATCAGCGACTTCAGAAGTAGCCTATACAATAAATCACTTTTTTCTGAAGAAATTTTTCCCCAAAGCTGCTTCTGTACTTCATAAACATTGTTTTATCTGGCATATATTACTCCCATTTACTTTACAGCAACAATCTTGCCTGAACGGACAACTTTGACCGTCCATGTCGGGGAAATTGTTACATTCGCTGCTGTCACCAACATAGCGGAAGATGACCTCCGGTGGTGGTTTAATGGAGATGGGATATCTGACAGTAGAGGAAAGCAGAGTCTAACTTTAAAGAACGTGCAGCTAAACCAAACTGGGGTATATAAGTGTTTTGCTGGAAAACAATGGGATGCAGGAAATGCAATATTCCTTCTTCATGTCATCAGTAAGTTGACAGCTTACCTATCCGTACATGTTTCACACCTTACATATTATCTTATCCCAAAGCACCTTTCTGTTCCAACATCATTGAACTTGCAACAAAATTACTTCTATTCTACACTATTGTTGTCAGCGAAATATAAGTGAAATTGAATGCAAAAGCCCCCAAAGGCTCAAAAGAGTACATAGGTTCTGAGGATTTCAGCGTATTTTACGGCTGTTCCAATACTAACATGGTATTTTTGATATAGATTCTTTTCCTTTTATTTAACTTGTGCAATAACATTAGCATATTGAAAATTAAATATTGAAAATTGTTTTCTTTTTATGTGTTAGGGGAATTTAGAGAAAGATAGAATGAATGCAGGCATGTCAATGCATATTGGCATTTCGGTTATCTACTTCTGATATTGTTTAGATGCTGGATTCTTATCCACTTTGAAATACTAATACTGTTTACTTCAAACAGGATGCCCAGCTCATCGTTGGGGATCTGAATGTGAACATACCTGTACTGACTGTCTCAATGGAGGCAAGTGCGATGCAGACTCAGGAGAGTGTGTATGTCCTCCTGGTTTCAACGGGACGACATGTGAACACGGTAGGTTTTACACTTTTATGGGTCCTCTGCACTTCGAGACACTGACATAGACTTACTTGTTAAACAATGCGAGGTGGGGGCGGGGCACAGACGGAGGATGACACACAAAATTAAATAGTCACATACTTACACACACACAAAAACACACCCCCAAACACACACACACACACGCCCACACGCGCGCACGAATACACTAATAATGGGTATAGGTTTAAGGTCTCGAACTTTAAGTTTCATCGATGACCCTTTTTTCAAAGTGGATGAAATTGTGCCCCCACCACCTCACTGCTACCCATATTCTTCAACAGCAAGCTTCCGAGGTGAAATGTCCAATTATATCATCTTTTAGTTAACACTTGTTATTTTTACATGTCTAGCATTCAGCTCAATATATTGTTGATGTTAATGAAAACAATGATTTCATGTAAAATACATGCTTGAAATAAAGTTCAATCTGCAATGC